>OX103975.1:23686183-23745320 GCA_944470395.2 Schistosoma turkestanicum | reverse complement strand
GCGTCAAGCTATATAGAAAGAATAACAATATACAATGATAAAATCTCAAATTGGAATCAAATAAAATACCAAAAATGTCAAAAGAAAAAGTCCGTCATGTCATAGCAAAAATATGTAAACATGGAGGGATTTTCCAAAAAACAAAACATTCAAAAAGAATTCTACAGGAGTCTATCATTCATCTAAGCAGACAGTCATGAGAATTAAATCTTAGAAGCGAGGAAAAGCGAAATGAAGAATGTGAAGCAACCAAGTATCTTGCGCTGAAGCATGAGTTATTCATAGTCAGCCAACGACAAGATAAATATGCCAAAAGATTGTTAGACGTCGATCATTACCACTTGTATGGACGCTGGAAAATGTTATAAAATTCAACGTTGGCCACTGTGGTGTAAATGTCTGCAATCATATAATCACTCTGTACCGTGATGAATTAGTCGGTCTATATTCTGCTTTGTTAATGTTCAAATTTTTCATGTGATTTCAATCTACTAATTCATTTCATTGTTCTTTTGAACATGTGACAGTCCACTGAGAACGCCGTACATGTCTTCAATTATTATTGTTAATTGCATGATGTACAATACGGAGGTTTTTATTGAACAGTAACAAGTTTCGATATTCCGTTCAATGAGGTTTATCTTAGCACATTTTATTACAATAATCTAATACAAGATAACTTGCAATGATAGTAATAGTATAGTATTGATTATATTGGAGAGGGATCCACAGAACTATTGTTGAACACCTAATTGATATAATTCCCTACAGTGACTCATGATTAATTTAGGAATCTTGAATGGTTCTTCATATTTATCCCTCCAAATAAATAATTGAATATATATAAGCATCGCTGAAAATTATAGGTAGATTGATGTATATAAGGTAATGTGTCTTGCATGCGGGTTATACGATATATAATTAAGCTTGTTTAGATGTCATTACACCTCAGAATTGCACTACTTTACTGCTGGACAATTTGTAAAGTTTGTATCATGGATGCCATTTGAGAAAACCCGTTCTTTGTTCTAGGCTTACGAAAGGGTAAAGTGTTTTATGCTATAGCATCATTTCTTTGCAGTGATGTTCATAGTTACTCACTTTTTTACCTCACCACAAGCAGTGAATATCACTGCGACTTGAAATCTCTTTAAAAAATCATGTTATCTTCCATTTGGTGATTGTTCTTGTGATTGTTCACGAAAACGTTATTTTAATGTAATCAGTGCAACCGAAATTTGATTCATAAGAAACTAGATTTTAAAAGTGTACGCTTGTGATTATTTTTTCATCACTTTCAATATATCTGTCCAAAACAGTGTCTTGAATAATAGTTTGTTTGACTATAAAATCAGTTTATCACTGACCGTCAGAGATAAACTGAAATCACTGGATAGTCGTTTCGTTATGACTGAGACATGTACAGCACTGCGCATTTACGAACCCTGTACCTATAATTCAATTTTTTATCTCGAAGGCAACAAATCACGTCCTTTTCGTAGGATTTTGATCCTGCAAGCGAACAATTAGACTGTAGACCACTGAAATGTAAAGCAACTCTTTCAATTAGATTCAATTACTTCATATTCGCACACAACTCTCAATCCATCGCTTATATTTGAAACCTGTGTGGCTCATATGTCTCGAGGTTAGGTGTTCACGCACGAGAATGCGTGTCATCATTCAGGTTTGTCTATTGAGTAATGATGTGTCCAGTAAGTCATTCTCTAAAACGGTCGAGCGATGAATACCAGATAATAAAGAGAACGGCTTGATCTGGTTTTCGACTTCATCTTATTTACTCCGAATTAGGTTTTCAGAAGCAGCATCATAGCATATACAATTCGACACGGAGGTGTGAAAGGCGAAGTCTTAAAGTGAGTACCTTGTAATAGTAAATTATTACTAATAATGTAATGATTAGTGGTTTTCATGACACTGATGTTCTCCGGAAGAACACAAAATCATTCACTTAAATGACTGAAACTTTAGTGGAACAAACTGAAAGAAAGAGAGCTGAAGGCTGTCAGAATTTAAACAGGTGATCAAGTCATCAAGTCAGGTCATCAAGTTGACGAATAGAAATTGATAAAAAATTCTTCGGTCGTTTTATATTCTCAGTTCGTAAGATTCTAAGCCTGATGATTTCAATGTCTAGAAGAAAACATGATCACAGTACAGTTTGGAAAGTAGTGAACAGAAACTTTTCACGAACAATAAATTACATGTTTAGATTTATGAAAATATTTTCTAAGCACAACGAAACAATGTTAATCCCTAGTGCAAAATATAATGTACATGATACTGAAAGTTAACAGATCTTATCAAGAGGATGCTCTTGCGAGATACAGGACACGCATTAAGAAAACACCCAGATACGTCAGAAGACATGCTCCCACCTAACACTTGTATGAAGAAAGGAAAACCAAGCACGTATTCTGCCGAGAAATAGAGAAAGACATGAGAAGAATGATAAGCAGCTGAACCGACATGGAAAGGAAGGCTTAAGACCTGGTAGGTCGCAGGCAGCTGAAGCTTCACCTAAAGCGATCGACAAATTAGCTTTTGTGACACTTTGATACATCATGGTTCGTATGATAAATGAAATGAGGAAATATACAATGCCGTTGTATATATTATTCCTAACTGTTACGTCTGCATTGATTTTAGAGGGTAGTGACAATAATTATTAGTGAAAAAAGGATTTCATGAATGAATTGTTCCTACTTTCATGTGATTGACGGTGAACGCGAACAAGTTTCCGTTTGTTACTCCTTGGTGAGTTAAGGCTGTCAACTACTTCGGATTAAATCTTACCTGCCTATTATAACCACTCCTTTTTTGCCTACTGCCGAATCTCTGCTCAATTTTTTCTCTTGTCTCACACGTTTCTTAAGCCTCTGAATATTCAGAGAAGGGCGTGACATTTAAAATGCTTTTATTTTAAAACTTGATATGATTAGCAGCTTCAGTATTTTTTCAAGTTGACGTTTGGATTCACTTATACCAAAGATTCTCTTATATATATTGGATATATGTTTTACACAAATAGTGAAGAAGCAATGAAGCAGTTGTATTAATCCGCATGTTGTTACAGTTGAAACTTAAAAATAAATTTGTCAATTGAATTCTATATGTATCCATTTGATCGATCATTTTATTGAAACAAAATGTGATAATCGCTTGCAAACACTATACCAGAACATAGTAAGTAGAAGTTTACAATTGATACGTTCACATCAGTTCACACAAAAACATATTTATTTTTAATAATATGATAACATTTCATGTGTGTACAACTATCAGACTCAAGATACGAAAATAGACCAACATAAACATGATGGATAGAAATGAAACAGAATAAAATGTGATCAAGTTGCACCACCTATGAAATGTAATCACAATTGATAAATACAACATGACCTCATGTGTGTTCTCATTTTCGACCACTAGGCAGTTAACACAGATCTTCTTAATGTAAATCGATGCCCAGAGCGTGAATTCATATGATTTTTTTTAAAAACAGGCGACTAATCACTAAGATATATAACAAAAGTTTGTACCACCAACAATATATCACCATAACAATGATCTCATCAGACTGATGATTCCTAGTTAGTAGAGGGAGACAACAGCACCGGAAAAAAATTACCAAACACCAATAAATAATAATAATAAAAGAGCAAGAAAGACTAGAAAATCTAGTGTACAAATTCATCAAAATGTTTCGTTTTATTTTTTTTAAGTAAACCGAGATACAAAAAAACAACAAAAGAAACATCCGTATTTTCAATCACCGACAACGAACTAAGGATAACAAGTGAAGAGAAGAAACACAGCAGAAATGGTAACCTTGTTTTGTGAAAAAAATAAAGTAAATTAATATGTGATATGATTTATAATTTGTTATAGGTCATTCAATAATCTTTACTGTGTAAAAAAGCAATAAAATGACAATCGAATCCGACGTGATGATGATCATGATCGTTTTCAACATTCTGAATCGTTTCAATCTATGCTCAGGTACATGCAACTATGCATCAATAGATATAAGCATATATATGTGTATATATGTATTTATACATGTATATACGCAGATTTTACGTATTTAAGTTCATTAGACATATGGTGAATGATGTTTTATTAGGTACAGATTTTTCTGTGACGATTTAGGTAGTGAACATGAACACATTGAATTGATTTGTAATACGCATGTGACAATTTAAAAATAAAAATGACCTAATGCAACAAATAGTGTATCCTGATACCAGTGACAATATTAATTCTGTCTTTTTGAAACTATCATCAACACTCATGTTTCGCATCGATGCATGTCTCACGTCAGTAATGAGTCACTGTCGAAAAGAGAAGTACTATAAGGTTGATAATTTTAATTAGAGTGAAAAATCTTCACTGTTATCAGCTGCACAATCATAACTAACTTCATACTAAAATTTCAAAAACCTGGTAGAAACGCAGATTAGAATATCTGCTACCTTTCGAATCCGGGGTTTTCGCAATAAAATCGCAACAGCTGTCAGCCACGGAAAAGTTGTGAATTGATTTTAGTTAAACGTGAAAGTAAATCTTTATCAGCTCAGAGATTACAGGCTGATCGTTGATGTTCAGAACCAAGGATTTCATGCGCAACTTATGAGCATTCTCTGAAAATGGAGCATTCGCCGCTTCAAACTCCATGTTTTGAACGTCAGAAAATAATCTTTTTGTTGGTGGGTATGTTATTGCGCCTGAAATGTCCCAAGTTATTTCGTTAAGTCAGCAAATATCACTTGTCTTTGCACTGAAAATCTGTAAATAATGCAAACTATGTCACACAAACACACGGTTCACAGATGTTGAAAATGTTCTCCTCAATGATAATTGAAGGATCCAAACTGAATTTTGGACCGGGAATAATTGTCAACGTTATTTAAATACGCGAAACCCTAACGAATGCTTTGGGTCACTAACGGTAATAATGTTCATCATAAATGATAATTACATCATTACACAATGATTGTTATGAAATTTCTTTGTCTTATATTGCAGCATGTGCTTTAAGGTAGCTTCTCAATTCCTTAAGTAGAGCACGAACAACACCATATTTTCTACTGGGCGATGGATCACCTTTGCTAGTCACACACGTTTTTACATCAGTACTGAAATGTGACTCTGAATGCTCAGCCAAACATGTGAATTGAAAGATCCTTACAACATATAAACTAAAATGACCACATATGATTCGAAGCGAATGGCTGAAGTGAACCACGAAAACAGATGTTTCCGTTGAGTTGTCAAGGTGCAGTCCGGAGTCAGGCACTTATTAGTATCAAAATGATAACTGTACTTTTACTGCGTTTTAAATAAAATCTCGGATTTGTCAAATTGATGAACTTGTTTTTATGCTGATGACCGGCATAATCAAATAAGTCACAATCTCACATTCCTCAACGTCGGCGCACGGTCAACAAATCTGTCATATGATTTGATTTAACACATATATAGAATACCTGTCATGATACATAGCTGTTGTGGTGGGAATCATTGAATCAGGCTTGTTGATGAGTAAATCTGCACAAATTAACAGGAATATGGATGGTAGATATTCGAAATGACGTTGACTAATCGATAATTGGATGTATGCCATTCAACGTTTGACATGTTTCTAACGTCTAATATCATTCATAGTCACTGCAAACTTAACAATTTTTACCTCTCTGACCAGAAAATTCTGCAGACACCCCTTAGTCTACGTACATCTATAGACGGAAAGTGGTGAATTGCTTTTACCACCATTGAAAGGACAGCATTTAAAGATCTGAATTGACTGCGCTTTAATAAAACAGCTACTCGTCCCTGACGAAGAAAATAAATGATAGATAAGGGAGGCGGAAAGCTGAAATTATTAGTTAACCAGTTCCTTCGTTAGTATATTTGATACAGTTCAATTAAATAATGTATGTGTAATGAGGTTTTAGATCAAATACACACACAACTGAAGAGCACAATAAATGCAATCATTTATGTAAAATGAAAAATCATTTTAGATGGAGTTCTGAGAGAAAATCAATCGCTAATTGATCACTCAACAGCATGTGATGACGTGCAAAATATTTCCATAAACAATAAAGAACACATGTTTTTTTATCACAGAATTATATATATTGAATTGAATCAAAGATCATTTTTCAGAGAGCACAATTTAAGGAATACAGTGAAAGAAATAATTGATATATATTTTCGAAATAATCACAATTATCAGATATAAATGTCATATAAAGAGCTGATTATTCTCTCAGTTTGATGTTTTTCATCAAATAGTATCTTGTCAATGCAATCACCTGTAAGAGTTAAACTGTTATGTTTAGTCTGACAATAAACTAAGAAGTTCTACGGATCATAATAAGCTAATACAACCGAGCACGTTCATAAGTGGAGCCGGTGTAAACTTTTTAACAAGTCGACATGATATCAATCGGGAAAACAACGAATCAGTGATTTCTTCGATATAACAATGATTGATTGATGATTTCAAATGTGTAAAAACGCAAACCTCCAAAACTCTGCCCCAAAATTTTTTTGACTTTTTGATCAAGCAAATAATATTAATTTTTTGATTGTTGACAGAAAGAATGTCCGTCGACTCAAATCATCACTTATCAACAGCTCACTAGGAAACATAATGAAAGTACACTTTTAAAATTTAAGTTTTTAGTGTGGAGTATGATACATTTACAATTAAGTAAATATAGGGAGAGAGTAACATATATAATAATCTATACATTTATACACATTCATATATATCGATATTACACCTTCATCTGCAACTCACAATGAATATTGTCTTGCACCAGGAAATCGCCGATAAAACCAAAAACACAATCTAGAATATAATATAAGAAAATATTTCATTTTAAATCATTTCATTAGAATATTGGAGTTGCGTACATAAAATATGATTCATTCACAGATTTAATGACATTCATTTGGGTACTTGAATGAACAGATGAAACAATTATATCATTTGGGGAGAATGAATGTTATCGCCCGTCTTCCAACAAGATCGGTAACCCTTGCTTCTCTCTCAATAATGTATATAATAAATCTTAAAAAAATTGTTGTAAGCACAAAATAGTGCAAAATGGTTCGAATGCGTCTTGAGTACAGACAACTACACATAAATGACTAAACATGAAATAATTCTATTTATTCAGAGATAACAGATAAATTGAGCAAATACTCACTTCACAAGTTGCGTATTTTTCATAATGGTTAGTATCAAGTGAACATTCAAATATAATCTACAACGTTTAGTTAGTAAACACATTTGATACTTTGAAGTCTATGCTTCAAAAAAACTTACGGTTCACTCGTACAACCTAATATTTCGGATTATACTCAAAATGAAGCAGACTATTTAACCTGTCACCAAGACACACTATTCTGGAAAACGAAAGTTTACACATTCTTATGTAAAGAGAGATTGATATAAATAAATGTAATTATAGAAATCTTTCGACATTCATTCTTTCACTGGAAACTAACAATATATAATTCACCGCACTAAGTAGTGCCCTACATAAACGTTAATGCAATCTAGAATAAACCGGTGAAATATATATCATTTCAAATCATTTGATAAATATTCGCTTTACATTGAAAACACGTCATTCACTTTAAAATATGCTTACTGCAGTGAACATGGTAATAGTCCATATTTCCAATTCAGTGTCGAACTAATTTTGTGTTCACATTGTGGATAGTATGCAGCCCCCCTTCTTTTACATGAGCATTAGTTTAAAAATCAACAATTTAATTTTTTTCATTTGAAAGTAATTTTCCGTGTATTTATTGTCCCAACAATGTGTTGACTTGCATATACTGATAAGACAATGACAGAAACAGAGCAAATTTAACATAACTGTCAGTCGTTATTCAATAAAAGAAACCATGACTTGAGTTAATCAATTAGTAAATCATAAATCCTCAATTATAAATGTGTCCAACAATGCTGAAAAATAGTTCGTTCACATGATATAACGTAAGAGTTTAGTGATGCAAAAATTCTTTTTATTTGTTGTGTATAATTCATATTGGTTAGTTATTGTGCGACATTTGAAAATAATTTATTGTCATCATATCATACTAGTTTTACGGTAAAGCTGATACTCTGGGACAACTTACTTTACACGAATTCTTTCAGATTATACTCAAAATGCTGAAGACGATTCCAATTGTCTCCAATGCACAGCAAAAAGAAAATAACAGTATCTTCCATTTTCCTGCCGAACATGCCATTGTTTCGCCTAATAAAGAAGCCAAAATTAATAATAAAAATGACACAATTGCGGCAACGACCTGTTCATACAACTTGCCACATTAGGTCAATAACCCATCACCGACAACCATCATAATCAACTGAAAAGAAAAAAGTTATTTTACCTTATCTGCATTGTCGAAGCCGTTCTCGGCTCGAAAGAATACCAAATAGTCACTAATCAAGCGTTGTTCTAAATAATAGTGACCGGAAGTAAACTGATCATGCAATCAAACGTATGTTAACTGTCGCTCGTGAAGATGTACAGTATTATAATTCAGTGACTTATTCGAAAAAATTTGCATGTTCACTGCACATATGAAAATAACATTACAATAATCGTGTAGCAAATACAACGCATGAAAATCTAAACGAAATGAGAACACAAATAAATTGTGCAATATACTTCAATTTTCAACAGTATATGAAGAGGTGTGCAATCGTAATGACGGTTTGGACGACAGACAAGTAGTTCGACATCAGTGAGCTACGCATTAATGGAAGAAAATCTCTTATTCAAAAATCGTTTGCAGATATATATATCAATCTGTCTATCCACAAACTATCTACCGATCTATTTATCTGCCTATATGAAAACAAAGCCATGCAGTTCTTTGCACTGCCCTAGTTGAAGCAATAATAAACTAAATCAAGTCATCAAAATTAAATCTTTAGCTGAATTACGTTGCTAAAATTTATGAATTCACATCACTGTTCTCCTGCGTTTACTTAACACAATCACATACAGCCATCAGAATTTACAACCACATATTCAGACGTCATCATATAGACGTGTTCTTTTAGTGTTCTTGTAGTGCAGTTGAGGGTTTGATGAAATTACGGATGTAAACTATTCGACCTTCGAAAAGTCATTGCAACCAAAGTGTTTTTTTAGTACCGTCACATCTTGTACTTTCATTATTATAGCCTTTCGGATATTTATTTTAGTCCTAAATGTTATGCAAATATTCGTTGTAGTGATAATGGAAAACTGAAGAATAAAATTTTGACAAAAGCATATAAGAGAGCTAGTAATTCAGTACTTCTCGAAAGAAAAGTATCAAGACAGTTCTACTGGTGGCAGTGGAAACTTGGAGTACCGAACCAATTGCAACATAACGGATCATTGTGGAAGATTCAATTGAAGGAAACTCAACAGTTTACATCAACTCCATCGAATAGAAGAAAGCATTCGATAGCTTGCACTAGAAGTCACTATGTAGACTTGTTCGACAATATAGCGTCCCTGAAATTATAGTCAATATCGTAAGCAATAATTATGATGGATTCAACTTCAAAATCGTGCACGGAGGACAGCCGTAAGACGCGTTCGAGGCAAGGTTGCCCACTCTCACCCTTCCTCATTATCCTGGTGATCGAATGGATTATGGACAAGTCAGCATCTGAAGGGAAGAACCGTGCCCAGTGGACAGCTGAGTCGCAGCTGGACGATCTGTACTTCAACGATGACCTGATCTTCTATTGCACACGCAACAACAAATGCAAGAGAAGACGAGCAGTGTAGCAGCAGCCTCTTCAGCAGTAGGTCTGAACATACGTTAAAAAATTTCACGATATATTGCAAGATGGGCTAACCAAATCAAATTCGATGGAGATGCCTTGCAAGACGTTTACACCTTTAGATATCTGGACAGCATCAAGGACAACCATGGTGGATCCGATGGAGATGTGTAGGTGCAGATCGGCAAAGCAATAGCTGCACTTCTAAAGTTAGAAAAAACTCCAAACAAATATAAATGGACACCAAAATCAATACTTTTAATACAAATATCAAGACAGTTCTACTGTTTGAAGTGGAAGCATGGAGAACTACGAAAGCCATCATCCAGAAGATACAAAGATTTATTAACAGCTGCCTACACGAAATTCTTTTATTTCGTTGGGCAGACACGATCAGATACAACGTACTGTAGTAGAGAACGAAACAGATTCCAGTGGACGAGGAAATCAGGAAGAAGCTCTCGAAGCGGATAGGCAGACTTATCGATAAGAACCCATCTGCGTCACAAGGGAAGCTGTCACATGAAATGCCGAAACACAAAAAAAATGTTAAGACAAAGTAAAAAGTTAGAGAAAGTCAGGAAAAGAATGAACAAAAACTGAAAGGAACTGGCAAAAAAAGTTCACGACACTTGTTTGTAATAAACTGTCCGGTGGTCTTCACTCCATTAGGAGTAACAGGTGTAAGTACGAACCTCGGGGCTGAGACATGGTGGGTACCATAAAAGTTGATGGCTAGCTGTTGACAGATTGCTTGAAATTTTGTAGAGATGAATTTCAACCATTTGTCACATCATTTATGTTGCTATGAGAAAAAGCTGCATTTAGGAGCTGTATTTGCAGATGTCAGACATCACACGGCTTATTTCTAACCATTTTGAAAGGGCGAAGACCAAAACTAAACACCTAGTTCAATTGATCGTGCTCACAATGTTGACATGTATCCTGGGCCAATGATGATTAGGTTGTGGCCATGAAACTGTAGGAAATTTGTTTTAAACGTTCGCCGGTTTCTTACACCGCATCCATTTGAAACCGATACGGTTATATTTTGATTCTGTCAGCAGCTAATTCGCATAAATCCTGGATATGGATTTCTTTCATCTGAACGGCGCTGATACAGCTAATTCATAACACTGTCAATTCTCTTAGACGGCCAACTGCTAGTTACATAGCTAATCGTCATCTTGATGATGTTTTTGTTCTCAGTAGCCGTTGTATGACTGCTGTCAGATAAAATAATGCCAGATTTTGTGCTAAATATAGCTGGAAGATGCTTGCATTTTGTGCGGGGCGTAATTAACCGACTGTACAGAAATTTGTGGAAACGGCGAAAAGCAAACACAAGTAAAACTGCCTCTTCCACCATCATACTGCATTTTTATTCTGCCAAAGTCAGTGTAATGAGTACACGCATAACGGCTTTTCTGATGCGTCTAAAAGGTGATTTGAAATAACAGCACTTAGACCGTACGACGAAGCGATTATCGGCATGGATTGATCGTGGAACGTAACTTGACTCCAGAAGGCAAAATATTGTACTGTCACAAACCGCAATGAGCATTTTTAGTAGGCAGCTCTATTGAAGACTCATCCACCTGCTTTTCAAATAATCACCAGCTAGATGTAAATTCCCGAAAAAAGTTAAGTAAAGTAAGTAAGTAAAGTATACATATCAGCGAGAACTGGCATAGTCTAATGATACTGCTCCGGAGCTCCATTGAGACCTGTGGAGAAAACAGCAAACAGACGAATCGTATCATTGGCCATCTAGATAAAAACTATAGGTGCTGCCTTTGCGGGATAAGAAACGAGTGTAATAAATCCATGTGTCTTATGAAAATTCAAAACTTCATCTACTGTGGAAAATGTTGTATAATGCATGAGTCTTCATGGATGGAATGAGGCTAGAATCTAGAAATCCAATGAATCGTAGCCTTCATAGAATAAGATTGACTCAATGAGGGCAGGAAAATAGTTGGAAACTGGGTCATCAGCTGGCTTGTATATGCTTCAGTTCGTGTGATCCCGATACCAGGTCGCGAAAGGGACTTCCGCAAATTAAACTTGATCAAACCAATCAAAAACAATTAAAATTGGATCAGCGTGTTATATAACATACCCCAGGGAACGTCAAACTTCTGGAAGTAACTTTGCGTCACACTTGTTCCAACAGAAAAATGTAATTAGCACGGATATTTTGAGTTGCTCGCTGCAGCATTTAGCCCTTATCGCTGATGATTTTTCTTTTGTCTGAGAACGAGCCTCAGCAAAGAGATATTGGGCTCAACGACTTTTAACAGGATGTAGAACCAGTCTTTCTGTTTCTTTTAGAGCGGCTTTGCTTACTCTTTGTTAAGAAAGCATGTCACACAGCCTTGCAATTCATGCATCGATGTTGCTTGATTGAGCAGCTACTTGATTAGTGCTTTGCACCACAATGATAGCAGAGCGCAGTGTAGTGCAGTCCGCAGGCAACAAGAAAGTGCAAAGTGCACAAGCACACAATTCAGGCTTATTTAAACAATTATGATGGGTCTTCGTTGGAGACACGACATAAAGTATTAAATGATCTCTTTTCCAATGACAATCTAGGATTTCATGAGTGAGAAATGAAAGCTGAAGCTCAGCTAAGCGTCCCCCTTTTGAAAAGAATCAAATTCAAAACTTCGGGAAGAAATTACAACATGAAGGTTTATCAAGTTAGTTCTGAGATATCTAGTGGCTCTAACAAGATAATATCATCAGTTTTCACTAGCTAAGTGCTCTACAACCTACTTGTTCACAACCAAGAGTGAAAGTTTGAATAACGACTCTTAGTTGAACAGTTGCCGACGTGCATCTTTGATTATTCTCTCACTTGGTCGTTATGCGCTCTTCCCAGTTTATAATATAGTTCTGAGATTGAAGGATTTATGATTTCGAAGAATTTAAGTCTTTGCAAAAGGTTTTAACGTCAGCGTTCTGTCCGGGTTTCTTCGTGTTCACTCATTCTTCATCACACTATTATCATTTCAACACTGGTTATGTTCATCATCGTCAAATGACAATAGAGACTGACTGAGACTATGAACATCAAAGACAAGATATTGATAGCATTTTACTTTCAGTCAGAAAGCTCTACGGAATCATGAACACAAGTTGCATCAACTTGAATGTAGTGTTCCAGACGTTTTGAATGACAAGTCAAGTTTGTGAAATAACGGAGTTATTCAGGAGTCAACGAAATGGACCCTTATTTACAATCTCAAACAAAGGTCTAAGCTTCAGACACTTTTTTTATCACTTGATCGATAAATATATAAACGGAATCGTGATACCAAGCAATCATCGCGTCAACCAGTGAACCGGGCTAGTTCAAAAGTGATTATGCTTGTTTTAGGAAAACCAAGAAATAAAGATCGTCCGTACTGATATTTTTCAATCGATAAGCATTCAACTGAACCATTACTTCTCTAGTAACATTAACAAACGTCTTTGCTTTCATTTGAATTGATTTGCTCTCACTCGGTGTAACTTGTGTCAAATTTAAAGAATATGTGCTAATAATATTGTTATTTGAAAAGTTATTTGCAAAGAAGTTCAAAGAGATCATCAATTATGAATCAGTGACATTACAATTTTTGATGACTTGTATAATATTTTCCAATAAAAATCAAGAACCCATTTGTGCTTATCAAAGTATTTTGTGAATCGCAATAAATTTTTGACGATTGTCTATTATTGATTCAACGAAAAAAAAACATTTTTAGGTAGACAATGAAAAAAATAATTGGCATGAAATAGTGAAATAATCATCAGTATCAAATATTCAATCGAAAGTATAAACGTCATGTAAATTGCCGAGTAATCTTCCATTTTGATGTGTTTCTTCAAATAATATGCTGTCAGTGCAATTACCTGTAATTTGAAAAACAGTATTTTTCAGTTTAAAAATCACCAGACTAATTTAACACGAAATATTTACCTGAAAGCATATAGAGCATTCACTGATGGTCTTACTGTACAATCTCTAACATGTCACCATGATTTCAATTCTGAAAATGATCAGTCGGTGATTTGTTTTATTAATCGATCAGTCAAATATCTTAAGACAACATTAGGTATATGGACAGAAAGACAAAGAATTTCCCTGATGTCCTCTAATCATCATCTCGTTTTTGAGCATAATATTAATAATGCCTTGTCAAAAAACATTGTACATATATTTGCCATTCAACCACTCATTAGAAACTCACGATGAACATAGCCTCGCACCAAAATGTAGCTGAAAAAGTTGCGAGTACAATCTAGAAGAAAAAAGAAAATTTTCAGTTTAGATAATTTTGATCTGCTTTCATATAGCATTATTCATTCTGACTTTCATGTGCGTACTTGAATAGACGACAGGATGATAACACCTCGGCATACTGAACATCATCAACGGTCTTTGTTGAATAAGAGAAGTAGGAGCTTTTTTCCCGATGTTTGTTTACGCTTAATCTACCAAAATTCATGTCTGCATAAACACTGCAAAATGGTTCGCCTACATCTTCCATACAGTCTACTGAGGATAAAAGATAAATATAAAACGGTACACGCACACAACGTTATGTAGAACATTAGACTCAAAACAGGGGGAAACCATTAAACCTATCAACATTGCACGACACTTTGGATGACGATAATTTTGAAATTCACAATTACCGACGGGAGAGATATAAAAATATGTACATGAAATCGAAACTGAATCGTTCATCATAAACTTACAATAAACCATTTATCGAACCAACATACGTAATACAGTAGAGGAGTCTAGAATAAATAGGAAGAAAATATTGCGTTTCAAATAAATCTGTGAATATTTAATCTTCGTCCAAACAACACCTTACATTCACAGATATACTGATTGTCACGGCTATGATAATAATGCAGTATGCCAAGTCTGAGTTTGAATAATTTCGGGCTCACATTGTACAGTCTATGCAACTGCACTACTTTTTAGTGAAAATCAGTTGAAAAACCAATTCTTCTCATTCCTAGTATTTGCTTTAACCATGCTTTGTGCACAAAATTCGATGGCTGGATGTGAGAGATTGTTTAAACATACATTCATTTAAATTGTTGTGTATTTTTCATAATGGGTATATATCAGGATACATTCATAAACATGAAGTCGATAATCACTTCTGATACGTTAAATTTGATACTTCAGGAAAACTTACTTCACATATATTTTTGTTCCTGCAGATAATACTTAAAATGCTGCAGACGACTGCAAATGCCACTAATGCACAGCAGAGTGAAAATAATAAAACCCTCCATTTTCCTGCAGAACCTATCATTTTAACACCAAATGGAATAGCGAAAATCGTTGTTGCGATTGCCGCAATTACTCCAATGACCTGTTCAAACCAGTTACGACATAAAGCCAGTAATGCAACACCGATAATCATCATGAGCAACTAAAAAGTAGACAAGATATGTGGTGCTTTTTAGTAAGTGCAATAAAAATACCATCAATAAATTCAAAGAATAACTGACTAAAAGATTTGGGCAATGATAATGTCTACACGATGTTTGAACATGCAGTGATATGTATGTAAGCTGGTGCAAGTTGTGAAGAAAAAGGGTAGACAATGCAAACTATCCAATCTGATAGAACCTCTACCTGGAGAATCAAAATGATGAAGAGTAATAATGCCTGGTGCATCTGTGCGTTAATATTATTATTGTAAATGAGATTCTGACAAAGTTTTATTTCACTCTCCACATTGTCCTCATAGCTACACAGTCAATTTCTTTTTTTTTTTCATCTTCATCCATTCATCTTCAATTTCACAGTTATCCTCGACTACGAACTTGCATTGAATCAATTTATATTCTCAAACACGCACATTAATGTTGCTTTATATTGGAAAATGGAACGTTTACAAAAGCAACGAAAATATATACAAAACCATAATTAACGTTTGGAATGATATTCGACTTACGGTTATGATCATGAAGATGGTATTACGTGTAGATGTGGTGTGCAGTTCTTTGATAAGTATTATGATGAGTGCAAATAAAAGAGCGATACATCTGTGATGTGAAAATATAATGTGAAACAAAACAAATTAAAGTGTACAATACTTAAGGTAATAGTGATTATAAGTTATTTCCAATTCATTGTGTCAAATGGTCTGCGATTCAGTAAAGAAAAATTTTTATATGGAAAGTTTCAAAAAAACGTGAATCGATTCGACAACGAGTATACTGGGTAAAAGATTTTTATTTTTTTCGTTTATTGGTCACTCATAAAATGCATACATTTTCTACTGAAATGACTTCCTACTGTTTTGTTGTAAAATTATGTACGGTCTGTTGAAGTGATGGTCCACATTATTCATTATTAATACAATTTAGTTACTTTTCAAGACTTTCAATACTTACATTAGAACGAAACCATATATTTCTTGTAGCCGAATAGTATATTTTAAGTCGAATCTGTTATAGAAAATGTTTAATTCTTGATCACTGTCATTTACTTACATGCATGATTCATTCTTGTCGCAGATGCTATTTTGTTTTACTTCTGACATTGCACTGAATTCCCAAGTTATCACGGCTGAAATATTTTTATTTGATGAAATCATCAACTCCATCTTCTAGTGAATTGTTAGACACGAAAAAATCATGATCAAAGGCGACGTGAAAATACTATCTTTTTAACATCTCTTAAAAACATATAAACAGATAAACATTCAAGAGCATGTCTAAGACGTCAGGCAAGTAGTTCAACATCAGTGAGTTATGAACTATCGTGAGAAAATCATTCAATCAACAAATGTATCTGCTCATCTTTATATCCATCTATCTAACGTTATATTCATCTATCTATCAATCAACTTATTTAAATGCCGATAATACAGTAATCCGTATGATTCATTTTACTGACAAAAAATCACATCATGAAAATCATCATATTATATTATGTTGTGAAAATTAACAAACTCACATCACACGTCTCCTTCGTTCAGTTAACACAATTCAGTATAATCAGAAAAATTTATAACCTCAAACATCGATTGACCTATGATTACTATATTACTGAACTTTGGATCAAATAACAATCAAGAAATCCAATAATAACAACGCAGTCTGAGATTGAGTTGTAAAAACAGTAAACATAATGAATGAGCACGTGAAGATACTTAGAAATAGAAAATATGAACCATATTCGTGATCTTTATTGCACTAACTATTATTGAGAGAATAAGGACATTAGATAAAAAATTAGGAAAACATGAAGGATGATCATTGTTTTGTTACTAATTTGAAAATTGAGTTATGTAATTCGTTTTTATCTTGAGTTTTATTATATCTTGAACATAAAATAGTGCATAATTGTTTACAGTGATGATGAGAGACATTTATCTAAGATCCAACAACTTGACACATATCAGTAAGTTTTCACTGTAGTTATGAGGGTAGTGATGCTTAGCGACCTTTTGCTAGATACTGTTTAGGATTCCGTGTCACACTGTCTGAATGAGGGTGATATTAAAATCGGTATTTTCAAGTCAAAAATGTATAAATAAACTGAAAACCTTTTGCACTGGGAGATCAGTATTTGTATCAAATAGTACGTAATCAATATTCATAGATTTCACAATCATTCAAACCCTTTTCCTCTATCAATTTTCGGTTGACAATAATGACCGTTCAATGAAATCGCCCTACATGTCCTCAACTGCTATGGATTGTCGAAAAGAAAAAAAATAGAAGGAGTTTTACTGAACAAAGAATCATTAGCCGCCATGAAGGCGACCCTGATTCCAAGAGCAGGGGTCATGATGTTAGACTGCACAAAGGCTGTTCATGATTTGTGCAATGTTTCGCAAAATATATCAGAACTTGTGTTCATGGGACTCGTTAGGACGTCAGGCTAACAAACGTATTGTATTGACTGAAATGGTAAGTGGAGCGCTGCTGTCAGAGAGTTCGTAAGTACTAATCCACACAGTATGATTCAGTTTGCAGTACTCATGTGCAAAGTTAGAAATGCAGTGACATACGCCTACTAGTAGTATGCTCAGTAAATTGTAAACTGATTCACTTGAAACTCCCAACAGTAATCACAAGAACTCGGGTATTTTACTTGCTTACACACTTATATATCAACTTACGCATGTTGCAAACGCTTCTGACCAGGATTATACAACCAATTCCGTTCTGGGACTCCACTTTCAGTTCTGTCATAATTTGTTTGATTCTCTATTTACCAGCGTAATGTCGTTTTGTGGCTATCCACTTTTTCCTTCATTGCAAGAGTTTCAAAAGGCGACTTGTCTTGTGACGCAGTTGGCTGCTTTCAGCACTGTCTGTCATATGCACTTTCACCGCTCTTTCCTGATTACCCACTACGCTAGAATCTTGCTTCTTGCTTACAGCAGCAGATTGCTGTCAATGGTGTTTTACTAACGGATCCCTAGTATTTTTTCGTAGAAGACCACTAGTGAATACCCATATTTTTTGCATGATTGCTTTCATAGTCCTTCCGGTTTCAGCCTAATATATTAGACCTGTCCTGAGGTTTGCATAAAAAATTCAGATTTTTTGTGTTTGTCAACAGTTCCATTTAGTTCCAGAAGTTTTACAATTTGGGAAATGCAGCATTCGCCCTGCTGATCAGCGCCTGTGCATCTGCCCTAGGTCTACAATGATTTTTGACGATGCGACCCAGATTCGTTAACGTTTTCAGGCCCTCGAAGACATTGTTATCAAGAGTCTTTTTACTAGCGCATAATCATCCATATCAAGGAATCTTGCTTTTCTATTTGTGTACGTTGAGACATGCAGGTAATGGGACTGGTGTAGAAAACTTGTAGCTCAGGCGGATGAATGTGGTGGTGTTTCGTTCGCTAAGCTGGTTGTTTTGGTTGTGGAGCTTTGATTATTCTTCTGAACATCACCATCACAAACTTCAGATAGAAGTGAAGTATTCGAATTTTTCAACGTTTGACCAGTAGCATGTCGTGTTAAACACAATATTGATTAGTTGCTGTTGACCTTTGACCTATCGTGATGGGTCTGCTTCATTGGTCATATTCAAGTGTATTTGCTAACGCGCGTGCGATAGAAAATTATCATTCTCTGCTTGATGCATACGTTCCTGGCTGTCCACTCTAAACCGTGCTTACATTTAGATGTGGATATTTTCATATTCTAGTTAAACTTCAAGAGGAAAAGAAAGCTTGTTCGGCAATGATTATCACCGTTTTTGAGTCTGTCATCTGTACCTTATCCGAGATTTTTCTGTTTAATCCATCGAAAGAAACCCGTATGATGCCAAATATCTCCTCAAGCAAGCTGAAGAGTGGAAGAAGCTTCTTGAGTAATGTCCAGTACATGATATTTAAGACGTTTTCGTAGTAAGTTATGTGACAGTTGTGTTTGTCGTTCGATTGATTATTGTCCTGCATCCGATTTCGGTCTTAACGAAATTCAGCTTTTAAATCTCGAATTTGATTGTTCAATGAATCGTTCATATTTATGCAGCAGCACTCTGCTTGAAACTACGGTTTATATAATAATAAAAGTGGCGCCACTATGATTCCCACACTTCAATCTGTTTATCTGGTATCGTTATTTGTGAATACTTGCTAGTCCAACGTATCCTAAATCTGGCTGAACGGAAATTAAAAATTTTTTGCAGTTGATGCCACGTCTGTTGTCGTTGACTCTGCTGGAAATTTTTATGGTTCCGCCGGTCAGCTACTCTATATTTGTCTAATAGCCACGCTCAACTTCTCAATGAATGATGCACTAAGATCTACTGGCGGATCCGTGTATGCTATTTTGATGTTCAGTGTGTTTAGTGGACTCAGTCGGTTGAAGATTTCCTTAAGATGCACTACGTACCTAGTCTGCTGTTCATCAGAGTGCTGAATAATTTTTTTTCGTCAAATTTTGATGGTCGTTACGGTCTTTTGTACTTTCAAGCCAGCTTTTTATTTCGTACAATTGTCTCAAGTTTACTTCTTTGTAGCCTTTTCGGTCGTCACCACTCGAATTTCCTCATATTTCGGTCTGTCAGCTGTAATGCCGTTCTTCAGTCGCTTGATTCATTATATCTCCTTAGCTCATGCCATGACTATTTCTGCTATTGTTTGGCTGATAATAATTACTGCTCCCTTCTTCCTACTTTCTTCAATTTTTTTCAAAAGTATTGCCAGATATCCAGTCCCTGTTACGGTACTTCTAGTGGCCCAGATCCTAGAGACATGTTAAGGTGACTGCAGCTGAAGTGACTGACATTCCCATTGCATGCATGTCCAATATGATAACAAAATATAGAATGAATATATTACTCCTGCAGTTTGCTTTTAAACAGAATGGTATAGTTTCACACGCGTCCTGCCCAGTCCAAGTCCAAAAGCAAAAATTCTGAGAGAAAACGGTTCTGTATTTTATCAAGAAAGGGAAATCAGAAAATTATCAAAACGATATTACACCTTCGAGTTTCCAATCATCACAATAGGTTCCGTTACAGGAAGGATAATTGCTTCCAGTCAGTTACTGCTAGAGTATCAAATCCAAATATGGCTGTAGCCATAATTATTATCAAATTTCAACAACACATATTTAGTTCAGAGGGAAATATAGAAACATCAATATCAGTACAAGATATAGAAATAATAACAATATACAAATGAGAAAATCTCGAAAGAGATCAAATAAAATACCAAAATATCGAACAGAAAGAGTAAGTCATATCATAACACAAACGTATATACATGGGGCGGTTTTCCAAAAACTACACCTTCAAAAAAGATTCTACGTACAACTTTAGTAATAATGCCTATATACACTGATGAGGAATATTATTCTGATTCAAATTAACTGAAGTGGATGTAATATATACTTCTGTTTATATGAAATAAATGAGTTTGTGAAATTCTAAGATTTCATAGTTTTGATGCGTATCATGCTTGTACAAACTTTATTCGTCGTAATATAATGGGTAGGTTTTAAGGTTCGACTGACTTAAGAAGATTCATTGAGATAACCAAAATCAACAAAGATCAAACAAATTACAATGAGACACCAACCTTTAATCAAAAATGTGAGCTCGGAATTGTTACACATTTTCTTTCTTTTTGACCGATCAGGTCTATAATTAAAGAAGGCGTATCCTGGCACTAAGCAATTAATGAGTAAACCGTTAAACCAACATTGTTGAAAGGTTATTTGAGGAAACCAGGACTTGGAGATAGTCGTTATTGACATTTAGAGATCGAGAATGAGATGGAAGTCATTCATTTTATGACACCTGCATAACGTCAATTAATATCCATAAGTGGTTTCTACATTCATAGTTTAATATACAGACCTGTTTACATTTATTTTTTATGACTTTTGTAACCTGAAGTTACTGATGTTATTTGAACCTACATAAACAATTCACATACACCTTCGCATATCAAATAGACTCACAAACACTCATGAAAGTCAACTATACAAAAACAACATTTGTGTGAATATGTAAATGCACAGACCAGGACTGATTGTCGTGAAATCGTTTACTTGGAGAGTAGTCCTCGAATAATTAAGAAATGAAAAAAGGAATTTTTCCGATCACAATCTAAAGACTTGCCGTTTCGTCTAGAGTTGTTACTACACGTAATCGGCCTGCGAGAGTTAATCTCATGATCGAAAATATATGCAGTCGGCTAAACATCTCAAATGACCAGTTACTCCGTTAGTTAAATTGTAATAATTCAGTGAAAGTAATCTCTGCATGACGTCATTTCAGATAAAATATACTTACCATTGAGTAGAAAATAGATGAAAAAATTATTTTCCTTTGAAGAATTGATTGCAACACACTTCTGACAGAAAATCAAGTAACAATAAATGATGGCGTGCAAACTAAACAATTGAGGACACGTTCAAATTATTCAAATCACTTTATTACCAGCAATAAATTAATAATCACTTTCCATAAATACTTCAGTCAAACAATGAAAGAAATAATTTACATGTAGTTTCGTAATAATCACAAATATCATATATTCAAACGGAATTATAAAAGACATGTACAATTTTGTGTAATCTTTACGTTTGATTTATTTTATCAAATAGTAGGTGGTCAGCGTAATCACCTGTAATAGTAAAAATCAGTTCTGTGTAGTCTGACAATAAATATAAAAATTGAGCAGGTCATATTTACCTTATGAAATAAAGGACATATAATGATGTTCTGAATGAAAATTATCCAACACATAAAAGTTATTCCCTTATCAACATCTCTCTAACAAGCTTATTCATGTGGTTTCGGTACCAATGATCTTCCACTCAAAAGATGAAGTGAGCGTACAAGGTTTGAAACATTAAAAAAGAATAAACCATGAAAATGAAGAGTCAATGTCTTGTTTGATCATCTGATCGATCTTATTACTTGATACAGCACACAGTATGTTTACGAAAGATACAAGAATTTCTTAAATCTTCAGCAATCAACAATTTGATTTCAAGCATTCATCGCATAGTGTCAGAACTACCGATGTTTCACTCTAAAATCTATCATGATTCACGGTAATAGTTTTTGTGTGAAGTTTGATGGTTGACAATATAATATGTGCATAGGTAATAACATTTATATTTATTCATACAGATTTTTCGGACTTAAGTCGTTCATCGACATCTCAAGATAAACATAACCTCGAACCAACAAACGGCCGGCAAAACTGCCAATAATATCTATAAAACAAGCGGAAAAATATTTTATCACAAACCAGTTTGGCAATATTTGGTCTGCAAACAAAAAACATTATCATGAGTCTACAAAAATTCTTCTGTGCATAAAATACTGCGAAACGGTACGTGTACAGCATCTGTACAGCTAATTGTACAAAAATGGCTAAGCATGATATTGTTTTGAGCATTCACATATAACAGATAAAGAAAGCATGTTTTAATTTTAATTTTTTGTGCATAATAATAATTGACATTGATCAATAATCTACAAAGATGATTCGACAAGCACTTTCGAAGTCTAAGATCCATGACTTCGTACAGTACAAGCACTGGATCTCTGGTAGGAGATTTGTACTTTAAATATTGCAGACGATTAAACATCTAATCAATTCACTGCAGTTCCGAATACGATACTCAACAATTATTATTTTACAGCGAGAGCGATATAAATCGACATTATTCGAAATTTATTCGTTAATTAGACACGTACAATCGAGATTATATCGGGCATTTCATTGTCTGACAGAATAGAATTTGTTATCTAGAAGAAAAGAGATGAAAATATTTCATTTTAAATTAAAATTTGAGTATTGACATTCGTCAACCAGCAACCATTCACAAAAAAGCTTCCTCCTATGAATATGGTAATAATCCAGTGTGTCAAGTTCAAGTTCAATTAATTTGACGTTAACAGTATGGATACTATGAAACTTTATTTACTGTAGCTGACAAATAGTTTGGGATAAACTAAGCCAACTTCTTTTCACTGAACATTCGGTTACCGCGTGTTTGCAGTAACCACCTCAAATCAGTGATATATTGGAGTTAACACTTCAGGACTACTTACATTACATTTTTCTTGTGCCGGTAGATAATACTTAAGATGCTGCTGACGACTCCAACTGTCACTAGTGCACAGCAAAATGAAAACAAAAATATCCTCCATTTTCCAGGTGAATACTTCATACTTTTACCCAATATAATAGCCAACATACAAAAGGCAAATGGCACAATTGCCGCAATGATCTGTTCGTACCAGGAGCCACAAAAAGCGAAAAATACAACACGCATAATCATCAATATCAGCTAAAAAGTAAAACAATAAACGTGTTATGTAATTTTTAGTGAAACAATGTAGCCATTCCTATTGGAATAAATTTTGTGAAAACTGAATAGGAATATGTACCAATCTATTAACATCATTTTAAATCATGTTCGGCTTACAGTTATAATCATGGTGACAGTATTCCTCGTAGATTCGGTATGCAATGGTTTGATCAGTATAATGATGAGTGCCAACATCAGTGTGATACCTCTGGAGTATGTAATTGAAATGTACAACAAAATCAATTAAAGTCATTAGCAGTTCTCTATAATATATATGTATATATATGTATATATATATATATATATATATATATATATATATATATATTTAATGTTCAGTGATTCCAATTAGCAACATTTTTCAATGGGTATGTTTGCAAGATTACTGAAGAATTCGACAGAAAGAAAACTCTGTTCGTGGTTGTAATGATGATCGGATATCAGTAACCTGAAAAATACGAACATTTTCTTTTTTCTGGCCTTCTTGTAGGATTGTGTATTGAAAATAAAGAATCACAGTTCATTAGTCAGTTAAAAGGGAGGTCCACAATAACTAAAGACGAAATAAGATACTCAGTTTTTAAATCCTTATAACTCACATGAAAACGAAACCTAATATGACACATTGTATTAAACAATCAGTTGAATTGAATCTGTCAAGAAGAATAGTTAATTATTAATCATCGTCACATACTTACAAGCACGAAGTTGTGTCCCAAAATATGCAATCATGATTTGGTTCTAAGATTGAGTGGAAGGCTCGTGCGATTTTGGTTGAAATATATAGATCGGATAAAATCTTCAAGTCCATCTGAGACTGAATAGGCGGAAACGTTAGATACAAATAGTCATAGTAAAATAAACAAATGGATTGTTTATAACATGAACACTTTTGTCCTTCTTTGTCTACGATTTATTCACGGGTATGCATCCACAGACATGTTTTAGACATCAGAAAATATTAACTTGACTTGAAAGAATTATACGCTGTTGTGAATTACCATTCAATGTATATCTATCAACTCACAAATCTACCTGTTCACAAACATATCCGTCTTTTTTTGCTACCTATTTTCCATCTGTGCAACTATCTTACTATCTATTCACCGATCTATCTGTCTATCCAGGTAGAGATGAAGCTCCCTGTAACAACACAATCACAACAACAAGACACTGAGAAAATTCATGAAAGTCACCTCCTAGTTCTATAATGTGGCGAAAATGTAATAACTCACATCACTAATCTCGAGCGCTCAGTTAACAAAATTCAAAACGATCACCATGATATATAATCGCACATACCAATCATCTTTCAACAAATATCGATTAGAATTGTTGAATAATAAATGACTTTTGGACTAAGTTAAAATTAAAATTATGTTACAAAACAATCAAGTCTGAAATTTCGTTGAAAATACGGTGAACCTATTCAACGAACAGTGGCAATGCTTGGAAATGGAAATGACGAACGGACTACTCATTTCGTCAACTATGATACCATAGAACGTTGATATCAGACAAAAGATCATAGCATGAGGGATATGCTTTCAGATTCTGCCATAGCTTTGATTATTAAGCTATTCGAATGATCCATATCGTCAGGCTTCTACTTAAACTGAAGTCATTCGGAATCATCAACCCACTGCACTCGTGGTTAGCTTCATTCCTAAATGGACGACAACAAATGATAAAGTACAATGACTGTCTTTCATCACCAAGACCAATAACCAGTGGGGTTATCCAGGGAAGTGTCTTAGGTCCACTCTTGTTTCTAATGTACATTAATGACATATGTAATACTATTAAATTTGGAAGAGCATACTTATATGCTGATGATCTGAAAATAGTATACAGCTATAAGCCTGAAGATCTGGACGAAAATATAGCTAAGATTCAGAGTGATCTTGATAACTTAAGTACCTGGAGCGAGACATGGCAACTGCCGTTTAACCACAACAAATGTGGCATAATGCATTTTGGCAAGCATCACCTTGATTCACCAGTCTACTTACAAAAATGTAGGGTTCAGACACTCATATCAGCGCGTGACCTTGGTATTAGTTACTCTAAAAGCCTAAAATTCGAAGAACATGCCTCAAATATTATCTCTAAATCTAGACGACTCATTGGGTTTATAAACAAGAACTTCTTCACAAGTGAGGCTAAGCTTACTCTCTTCAAAATCTGTATAAGGCCCACACTTGAATATTGTTCACTCATATTTTCAAACATGAATATCATGGACAAAATGCGAGTAGAAAATGTACAAAGAAGCTTCACCCGGCGACTACTCGGATTGAGCAATAACCTCGACTACACAGAAAGATGCAAGCATCTTTCCCTAGAACCTCTATGGCGCCGTCGTCTCAAAAACAACCTAATGCTCCTCTATAAACTAATAAATGGTCTTTCGTTCGTAAAATACCGCCCAAATATGAACCAAGACACTGCTTACAGACTTAGAAACAACGCATATACACTATTAACGGCAAAACACAAAAAATCATTGCGTTCTAATTTCTTTGTAATACGATACAGTCTACTGTGGAACAGGTTACCAATCGCTATTCGTATCTGTGACACAATCACTAAGTTCAAGAAACTAGTTATGCTGTTGCTAGATTCTAAAGAGATTTATCGACTATTCCCAGAACTCACACAAAGTCCCCAGGCACTCTTTTATGGTCCACCAAATATTTAGATAAACCTCAGAAACTAATTATAGACTATGACCATATTGTGTTCTCATTACCACCCATACATGTATCATGAAATGGTAGACAAATCCCCCTGCTCCTACTAACAGCAATAGGTTACGCCTTTGAGGTGTTAACCGTGACTTTTCTCTGCTTTTAAATTCCAATCATTATTTTCATATCTTCATAGCAGTTTTAGTTTTTATTTCTAGTAGACAGACTAATTGACAAGCCTGTAGATGCTGATCAACTACTGTCAATTACAAGGAACTCAAACACCATGTATAATTGTGAGTATCTTCTTATTTACGTATTAACAGTTTAACTAATTTTTATTTCCCCAATTCATTAACATCCAAACACCTTGCCTGCTTACCAACTTATCGCTTTACTCATTAATTTTTAACATTATTTCAACTCTTTTTTTTCTCCTTCTCCTCGTTCCAGCTCCCTGTCCTTCCTATTTCCAAACTACCTATTGACTGACTCATCTTACAAATCATACCATTCGTTTACTTAAAATCAGTGTGATATGCTTCGTGGATATTTTCTCTGGCGAAGTTATCTGGATGGCTTGTAATATGGAGCTAGTAGAGAAAGTGAATTCCGATAAGGTTTACAAAAAAAATTAGAGTAGACTAGAGACCATTATTTACAATCAACCATTAAACGTAAGAGAGCCTAACATCACAAAAGGAGGGAGGGTGGAGTTTCTGACCAGCATTCATGACGGTGGGGCGATAACCTCAATCTACCCATGTCTGTGTGGCAGAACATTTTGTTTGCTTACGGCTCCTTACGATATGGCAGGATGTAACAAATCAGTGATATTGATGTTACTTTTCCTTGTTAACCTCGTCTACAACTCATGTCTGTAACCTTGCACTGGTTTTTACTTCCTACCGAGAAATCCTATTACAAGCTGGTCTGGATAACTATACTAAAAAAGAGCTCATTCATAATTTCTTGAGCTGCAGAGTTAAAAATAAAAAGAATATATAAAACAAAAAATTATATCACTGAGCCTCTTTATTATATTTTGTAAATCAACATTATTACTAACAACTTGGTACTTCTGAATTTCCTCTATTCTTTCAACTAACTTCCCAATAGTTATCTCACCAATAATTTGTCTTCATTAACCTACATAAGTGCAGGTGTACAGTAATGACATTAAAAAAGTCTGAGTAAACATACCTTTGTTTTATCTATAAACGTATTTTCTGTTCCGCTCCTCGTCCCGTCTTCTTTATTCCTCTTTTTTCAGAACCTTATTCCACTCCTCATATATTAGTCTGGATATTTGCAGTAGACTTGGTTACCCTACCCAAGAACATGTAAAATCATTAGCTGATGAATATCAACCATACCTTTGTACATTTACCGCATCAATTCTTGTTATATGCAAACCTATCTCTACCATGAATCGTTTCTCAGTCCATAAGATGATTGTCGTAACGCAACCTTCGTAACTTGCGCCAATTATTCGCATTGAACATTCCATCTTTAAGAACACAATGAATCTTGTGAAATGTTTCAGTAAATGTATACCGTTTTAAAAGAAATATGTTGTTAATCTTAACATTTTGATCTTGCCTGTAAATTGGCATGTCTCTTGTAACATGTTTGTTATTTGAGAATAAATTATTATTATTATTATTATTATTATTACATATGTACGATGATCATAGAATTGTTAATATTTGTGTAAAGTTATTATAAAGAAACGCGATTAACCGTTTCCGGTCACTGGACACTTATGAGTATGGTTGATGTGTAACGATGTGGGTAGTGATATTAACTATCATCTGCTCGAACATGGTTTAGATTGCTCAGTAATCTGCCTCAGTACAGCAGATATATTCTCACTGCATACTTCCTAATATATGTGAGATTTTGAAAGTTGAAGAAAAATGGTTGCTGTTCAGATATAATTGACGTTCAGTCAACATTATCGTTTAATTTAAGTAGATAGACCGTAGAATGGAAAGTAAAGGAACGAAGTCTTGAGGATCCGAATAAGTAAATAGGCTGAATGTCCCGCTGTAGCATGACGGAGTGTTAGTAGTAAGGCTATAACAGTCGAGACATCTCATTAGTGAGGGTAAATGGGCACATGCAATTTGAAATAGAAGATTTGATACATGTATCCGGTAATATAAGTGATTATCCCTTATATTTCTTTCGACTTATTTCAGCAAGCAATCAACTAATGCAACAAGATGACAATGTGTGTAGGCGCTAATCAGTGCAACAGCATAAGTGCGCATGTACCTCAACCGTGATAAAAGTACAAAATGTCTGTTAGCTGCTTCATTTGTACGTACAGATTGTCGATTTGAAAGAATACGATAAGATCTGAGATAATGTGCTGTCGTTACACAGTTATCCATTTATTGTATGTAAGTTTTCATAAAGTCATCGAATGTACTCAGCCGATGATACTTTATGTACGAAAGTATACAAAAATTTGATTACCGAAAATGCAGTTAGTGTGAACCAAGAATGTTGAACAAAATTATACGCATTTACTTCATGAGTTGCAGTTCGTACGGTTTATTAGATGATGTTTACGTCCAGATGTTGTTGAATCAAGATTGCTTTGACATAAACATTCATTATTATAATTCATTGCACAAGTACTGTTCCAAAAGAATTCTTCAGACGTAAACGTTACGTTTGTATTACTGACACTGTTATTAGGCGTTTAACTATGACTTGATTCAATCACTTTGTTGCTGTTTTTGATATTCCTGCGAGCAAATACATTCTTTTGTATGGATTAACTTTTATTACATGTCTGTGACTAACTGAGGAATTACGATCAGTTACGAGAATTTCACCACTATAGAAACATCTACTTAAATTTTTAATTTATTAAGATTAAGCACAAGCGTTTTTATCACTATATGTTCTGGAGCGCAAACCGCAAGTAATTAATCATTCCTTTTCCATCGGAAGCGGCAGCTTACTACTCTTCTTCAACATTTCATATTGACTTCAAACTTAAGTGCTTGTTGTTATAGTGTTCGTATGTACTAGTTGTTTCAAGTTGTATAAAGAGAACGCTGCGTTTCTATGACCCTTTTCTCCAAATTGTAAGTAGGCTTCATTTAGGTTTTATCAATATGGCTGACAAGTTTCAGTGGTTGATAATAATTTTTTAAAGGATTGACTTCTTGTAGAGATTCAGAAATATGACCGGGAAAAGTATACAATATGTCAATTTCTTTAATTGAAAATTTTCGAACCTAAAACCAAACGACCACATCAAATGTACGTATTGTGACGGATGCTACTGACGGCATTACACTTGGTATTGTTATTTGCTGCTAGAGAGACACTACCACAGATAGATATGTATGGAGCGATCAAACTGTATAGATACCCAGGAGACATATGAGAGAAGGCGGTAAGAAGACTGATTGTATATAAATGTATGTTTGGGGATAAGTTGCGAGTATTTCGCCGTAAAAATGTCTCATTTTAACATGTACATATCCTTCGGTCAGATAGGAAATAAACTTCTAATTCAAACAAACAATTCTTGGATGGATGGAAACTGACAATGAAGACGGAAAAAAATTGAAGAATTTCATTACTGATTATTCAGATCAGCAAATTCATCACGAATTATCTGAAATCTCAAACAAATAAGCCATTATTTAGGAATCCTCATTCATCCAAGTATTATGTAAAAATAAGGTTACACTGGCAAACCTGCTGTAAGCTAATTTGAGTGACAAAATCAGTGGACTAGGCTTCTAAGAAACTTCGTTTTGCAATATGTTATCAACAGTTGTTCTATTCGAATTCATCAAAAGACAGACACTTGAACTTTAAATAACTTCATAAGTGTTGGACAATACAACAAATAAAGTGACTGCTCTATTCAGCCGTATAAACTCACATCCGATATCAAACGTCATGATATATCTTAGCCAATATTCATGAAAATATGTCAGTTATGCTTCTTGTTCAACTAAATAAATGGTAAAGTTTTAGACAGACGTACAACACAAATCATTATAAATCTGCGAGAAAACAACAGAACAGATCTATAAAATACATCAGTCAGTACATCGAAGAAAAGAGACACTACGAAATAAGGCACGTTTATACCGATAATAACATGATGACTGTCAACTGAAATCAATGTCATTCAATATAAATGTTAATAATACATTGAATAGATGTGCTTCATGAAGACTGACTAAAGTTTCGAGATAATTAATCTTGATTTTTTGGATTTTGAAGTTACGTGAGTTACGATGGTTACGTAACGACGAATCATGAATGATTGATAACGAACAGTAGGTAAATTCAGGTCTTTCAGTAACGAGAATGGATGGTCTGAACGTGCGAAGATCTTATTGACAGTCATCAGATAACAAATTGTCGGTCTGTGAAGTAAAGTATCCAAGGTCAAGGTAATTATACAGAATAATATTTAGGTATTAGAATAAGCTGCTGAAAAAGGGAATGAAGAGGCGAGGACCCGAACAGAAAATATTCCCGCTAACAACTGATTCGTTGTTTGCACTTAATATTTTTGGATAAAATAAAGATATGAATACTCAGTTCCTAGAACACTAAGCAGATGCACTTTTGTAGGTTTATGAAGATAGGTCACATATAAATTACCGCAAGTGCAAGAATCATTCGACTACAAGTTCAAAAGAACTAAATTGTTTGCAATAGTGATGATTTCCAGAATGATGCAGAGTGATCTGATTCCTAAAAAAGGACATATTATATCTTTTTACCGTTGAAGCTATGGAAGTCACGAGGGAACCCTTCTCCACCAAAAGTTTCATGATCTGATTGAAAAAATATTTATGGTTAGGAATTGAAACCTTTTCAAGGTTACAAACCTGAGTTGTCGACGTGGTTAACAAATGGAAGAATTATCAATAGTAGAGAGCAGTTAGGATAAGGTTGTCCGAAGAATGATGGTAGGCTGCGCAAGTTGCGTCGATAGCAACAGACGCAAAATTGGTCTGTCCACATGGCTCTTTGATACACTATGGTTCATCAAATAAACGAAATGAACCTATCACTTCAGTTTTATATGTTTCCGCTTCACCATTACTTTTTCTTAGAATGATGTCGTATTTATTGTTTTCCATTATAATAGATGGTAATGAAATTAGGATTTCATACATGATACTGAAGTACTTTGACGAGCTGTAGGGGGAACATGAACAAAGTACCTATGTTCTTAGCGAGTATAGGCTGCCGACCACTCTCTCTAAGATCTTACTTGCTCATTCATTTCTCTATTTATTCTTTTCATATCTGCTTCAAAATTTTTGAAAAGTCCCTTACTAAAACAAAATTGGGCCTTGAGGATTCAAGATCACTAACAATGTTATTAAATATGTATATGATTTCAGAAAAATTCCTAAATCCTCAAAATGCTATGATTTGAAGTTCCGTCGCGCTTACTACTTGTACATTTTATTCGTCACACTATGATCGTTGATGCGTTTATATAGGTTCGACTGACTCAAGTAGTTCCGCTGAGACACAAGATATGAAAAGAGATGTTTGGGCAACATTTCGCAAATCAGTGGTTTTTCAAAAATAAATGTTGCAATAATCCATATTTTTACAGGTGTTGGTTATATTCTCCTCAATGATAATTTCTTTCAAATTAATTTCCCCGATTCTGCAGTGTTTACTATTGACAGTCTTTTCGTTTACGTTGATTTGGACACGAATAACACCATCATCTTCGAAAGAAAACGAAATAAGTTTTGATTGCATTTATTGGATTTGTTGTTATCAAACGATTAAGATATGAAAAAAGATGAATTATTTGAATGTGTATTGACAGATTTGAAAGTAATCCATATTGCTGCTATACGTACATTATTGACAACAAAGGCAGTAGAATGAATGTTTCAGCTAACCAGTTCCACTGTGCGTGTAAATGACGTTGTGGCATTTGTGACCAAAACAAAAGTAGAAAGTTTATGAATTATTTGCAATAGAGAACTTAGAGAACATCAATCACAAGTTAATAACTTCGCAGCCCGTGCTTACGTTCACAATATTCCCCATAATTAATGAAGAACACGTTTACATTCCTCAAAGTATTTTATGAATCAAAAATGAATTCATTAAAATTGTTTGTCATCGCTTCAACTGGAAAAGCACAATTGGTCAACAACAATGAAAAATATAATGAACATGTAGTTTCAATATAATCATCAATGCTGATATATCAAGCAAAGCTATAAATAATACGTAAAATATAGAGTATTCTCCAAATTCGATATTTTTCATCAAAAAATATGCTTTCAATGCAATCATCTGTAATTGTAAAAAAAGTTCATTTTCAGTTTGACATTAAATAAACAAAATTAAACACTCCATATTCATCTGAAAAAATAAAGGATATTATCTGATGTAGTGAGTTTACAATCTCGAACACGTTGTTATGATTTCAAACATGCAATTAGCTAGTAACTTATTTGTTTGTTCATTTAAACACTCAAATAATGTAACACAGCATCCAGTATACTGAGGAATGAAACGAAGAAATACTCAGATCTTTATCTATTAAACATCCCACTCTCATGCATTCATCTTACGGTGTCGGAAACAACCTGAATAATACTCGTAAGTATTTCAAGCTGAGGTTTCTGTATGGCGTATGATATTTTAAAGATAAATAAATTTATACATAAACATATATATATATATATATATATATATATATATATATATATATGTAAATAGATTAAGAGAGAAATAAGAAGAGAAATGGTTTATCAGGAACTCACGATTGCCATTGTCCCGCACCAACAAATGACAGATAAAATTGGAAATGCAATCTAGAATATAATGTAAAACAAATATTTAACTTCAAATAATTTTGTGAACACTTGTTTCGCATTCCTAAAATATTATTGATTCACTCCTTAGCTGACTAGTATCTGTGAAGGTGAATGAACTGATGAAACCACCACGACACCAGTCGGTCTTTGTTCGGTTGAATATATGATAACCGCCGTCACACAGTAGGCATATCATTAAGCAACAAATAGTGTTAAATGCACAAAACTGCAAAACTGTTCATGTGACTCTTACGTATAATCTATTATGCATAGGTGAATAAACATGAATTTACATGAATTTACACATGAAAGAATAAGGAACCATATATTATCTTCAATTGTAGTGTATTGTTTCATAACGTTTGATGGTAGCATGGAAATCAAAACATCAAATCTGTAAATTACAGTTGATAATTCTCCAAAACTTACTTTACACGGACTCATCATGATGATGCTTAAAATGCTGCAGACGATTGCAACAGTTGCTGATGCACAGCAAACTAAAAATAAAAGTAACCTCCATTTTCCTGACAAACTTTTCATTCGTCTGGCCAATTCGATAGCAAAGACCAATATTGAGAACGATACAATTGCCACAAGGACCTGCTCATACCACTCAACACCTAACGTCACTAATCCAACACCAATATACATCATTATCAGCTGAAAAGAAAAGCAGAAATGTGTTATTTATTGGAAAAGTCATTTTCAAAGCCGTTACAAACGAGAAAGGCTACTAAAGAATGGCTGGTCAAGCTTTTTTCTCAATCCATATACGTACAAGTTGATCGCTTACGCATGTGTGCTAGCTGTTGCGCATCCTAGTGTACAGAACTCAAATGAAGATGCACATACAATGCAGATTAGAATGCCAGCAAACAAAAGTTAGACTTTGATATGTTTACAGGGTGTGCTATATTGATAACTGTGAGATCTTTTTCGTCAGAGAAAGTGTATATATGTTGAGTAGTTTTATGCAACGTCATCGTATTTCTGTAAAGAATATAACAAAATAAAATTAAAAAAAAAGAGCAGAGGGCAACATTATCAGCTGTCTATCATTTTACTCGGAGCATCAAATGCTGACTAACACATTGTGGAATTACAGGTTTGAATATGAACCAAGCATACATTGCAAATAGAAATAAGAAAATGAGGAATTAATTTAGTTTGATGCTTCTCTGAATTGACCAATTTGCAAAAGCAATGTCAACGGTTATAACAGTAGGCTTTTTTTTCTGTTTATACAGTTTCTCACGCTGCTTCACGTGATCTGTACTCTTCACTTGTCATTCTCGTTTATAGATTATCAATGTAACAGTTATTTCTGTATCTTATGCAGCTCTGAGTCATTTGATCTACTCAAATACACGTATCAATATAACTGTGTATATTTGGGTAAATATTGACAAAGTTCCAGTTGAAAAATAAAATTTCAGAATACTTAAAAGAAGTGGATTCAAACTCATCAACATCATTTGAAAGCATGTTCGACTAACTGTTATGATCATGATGATGATATTCCTTGCAGATGCAGTTTGCAATGCTTTGATGACAATAATGATCAGTGCCAATATTAGAGCGATACCTCTGGAATGTAAAAATAAAATATATGGCGAAATAAACACAAGTGTACAATAACCAATGTATGATTGATCAGTGGTTCCCTTTAAAAAATGTGCCTGTGATTCAGATGAGCAACATTTATATGTGGATATTTTGGATCACTTCGACAACGAGTATACTCGGTGAACGATTTTCATGATGATAGGGTATTATTATTAGTTACTTATAAAATGCAAACAGTTTCTATTAAAATGCCTTCATTGTGATTCTTTGTAGGATTGTGTACGATCAATTTAGTAATGACCCACAATAATTATGAATAAAATAATATAATCAATTATATCGACTTTCGTAACTTACATTAGAACGAGACCAGATATTTCATGTGGCTGAATTGTATAAGTTGTGTTGAATCTGCCATAAAAAATGTTGAGTTCTCAATCATCATGAATCACTTACATGCATGATATTTTCTTGATACACCTTCCATTTTGAATTACTTCTGACATCCTCACGGTTGGAAGAGTTGTATTGGATGAATTCATTAACTCCATCTTTGAGTTCTTCGGCGGAAATTTTATATGCAACAAATCATGATAAAAAAAATGAAATTTTCTGAAATCCTAAAATAATAACTTTTGCAGCTATCATCTCCACTGCTAAAGGTTTGTGAAAAAATATTCAGTTAAGAACATGTCTTTGACACCACCTTTTCAAAAACTCGTGTGATCAAATCTTTTTATCCACAAAATTTCTCTGCTTATCTATTTATCCATCCATCTGACTATCCTTCTCTCTATTATTATATCTATCTATTTATCTACCGATAAAAAATGAATCAGTACGATTCATTTTACTGCCACAGTCATTGCAATAATACATTAAATGGAATGATCAAAATAATATTGTAAGTTATATTTTGTTGCGAAAATTAACAAACTCACGTCGCACTTCTCCTGCATTCTGTTAACAAAATTAAATACAATCACCGAAGTTGAAAATCTTATACGCCAACATATATTGATTCAAATGTGGTTACTCTACTACTGAACTTTGGACCAAATAACAATGGAAACCTCTGCGACATAGATAAGCTTCTATAATTTGGATAAAAAAACAGTAAACCTAATCGATGAACATGTGACAATACTTGAACTTGAAAAAGATGTACTCGACGCTCATCTCGTTATGCTCATATCCTAGGTACGAGTGTGTAGAATTCAGAAAACAAGAGTAATGTTCATCGATATTTTCAAGATACAAAGGTATAAGTGAATAAAATTAAAACTTGTTAAACTGTGAGGTCAATATTTGTAGTTATATAATTATTCACTCCGCATTACTGTTGATTGTCTTTCATATAGTTCATTATGATTTGATCGATTCACTTCATATCATTTTATGGTTGAACAGGATGGCCGTTCACTTAAATCGCCTGATATGTCACCAACCATTTTTAATTGCATGAAAACGGAAAATAGTAGGAGTTTTACTGAAGAATAACAAGTTACAATCTTCAGGACGGTATTTTATATTTGACAACATTGTTGAACGCACTATTCTAAGATAAGATTCTAGAAGTATCATTGATAATAAAAATAGAAATAAGTGCTGAGTGGAATTCGCAGACCTATTGTTGAACATTTGATAATTACTTATCAATCCAATAACCACTAAGTTAAAATAAGTTTTATTTGAAGTACCTGTATTTATTTCACATTTATGTAGAGAACGTGATTCGTTGATCATTATAACTTGTTATACAAGAAATTGAATTACTATTTTCTCAGAGTATTTATTTTTAGTCTATCGTTTTTCGCTTGCATGAATCAGGCAGCAAATATATTCCCTTTGATAGATATGCAATGGTATGATTTAACGATGCTGAAATGGAAACATTTATTGTCGTAGATAGTTAAGGCAGTCATTTCCCTATTATACTCTTTTTTGTTTATCTGTATAAAGATTATAAATCGTGCGCAAGCGTCCCTCCTCGGTGGTTGTTAGCTTCTTTCTTATTCGGTCTTGATATATTTCCGATATCATCAGACCGCGAATCTATACACTTCTTCAACCAGTTAAAGACATCTTTCTGATGTTCGAAATAACCGAGATTTTAGTCACATAGGTTCATCATTCACCATAAAGACAACATTAACTGATTTTTGATTGTAATGAATTTGGAAAGATTTATCCGCTTGTTAAATCTGATGGATTCATTTGATGGTAAACTATTAATTTAACGCCATCGAAAGTCCGAAAATTCAGTATTTCCTTTAACGGACTGGCTTAGGATTTGAAAGTTCTCCCTTATTTACTTATCACATTTATTCCTTTTAATACAAATTTATAAAGTTCATCATCTCTAAGAAGTAGTCAAATATTCGTCCTCAACGCTTCAAAGTTCTGAGAGGCAATAATCTCTTTTTTAAGAGACACATCTTTCTGTCTTGATTAAAAACAAGCTTAGTGTTTTATTCATTAGACATCATACAATAAATCACCCATTTATTGCTCTATCTGCACTAATGATCATTAGTGCAAACGCTTTCGATAAATGGTTGTAATAGGAAGTGAATGCTTATGGATTATCGACACATTTATTTTGAGTATATCTTCCTGCTAGTCTTTCAATAATCCCTTTATAGTGATTAGTGTATGTATTGGTTGATCTAATTCTGAAGATAACTACGAATTTTATATCTACATGAAGTCACTATGTATGCATGTGTAAATCATTTGTACAGCTTTTATTCATGGAGTTAATTATTTCTTCCACCCCATTTCTCATGGATTCCCTACCGTGTCCTATTTTTGATACGTGATTATTTAAACACTTTCTTACTTGAAGTTATAACAGTGGTTATTTATTACGAGGTCAATCAACAAAACAGCTTCCAGGTCAATAAGCTATACATATCATTCGTGGAATCAGATAGCAGGCCAATAGTCTTAAAATCTGACAAGTGGTGATATACTGGTTCATCTTTTAGGGTCCATAAAAGAGACAGAACTAAATATTGAAATAATTTCAAGTGGTTGTGCACTAAATCAAAAGAACATTCGCTGATCCAATTTCCGTATCAAGTAATAAACGGTCACCAAACCTAAACATAGAAGATTAGGTAAATTGAGAGTAAACCAAAGGTAAAATATCGTTGTGATGATAAATATCAATGAGATGTAATCAGAAAATTGCCTTTATGTCCTGAACTGAGCAGTTCAATGATTGAAATACTGACGACAGAACGCTACAATGTTTACTATGTGTCACCATTTCTAAAAATAATTATTGCGAGCTGCAAAATGTCATCTATCAAACTGACAAATTCAGAAGTAGACCATTGTGTTTTATCTGACTGCTTTATTCCCCCTCATATCACGATCATGTTTTTTTGTTCTATTCATATTTAGAAAAAGCATCATCAGGTACCAGAAAAAAGAATGAACGCGCTCGTTGAATAAAATGTAATGTGATTGTTATATACATGAGGAGGTCACACAATAGTCAGAAAGTCATTTAAAACTAGGAACTTCGTACATACTTGCATCAATTCAGGTTGCCAAACAGCTACTTCCAGTTCAAATCTCATAGTTGTGAAGATAGTAGAAGAATTACTGGTAATGGAGAGAATCATGGATGGAAGTTATTATTCAAGAAGTACGGTTCAGTAAGATAACTCAAGAAAGAGGAAGTTATTTGAAAGATAATGATCTCGGATAACGAGACGAATGGACGTTTCTGCGTCACTGTCAGCGATTTCGAAACCAGTTGTTGATGTTCTCAATCCATCAGTTTCTTTTGTTTAGTGTACCCTAATGGTGAAGTCCGAATACATCAACATGATTCAGTACAGCAGTCAGTGAGTTGATGGATTCTTAGGGTATTTTAGTTGGACCGCCATTATTTATCTTCCAACCTATCCCTATTTAACAAGGAGACGGTAGTTACGCAAACGGACACAATCATGTGAACTGATGAAGTCTCAACACCTCATCTATTGATCTACCATCTCTAGATTGTATAGATTTCCCAATTTTAGCATTGCTTATTTGGTTTTTCCGCGATACCTGAGCAGTGCCCCCTAAAAATCTGTAACCGAGTACTGAAATCTGCACCGATGGGTCTTAAGAAATAAGTGAAGTAGACACGAATAACTACTTCATTCCCTACCACTAGATCAAACGCAGCTGAAACCGATCCCGAAGCAACATTTTGCATTTCTCATTAGAAATTCACATCTCGAGCAAGCTTGCAATGTTGCTTAGGATAGTAGGGAGAGTCTGCATTTTATCAGCATCTACATTAGATAGAAATATATCATCAGTACACACTAAATCATCAAGCATATCTGCAGTTATCAAGTATACCTTCCAATTTGAGGTTTTAACTGAGGATTTCATTCACATATTTCACAGATTTTAGAATTATTGTTCCTCATGATAGTTGTGATTGAGTTCTAACTGTCAATGTAGTTAGGCTGCACGTGATCTCGGCATATAACGGTTCTAATGTTCATCACAAATTCGCATCATGACGTAGATAATATGACCACTCACATATTCTACCCACAATTGTGCAATTTTTCAAACAAAGATCAACAGATAAATGATATTCTAACCCTCATGGATAGATTCTATTCATTCGATAGATTATATTTAGTTACTTAACAACACAGAGTGGTTTTCATTCTGGGAACGTGCCTCCATTCTCATTCGAAATCCACAATTTCAGTCAGTACGAGCAACTGAATCAAAAAGAGCACAAGTCATTATCGCTGTTACCATGACAAGATATTCGAACAAATCAACATAAATGAAGTTCAGAAAGAAACGAAGAACATCAATGCAGGCTACAGAAATAAAAACTGTAATAAACTACAAATTACACCATCTGAAACGAAAGAGAACATACTAACAAAATTCGCAACTCAAGAAATCGATAATAACGAAGTATAAATATAAATAATATGGGAAGCGAAGCCCTCACAACGTATAATACAGTGGGTTCAATCTTAAAATGTTAGACAATGAACGGCCATGTTAGACAAAACTTGATAAAGAGAATTCTTATGAAAGTTCTTCATAATCTGTGACAAGACCGATTGTATTCGAATAGACAAACTTTATAAGAACAGTCTTCAGATACAGGCACTTTCACAAGACCACATGATCAACACCGCGAAATGCTGTTTCAAGGTCGAAAAAGTCTATTTCTGCGAGTAGTCGGAACGAGTGTCTCTTATTTAGGAGCTTATATTCTGTGAAAATGTGGTGTATATATCCACCCCCAGGTTGAAAAACTAGCATTTATTTCTCTAGTCTGTCTTACGTTTAACAGCATAAAAGTAAACTGACAAGATGCATTGCGGCCTCAACAAACTATGTACGTTTTATATTCGAAATCTTCAAAATGCTTCACAGACTAATTTGTTGGTTAGAGACCTACATAGGTCATTGTGCGAGATAAAGGTTACCATAATATTAGGTAGACAACTGGTTGAATGTGACTTAAGTAAGTCGGTCTACTGATGTAATAATGATGTATTCGAACCCTCGATTGTTAAAGATCGAGATGATTTACTTTTTACGACCCATTTTTATTTATTAAAGACATTCAAAATGAATAATTTAGTAGGCAGCAGCAAACCGAAGAGGATGCAAAAATGTGTTGATCGAAATTTCTTAGTTCTGAGTGCCTTCCAAATAAGGATCACCCAGAACAGCTAACTCACACAAGCAAGCCATTAGGTATATAGTTTCAAATTTCCTACTCATCCGAGCAAGCGGAATCCCGAATCGTAGTTTCGTTTCTCTTCAAAAAAGAAATTTACTACCGAAAATTAAACTGAAAATCGCTGAGGCTGGTATAATTATCTGTGCTGATACCATTCAGCTTGATGGTAATACCACTGGTAACGACAGAATTGTATGTTACTAGGACTCAGCTACCTAGTTTGCATCTAGTTGGTGCTTCTCAACGGATCATCATTTCTGTAAGACTGAATGTAATCACACGAGCTTTCGAGACGTTTGCTCATAAATCAAATAAATGTGAATAGTAGAGCTTCTTATTCAAACGCAAGTAAAAATGAATTGAATCGGTTTTAGCGTGTTGCATCGCAAAATGTGTAGTAAAGCAATTACCAAAAAATAAACGCAAGCCTGTGTCAGACGTGATTTGAATGCACCTTTTAGTTTAAATGTACTGGTGATATTGTCGCTCATGTGAAATCGTCAGCTCATAATAACACATGAATGGTAGACAAGAAGCACAATGCCTCCAAAGTCATTACTTATAGCTGAAAGATTGACAAAGTAGCATCAGTGAAGTGAGCAATAACACAACATTCGTAGTTACAATCTATTTAACCTTACTACTCATATGTTGTACAGTTCCAAATGTTAAAAACGCAGAATTTAGTGTGTAAACTAGGAGATAAAACGTTTAGTTAGTCGGAGTAATCGCTACTGTACTGCCAGCATCATCCTTGGTACAAAAAATTGTGAAGTAATGTTACTTTAAAAATCAAGAAACAAGTTGCACTAAACATCGCCTAATCATTGATCATGGTATACCTGATGTCGCATGATCAAAGTGACTTACTGGAAGGATTAAGGTGTCCGTCGAGATTCAAAATACGATCAAGATAATTTATTTCCAGCCTCTGACAGTCCGTCCTCAATTTCGTCTCGGTTAATATACTATAAAGGGTAACTGGGACGGCCTTTCTGACCCACGCGGAAATGAAACACATTTCAGGAAGGATTATCATGCACAGCAAATATGATAACAGGAAGAAAGAGATGGACAGAGGTGCCGGATAATGATAAACAGTGAATAATGTGTATGAGGAATTCGGCAAACCCCTATGATAACAAACCTAACCATCGGAAACTCTTCAAGATGGAAGATCTAGCAGTGACACTAATTGTTTCCCGTTGGTCTTCCGAATAATCCGCCTGTAGAACCTTTTGGGATACTGCCAGGCACAAGCCCGGATAAAGGAGGTGGTTGATGACCCAATCCCCTCAAATAACTTACTCGCCGAAAAACGTTTACCAGGAAATAAACAAGAATTCTGACGTTGCTGGATGACAGCCGAGTTTCCTGGGAAGTCACAAGGCTGATGCCTCATCTGACAAATGCTGCATTCATTACTTTAGGTACATGGAACGTTCGAACAGTGTTGAAAGACTATTTCAAGTTTCGGCAGAAATGAAAAGATACAAGCTCGAAATGTTCGGCATTGAACATAGGTAAGACAACTGAGAATGGCTTCTGGGGAACTGCTGTGATACAAAATTCATGAAGAAGAAAATGCTCCACATACACAAGTAGTTGCACTGATGCTGTTCAAACATGCACAAAAGACACTGTTTGGATGAGAATCTTATGGACCCAGGATCAAATAAGCATCCTCAAAAACAAAGAAGGAGGACATTACAATGACCGTCATCCAATGCTATGCCCCAACCAATGACGTTCAAGATCAATTCTGTGAAAGGCAGCAGTCTGTTGGTACTCTTGCGAAAATTGAAGAAAGAAGGAACAAGAGGGCAGCGAACAATGTCAGCCGATAAAGAGTGGAGAACGTTAGGGCAAACATGGGAGTGAAGAAGAGCATCAGAGCTGACAAACGAAAATATGCGGAAGATCTAGCGATGACGGCGGAATAGGCTGCAAGAGAGGGATACTAGAGATAATTGTAAGAAACAACAAAAAACCTCGCCGGAATGTGTCGTAAACGAGAACGTTCAGTGAAAAGCAAGGAAGGCAAATGAATCAGCAACACTGAAGAATATCGAAAATGGTGGGTAGAGCACTTCAATGAACTCTTGAATCGACCAGCTCCACTGAACCCACCAAACATCGAAGCAGCATATACGGAATACACAATTGCTTTTGGAGCACCTAAATTTGAAGAGAACAGTATGGCCATCAGAAAAACCAAGAGCGGTAATGCAGCAGGAACAGTCAACATTCCAGCAGAGGCAATGAAAGCAGATGTATACGCAACGGCTAAAATAAATCATATACACTTTCAGAAGATTCGGGATGCGGAACAAGTAGCAACAGTTTGAGAATAAGGAACCTCGTTCAAAATACCAAAGAAAAGTAATCACAGCGTGTGTGAGAACTATAAAAGGCATCAGTCATCATTCAATATCAGGCAAAGTCTTCAACAGGGTATTGTTAAACAGAATGAAGAACTTCGTAGACGCCAAACATCGTGACCAACAGGATAGATGTGGTAAGGATCAATCGTGTACTGATCAAGTCGCTACATTACGGATCATTGTGAAACAATCAATTGAATGGAACGCACAAAGTTCATCATCATTCAATAGAGTGAATAGGAAAACACTGTGGACGCATCACCGACAAAACGGTGTGCCTGAGAAAATAGTTAGCATCACACGGAATTGTTATGATGGATTCAACTGGAAGTCGACTGGATTATGAAAATGTCAGCATCTGGAAGGAAGAACGGTATTCAACTAGGACGCATCTGGTCGATCTGTGCTTTGCAGATGACCTGGCTATTCAATCGCAAAAGAAGACGACCAGTGTAGCAGCTGCCTCTGCAGCAGCAGGTCACAACATTCCGTAAGGACAAAGCTGAATTCTCCGATGCAACACAAACTGCACCAACCGAATCACTCATGACGGAGATTCTTTAGAGGACGTTGACACCGTCACATATATGGGTAACATGATCGAGGACCAAGGTGGATCCGATGCAGATGCGAGGGCACGAATCGGAAAAGCAACGGCTGCACTTTTACAGTTGAAAAGTATCTGGAACTCCAAACAACTTTCAACGAAAACCAAAATCAGGATTTACAATACAAATGTTAAGACAGTTCTACTGTATGGAGTAGAAACTTGAAGAATTACCAAAGCCACCATCCAGAAGATACAAGTATTGATTAACAGTTGTCAATGCAAAATAATTCGAATCCGTTGACCAGATGCTATCAGCAAAAACCTATTATGAGAGAGAACAAAGCAGATTCTAGCGGAGGAAGAAATCAGGCAGAAATGGTCTAAATGGATAGGACTCACTCTACGCAAACCACCTAATTGCGTCACAAGACAAGTCCTCACATGGAACCCTCAAGGCAAAAGGAAAAGAAGAAGGTCAAGGAACACACTACGCCGAGAAATAGAGAAAGATATGAGGGGAATGAACTAACAATGGACAGAACTGGAGAGGGAAGCCAGGACAGAGTTGGCTGAAAAAAACTGGTGGGCGGCATATTCTCTGTTGGGGTAACAGGAGAAAGTATGTAAGTAAGTAAGTTTTACTAAAGAGAACAAGAGTAAATTCAAAATAATTCATCCTAAGAAGAAGATCGTAATGTTTAAACGCAAAGACCTTTTCTGAGTCTTATTTTCTATTCGCTAAATATCACTGAACCTTAGAGTATAATTACATCACTTATGGTGTTTTGTTCTCATGAAAAACGTTTGTTGGTGTCGCACGATGTACGAGCAATGCTTTTAGGACATCTATGATCGAAATGTAGTAACCAACGAATATCTTCTATTCTTACTGGCCATGTTTCGGATCCATGTAAGAGAACGGAACGAACGTTTGGTTAGCAAAAGGATATTTTGCCCACGTCATAAATGACGTAAATTCGCAAACGCCAATCGGGAGTTCTGTATCCATGCCGAGGTTTCCTCAGTCTTTAGGTCATCAGCACTGATGAGACTCCCTAGACATATATAAAGCCATACACACGTTCAAATAATTCACTCCATATCACCAATTCAAGCCGATTGTGAAACAAAATTGTGCATTTCGATTGGGGAAAATCGCATCGCGAATTTGTTTTTGCTTCACTGCTAGACGTTTTGCACCGAATGGATGGAAACCTGTATCGTGATAGCCACAACTTGATGTGATCCATCTGAGATACTGAACATTGACGTAACACTTATCAAATGTCAGTCAAACTATATAGAACGGCGAAAAACACATCATTTCTTTCGAATTGAAATGTTTTTTCTCATATGGCAGAACGACATAGGCAAAATAAATGTTAGCCTTGAGGTGATGAAAATTACTTTGAAAGCATAGAAAATATACGCTCTTATAATAATATTACGATTTATTCAAATGAAATTCTTGGTAGAAACGACACTTTAGGCACGACACAATTGTCTGAGTTGATTTACGTTACAGCAAAGTACAAGAAGACAGAGAAATGTGTATATTTTTATTCAAATATTGATTAGAGAACAAAAACCGTCGATGAAATTATAAATGTTCTCCCGGTATTGATGTGCATCAAGCTCGCAAATCAAACCTGTCATAACATGAGTAGAATGAAAAATAAGTTCTCATCATAATGCTTAACATAAACATTTTATTTCAAAGAGAACTCAAAAATAAAAGCCTGATTCACCGTTTGACCCTATGCGAATGATGGAATAGAACGATTCACCATAGTGACCAGTAGTACAAGTTTCTGTTTCAATGAATTTTGTTTTCGTATTTTTGTACACGCATATTTTGTTGCTTTTTCGCCATATTGCTTCTGGCTCCACGAAAATGTGCCACTTTTACCTAGCAGGATTTCTGTATTCTTTTAAAAACACGCATTCGCCAGTATATAATCTCCTTTGCTTTTTGCTTCCGACAGGGGTACGCGTTAGTGGTGTTTACGGGGAACCACTACTCACTTCACCACAAGATAATTAAGAATCATTGCAGTATATGTGATTCGGTTTTTTTACATTGGCATTTAAAGTGAATTTACAGAATATACTATTGACATCCATTACCAAGAAGAGAAAATTCTGAAACTAAATTCAAACTTTACTTCAAATAAATCTCGGACAATCGTCGATGTTATTATCGTTAATCATTTAGAAATATACATTCAAAAATTACGTTTCGTATTTTACGTGTTTATGACTATGTCACTAGTTCAATCACATATCCAATTACATAGTTGGCAAAGATCGCGTTAATTAACATTTTATTTATATTCGCTGAAGTCCCTGAAAGTAGTTAGGGTGTGAAGAAAAAAACAATCTTGTTAGAAGAAAAGAAGAATAACAATCGTTCAAAATGATAGTCAACGGATTCAACTTAGGAGTGTCTTCCACGAAAGAAGAATCCAGACCCTATTATAAACCTTACAATCAGCACACTCTTGAAATAATTACAAAAGTAAGTTTTCATTAGACTGATAGAGTAGTCGAGAAGCAGATCCTGAAATCTTTCAAGCTTTTAATTACGCTCAAACGAGAAATATACTACTGAAAAATTTACTTAGACTCCTTTCATTTGGTGAAATAATCCTTGCTCATTCCAGGCTGTTCGATTCTGATCAGAAACGCAGTCTGCAAAATGAAGTAAATGATCAACAAAAGTAATGTTTGAGGTCTTGGTTTGTGTTATTTCGTAGCATAATTATTATAAGACCACTCAGTATAATAAGTAAATCGCTGAACGGGATTGAATTACATCTGTGCATATGCATGCGGCTTAAATTGAAAAACAATGAGGGCCGAAAAAATAATGGCCTCAATAAACACTTATCTCAGTACTGTTTTGAAGACATTGATAACGACATATGTATAAGGTCCAAAGATTAAAATAACTTGTTTTTAACATTGCAGTACTGGATATGTGACCATCTTTTCCCTAAAAAGGCACCACAAATTAAAAGTTCTAATTAGATAATGTTCATTTATAAAAGATTAAAGATTGATATTGAAGGAACGATAAAATTTGAAACAATCGAAATTTATTCACCACAAGTTAATTTTGGAGTTCCAGAGATTTCTATTCTTCCATATGGCAATTACTGCTGTGATTCATAACTCCATGAGCAATCAATGCAATAAGTATGTTAGTCAGAAAAACACCAGATTTTGTCATTTGGAGCGGATGAGCTTGTTATTATTGTAATCGGCTCTTTCAGAATAATGGTCGATCTGTTCAAATATCTGAAGAAATATTTTTTTCACGGTGTAACTTGAAAATCAATCTTAATAACAACATCGGTGATGAAATGAAATCTTTGAATTGTCTTTGCGTTTTATTAGAAAACTTTACGTGGAATTCAATTCTTCAACCTCCGTTCTTACACAAATAGAAGTGTTTTGCGCTCTAACTGTGTACCAATAAAGTGACACTCAACGTTTCTCATAATTTTGATTAGATTAATTCATGAATTTATAGAACACTCCATCCATCGCATATGATTCATTTATCTGTGTTTTGTTTGTCATCATGTTTGGTTTCCACGCATTATCGTTTATTTAGTGTCGATATGTTTAGTTAGTTCTTATTAGACACAGTTGGATAGTGAGTACCTGATAATCAATAGAGAATTATAATCTAGGGCTCTCAAATTCACATTATCCACTCCAAGTTAGGCCATTAGGTAGACAGTGATGTTAGATATAAGATACAAAATTTTAACGCTGTTGAAAATCTGTTAAAATGAAGTTTCCGAACACGTATTCCGTAGGGAAAAGTTTCTACTTTAGTGCAATGATAAGTGGTTTTCCGGGAGAACAGAAAGTGCAGGTAATCGAGGGATCACAACGACTCACAATTGTGATAATTTTTTTTCCAGAAAGTAATGAATTTAAAAATGTTTCATGAAAATAATTATCTGTTTTCTTTTTTATATTGAGTAAAATAAAATTGAAAAAAACAATCCCAAATCACTTCGTACTTGTCCAAAATATCTGAGCCATATAATTTCAATGACACAATGAATATATCAGTCACAACATAACGGTTTATGAACGAAGCAAAAAAACAATTTCCACAAACAATGAAGAATATATTTACATTTTTTGAAACTTTTTCTGGAGAACAATGAATTATTGATAATCAGCAAGGGAGAAAGAGAACAGAATAAGTCAGTTAAATACCCTGACGACGTGCAGATCACACATTACGAAAAGCACTCAACTTAGCTAGAAGACAAGCTTTTAACTGAAATTTTAAAGACTGTAGAGAGACAGAAAAACCAAACACATATTTTGCCGAAAACGGAACTAAAAGAACGTCTCTGGACTGATTGTAGGTAACTAAATCTATACCTGAAGTAACCAACAGATTAGGTTTTATCACAACTATTTGAGTCGCTGCAATCTATAATTGGGTACTCACAAATAAGCATAAATATATATATATATATATATATATATATATATATATCAGTTTACTTGACACATTATAAATTATTTATTGTTATTAAGAGAATTTTTTGTGACGAGTTTGGAAAGGAACATCAACTCATTGGGATTCAATGTGTGGTATTCATGCGACAATCTAGAAGCACAAACGACTTGATACATCAAATAACGTGTTCCGTTACTTGTGATAGTAATCTTTCCAAACAAGTATACCATGAGTAACATCTTGATATCGGATATCACGCTAATAAATATAAGAATGATTATCTGTCGTAAATGGTCGACCGTTAGGCTATGATATCAATGAGACTTAAAAATATCCACTGTTATCACCTGCACACTAATAACTACGTAGTGAAATTTTTGAAAATCTTGTAAGAAAGGTAAACCGGGATAGCTGCCACCTATCAAATCGGGGTCTGTTGCACACGAAACAACAAGCGTGTTAACCTTCGAAATTTGTGAATCGATCTAAGTTAGACGAAAACCTTATTCTTTATCAGCCGAGTGCTTACAGGCTGATCGTGAATGTGCGAAGCTAAGGAATTCAAGATCTAATTCTATTTGTAGGGTTGTTGATGTACACTTCTGAGTAGTTCCCTACTATAGCGCATCTGAATCTTCAGACTACAAGTTTCCAAGGAACTCAATGGATTCATAATTTGAAAGAAATTGTTACATCTTCAAAATACAATGATCCCGAAATTCTGTCTCGCCTAATTTCTGTACAATTATTTTTCATCACACCGTACTCGTTTTTAGTAAATCAGCCTTAACTTATCAAAAAAATTATGATGAGACCGAAAATATCGTCGAATGTTTTGAAAAATATTTGACATGAGCAATTTTTAACTCGGAAATCTGTGAATAATTCACACTTTTTCTGACAAATACATGTTTCATCGAAAATCGAAACATTTTCACTAATGATAATTGTATTTACATTCCTTCTTCCCATATTGCAGTGTGTATTATTTCCCAGCTTTTCATAGACTTTGAGTTGAACATGAATAATACTATATTCAGAATGAGTCATTGAACTACAGTTTGTGAGTCACCAACATTTTTCAAATTAACAACGAAGTAGAGGTTCGAATGTTTGGCAGAACAACAAATCACAAGAAATAAAATCAAAACATAGGTTTTGATGTGAACCCCTGAAGTGCGATACGATGACGTTTCATGAGAGTTGTACCGGCGGTGCGCGCCTGTGTCATGCACATATTTTTAGCAAAACGAATAATGTGCTTTTGCAGCCTTTTGGATGGAGTCTCGATGAAATTGTTTTGGAGCTTAAGATATGCAAAATAGAATAAGACACAGTTTCGCATTCTCAAACGTCAGCTCAAGATCGCCATGTCTCATCGGTTGATTTATTGTGATGATATATAAATAAAATATATCATGATGCTTTGAAAACGTGCTGTGGATCACAGGTGCAGGCTCTTTGAAACGTGAATCTGCAGGAATTGACATTCATATGTGGATCGAAGAAAGTCGTATTGAAATTCGTGAATCGATAATTAGATGCATAGAGTTCAACTGCTGACATGTTACCAACATCGGAAATCATTCCTAGCTACTGTAAACTTTATAAATGATACCTCCAAGACCAGATAAGTGTACAGATCTGCTTTTTATAGGTTTTGCTTGAATCGTCTTTCCGGATCAGCACAGACGATTCACATATAGCTGCATACAGATCAATCAGGCTAACAGAGACTCTTGCAAGTTACACATAAATATGCAACATTTGTGTGAATATGTATGTGCTTAGACAAATACTGTTCTTCGTGATATAATTTACTTCATGAGCAGTCTCTATATAATCTATTAAATATTCGGATCTCCATTGACCGCGCAGCAATATTATCTAAAGACCTCGAATCTGAAATTACTAAACTTTTGTATTTTATCTGTTTGCCCTGGGGGAAATAATTTATTGATCGATAAAGAAAGCGACAAGCTAAAGGATTTATTTAATCAGTTTAAATGACAGTATAATTAAGATAATCAATAATAATTATCATAATTCAGGTAATTAAAGTCCGGGTTATAGCTATTCAGATCAAATACAAGTAGCACTGAACTACACAATGAATGCCATAATTACTGTGATATGAAGAATTATTTGCAATGAAGTTCTGAGAGGACACCGAAAACAAATCGATTATATTATCATGATGATATATAAGATATTTTGTATCAACAATCAAGAACACGTTTCTATTTATCGATGTATTATATAAATAGCAATCAAGTAGTAATCAATGTACATAATTTCTTCAAAATGAAAGCACAATTTAAGTAATACAATGAAAGAAATAATTGATATGTAATTTCGAAAGAATCACAAGAATCAGATATTCTAACGCGAATATAAAAGTCATATAAATAGATGAGTAATCTTCTTTTTTGATGTTTTTCAATAAATAATATGTTGTCAATGCAATTACCTGTATTAAGAAAAACTGTCGTGTTAATTTCGACAAAAAAAAAGAAATTAAACACATCATAATAACCTGAACCAAAAATCATTTACTCATCAGGCTTTTCCAGTTAACTTTTTTTGGCAACACATTTTTTTCTTAGGATGAGTACGCCAACCAAATATTCAACCCTCCTCCTTTATCCAGGCTTGAGTCAGGCAGTAGTTCCGAAGGTTCTCCTAGTTATACACTGGGAAAAACACTCAACTGCATCACAAGACAAGCCCTCACTTGGAACCCTTACGGCTAATAGAAAATAGTTAGGTCACGCAAATAAAAAGAGAAAGAAATGAGAAGAATGAACAAAAAATGGAAAGAACTATAGAATGAAGCCCAGGAGAGAGTTGGTTGGCGAAAACTGGTGTGTGGCCTATGTCCTTATGCAGGTGACAGGTGTAATTAGGTAAGTAAGTACAGATGGAGTTAGCGTAAGTTTTCTAAAACACATTGAAATGATATAAATCATGCAAATGATCAATCAGAGAGCTTTTTGATCAATCAACTAATCTGAGATGACATCCTGTTGGTTGACATAAAGGACAAACCTGCTCTCAAATTTTCGTTTATCGACATCTCGCTAACACTTAAAATAAATATAAACTTTTCAAAGTTATAATTTCATTATGGAGTATGATATTCTTAAAATGCACAGTTTGAACAGAGACTGACATATATAATATTTTTTACACTAATAAGTATACATAATACAGAAATAAAACCGTTCATTAGCGACTCACGATAAACATTGCTTCGCACCAACAAATGGCTGATAGAACTGAAAATACAATCTGAAGCAAAACGAAAGTAAATAGATCATTTTAAATCATTTTGTGAATATTTGATCAGCATTCATAAAATAATATTCATTCAAATTTTTTATTACTACCAGGTATGTACGTGAATAGAGACGGAACGGCGACAACATCAGAAAACACAGAACACCATTGCCTGCCATCGTGTAATATAAGTGATGGTCGCTTCTATTTTGAAGTCTGTATATCGCGAATAAAAAATACTTTTTCATGCTCACAAAATACTGCGAAACGATTTAGTACAGCTTCCAAACGGAAAACTATGTATAAATGACTAAACGTGGTTTTAATTTGAATATTTTCACATAACAGATAAATTAAGCATATATTCATTTTACTAGTTGTGTATATTTTGTAATGATAAGTTACAAGGTAACACTAATAATTTATCTACAACGTCAAATCAGTAATCTCTGTCAAAACGTTGAAGTCTATGTTTGAGGACAGCCTAGGGAACATGCTCTTGACCTCAGCTCTGAGATTATAATCAAAATGGAGCAAACCATTCCACCTGTCACTAATACACAGACGTTTGGACTATGATAAACAACTATTCACAGTGTGTAGGGCAACCAATATATATATTTATATAAATATATATGAAAACATCGAATTTTTATCGTTAGTCGGAAACTTACAATAAACTTTCTATCACACTGTATAATGTCCAACAGAAAACGAAATTTCATCTACAAAAAACAGGAAGAGAATATTTTACTTCACGAGTGTTTGATTTTTACTCCCGAATCGTTACTCATTCACTAATTTGTTCAATTCACTGAACTTAGTAACAAATTAGTCTGTAAATTCAGAGTTCAATTATTTCACGTTCACATTGATGATACTATACATCTCATCATCTGTCCGGTGACAATTAGTTTGACGACAATCAATCTAATTTTCTTCTTTCAAAAATATTTTTCCGTGCATCTGCTGTAACCACTATGTTTATACTTGCGTAAATTGATACAGTTATGAAAGCAACAGAGTAAATGTAACATAACTGCCAGTTTCTGTTCAACAAAAGAAACGCTTTCATTCATAAATTCAGATATATCATAGTTCTGTGCACAAAATAATGAAAGCTGATTTGTTAAGATTTTTGAAAGTATGAGATTATCGAAGCCTTTATCCATTTTTAACTGTTTTATATTTTTATTGATGTTTGGTACTTAGGTGATATTTAAAAAATCTGAATAACATCAAATAAGTACTCTTTTTTGATTTGGCGAATTTGATACTTCACGACCACTTACATTCCCAGAATTCTTGCATATGATACATAAGATGCTGCAGACCATTCCAACTGTCAACAATATACAGCAAACAGAAAATAACCGTATCCTCCATTTCGCTGCCGAACCTTTCATTCTTTCACCTAATATAAAAGCCAAGATCAATACTACGAATGGTACAATAGCCGCAATGACCTGTTCTTTCCACGAGCCACATAAAGTCAATAATCCAACACCGGTAACCATTATAATCAACTGAAAAGTAAAGAAGAAATATGACACTTTTTTAGTACGTGCTGATGTTTTATTTATTGTGAACAATCAAGTTTTAATATGTTCATTCATTTATTGCTTCTGTGCGTTGACGTTATCGTAACTGCAATGTGAAGCGTGATACTAAAATGGCTCCATATATATTTGCGTACAGTTTTCCATAATGTACGTTCAATCCTTGCTCTTCACTTGTCATCTTCAGTTGTATTTCAATAATTTTAAAGATTTCCAATACTATTTAAAAGCTGTGATTCATTTGATATTCGTACATACCTACATCAATATCATTGTTTATTAGAGTAAATTCCAACGAAGATTCAAACACAGTGTCATTTCGTAAAACTCAATGTAAACATGCGCAAGTTTAATAATATCATGTAAAATTATGTTTGACATACGGTTAGGACCATGATGATAGTATTCCATGTAGACGCGGTATGAAGCGCTTTGATGAGTATAATGAAGAGTGCGAATATCAGAGCGGTAATTCTGTAATGTGACAACAAATTTTTTTAGCAAAATGGATCAAAGTATACATATTACGAGTCCCTAGCAGTTATTTTCTATATATACAACAAATAGTCAGCAATTCAGACGAGCTACATTTTTTATCAATAATTTTGAAAGACGATGCAGGCATTCAACATTGATAAAAATCGGTATATCATTGTAATGATGATCGGATATTAGTCACTTATAAAATGTAAACATTTTCTACTGCGGCGCGTTTGTTGTAATTTATATGTAGGATTGTGTATCGAAATGATGATGACAACTGATTAGTCAGTTAAGGAGATTATCCATAAGAAGTATGTATAAAATTTCTTAATAAAAATTATTCAATTTTCATAACTTACATTAGAACGAAACCAGATTTGTTACGAGGCTCAAACCATTCTGTTGAGTTGAATCTGTCAGGTGGAATAGTGAATTCTCAATCAAAATCAATCACTTACATGCAAAAATCTCTTTCATCACAGGTGTTATTGTCATTCGCATGTGTTGTTACACTGAATGCCCGTGTTATCATGGCTAGCATTATTCTATTGAATGCAATCAATAACTCCATGTTTGAGTGAGCTGGCAGAAATGTTAGATACCAGTATTCATTATCAATAAATACATGGAACTAAAAGAAAACTTAATCATCTCAACATTAAGCAGTTTATGAACAGCTATGCCTCCGTGAAGATGTCATAGACGATAGACAAGTAGTTTGACGACAGTGGGTTTTGCCCTGTTTTGAGCAAATCTCTTCTTTACAAAGTTACCTGCATATCCACCAATCTATCTGTCCAGCTATTCATCAATCTACAAATCTTTTTATCTACTAATATAAAGAAATCGATGCGGTTTATTGTCACAGTCAATGCAAAAGTTCACTGAATCGAGTCATCAAAATTAAATCCTCAGTTAAACTGTGTTGCTATAATTCACAAACTCACATCTCTTTTCGTCAGCGTTCAGTTAATACAATTCCATTTAGTCACTGAGATTTATATTTACACAAACCGACATATATTGATCGACACGTGATTAATGTTATAATGGACTTTGTACTCACTAACCATGAAACAACCATGAATTCAGTCATCTATACAGTAAAAAAGTCGAAGAAAACGTGACAATACTTGAAAATGTGAAAGATGGACTATCTTCTCAATTCGTCAAGCTCAAATTTCTCTCATAATATTCAGTTATTTAAGTGCTCCTTATCGTCAACTTCTACACGTCTAGAAATATTGCCTGTGCACATTTGTTTGAAGAGATAATGAAAGGCATTGATCCTTGATCTCATCACCAGACATCATTTAGCGTAGTTCAAGTGTAATGGTGTGGGTAGTGATGCGTGACGACCTGTTGCCTGATGACTGATTGAATTCGGAGTGACTCCGCCTCCATTTTTGAGACTTCGACAGTAATATATTCAAGTAACATATTTATAAGTAAATTTCCGGTCACTGCCACCTCTCTACTTATTTAAATACGCAGTATAATGTTGAATTAGCCGCTCTATATTCTTGCTCACCAATGTTTGTACTGTTCATTTCCAAGTCGATTTCTTTATATAATATCATCTTCCAGTTAAACATGCTGACCGTTCACAGAAAACACACTATATGTCTTAAAATACTATGGTTGAAGGAAAAGGGAGAGCGATGAGCTTTTTATTCAACAGAAGCAAGTTGCAATTTTCGTTATAGTAAAGGTTTTGTGACAATATTGTAGATAACAATAACGTGAGACAAAGCAACTATTTATAATATTGATAATAATAATCATGGTTATAGTTAGGAGGTATTCGCAGACTTATTTTTGAACATTTGACGGATAATAATCGTTCAAATTACCCCTACATTGAAATTTAGTTTGTTTGAAGTATTTGTAGCCATTTCACATTTATGAAGAAAATGTGATTCATTCATCATTATACCTGAGCTGGTTTCCCCGTTCATCTGTCACGATTTCGGTTTTCAAACGATCACCAGCAAATATATTACCCTTCATGAACGAAACCATTTATTCTCTCCCTGAAAAACATATATATAACACTAAGTGACAGGAGTGCAATTCTTCTGTGGCTGTGGTTATGATCAGTTGTCACTCACTTTACTAAAACGTCACTGAAAATATGACCGACAGCCTTTTGTTTGAACTAAAAATTCAGACTTTGTTTGTCAGTTTGTTAAATCAGGTCGGTTATTATTTATTCACTCAGATAGCGATCTGTATGCAGTGGCTAGAGGTCGAAAACTCGTCATTTATTCTGACAGATTTCCTTGAGATTTCAAACTTCGGCTTCATTTAGTTTTCACGTTTATTCAGTGGAAGCGACCTTCTTGAAATGTGCGCCGCTTACGATGAGTTATTATTTAAATCTTGATGCTTTCAAGACTCAGCAGTCATTCAACTCTTATTGAAAGGACTGATCAGTCGAAACGCAGTCAGTTCTACTCAAAATCGTGCTCACTTTTTCATAAATTACACATAATCATCGGTCAGGATCTTCGGTTTTTGATTCCTAACGCTTGTGACATTTATTTGGAATAGGGAATTCATTTTCTCCAAATATTATTACGTTGAAGTTACGCATATTTTCCTGCTAATCTATGACTTATTTCTCCTAGAACTGACTGATCTATAATTTCCTTGATCTTTAGCTTAAGAGTACCACGCTTTTTTAAATGTACATGAAGTCCGTAAGATTGCATACGTGAATTATGAGCTTTATTTCTTACTATTCACTGTCTTCAACTTTGCCAAGCTGAAAAAACAATGATACTGAGGTTCATCTTCCTTATCAAACAAAAGCTTAGGGTAAAAACACAAAGAATTCTTCGCGCACTGATGGTGAAGGTAATACATTTCGAAAATTGAAGACAAAACGTTCTGTATTCGCAGGTGTAATAATTTTCAGTGGCATGAAATTCACGTTACATGACGTGCAAGCGGTCCCACATTGTCCTCTCAAGGCATATCGATCATTTCAGACTTCATAGTAACTTATTTAGTCAACAAATAAACGCAAGCATTGAATTATACACGAGTTTCGAAATTCCCATCTGAAGAAAATTCAAACATTTGAAAATTTCTTTGTCCATAATAAAAAAGACAACTTGAAAAACATGCGAGTATTACACCGTTGTAGGAAAAATTCTATTCTTACTGAGAATACAGTGAGAAGTTCATTGTTAATTTTCTGAAGGTTTTATGTAATGCATAATAAACGTCACTCAAACGTTGGAAATAAAATCAGGTCTAAATTGAAGATTGCAATAAGACAGATAAGCATGCTGCTGTAACTTTCCATAAGCTTCAAAGAATAGGCGAGAGGCAGATCATCTCGAAAGTAAGTTTCGATTCAACTAAAACATTACCTGAAAATCTCTGAGTCTGGTAGAAATATCCGTGCTCATCTTAGTATGTTTGGCCGCTTAAAGATACTAAATATTCCTGCGGAAATACATGACAGGCAAAACAAAAGCGCATGGGGGTGATCTAAACTCATGCCTCATAGCTACGGGAATGGTGTACGATGACAGTAGTCGATCTGTCGTAAATGAAAAGTGACATCATCCGGAATGCTGTCATTAGCACAGTACCTCAGTCACACCACACTCTCAGATATAGAAAAACGTGGAATCGGCACGGTACTTAACGCCTACTACAAGGGAATATTAGAGCCAGGTACGAATGCAAGGTCTCATTGATGAAGCCTGCTGTAAAAGTACAGTAAAAACTATATGCATCGGTCTAAGTTCATGACTAATATTGAAACCTTAAAATCAGCAAGCCTTCATTCATAAGCTCAAAGAATAACGGAAAGCGGATCCAGGAATCATACAAACAAGACGCCTTCGAAAAATAAGTTTTAATTCCGCTTGGGTAATTACCTGAAAATTACTGTATCAGGTAATAATATCCGTTCAGATCTAGGCCTGTTTGATGGTATTACAAAAACAATTACAGAAACATAAACGAATTAAGGCATCAAAATGACGAACAATCATAACATTCGAGAATTTCGCAGTTGTGAAAGTTCGTAGAAAAACGAACCACAAAGAACTCAATTTTTATTTGAATTGTTGAACACGACTGAAGGCATTATTTTAATATGTAATTATATTTTGTTGTCTATTCTCATATAACAGCACGTTTCAAAAGGCGTGCCAGTATACAGGCTAGATCAAATGCTTACACGTTTACTGCAAAAGTTATCGCAAGTACACTAGGTATAAAAGTCAGTTTCTGACAGCATATTTACACCATGTTACTGACAGTTACAGCATGATACAGCATTATTTTCAACTGTGAAGTAGAACTAGCGAGGTGCACAGTAGTTTTCTTCCACAGTTTGCTTGGATCGATCGTAAGCTTGTTGTGAAAAGTCAAATGGAACGCGCTTGAAACAAGCCTTGATCTTGACATGCATGTCCATAAAGAGATCATGGATTTTCCTTTGTGAATAGGGTTTTGAGAAGGGAGAAAGCAGAGAGACAAAAAATGCAGCAACCTTCCAAGTGAATGTATATAACAAAAACACTGCATAACCCTTGACGCTGAAGCAATTAACACAATGTTAGGTCAGAAAAAAATTCTGATCACTAAAATTGAGGTAAATTATAGGAATATAACCCATAAATGAAGGAGTTGAGCAGTGAAGAAAGAAGAGTTGTGGTGTTGATTGTATAGAAAGAAGTTCAAGTAAGAAGCTGGATTCATGTACGGTGAAATCGAAATTTCGTTATAAAAGTAAAGTTTATATAATGATGAAGCTTATATGGTCTTAAGATTATACTACGATAGATAGACGAATCAAAAACATAATCGACGAACCTGATGCGAAAGCACATCTATATAATGAGCCTGAGAGGATATATCCATTTTGAAGTTCGTGTTGGTGTGCTGCCTAAAGTCCGCGTTCTTCTGGTGTGTATCATGTTATCACAAGGAAACATGATCTTAGACATCAAAAAGACTTCGCTCTTTATCCAACGGTGTAAAATCCTTTCTAGAAGGCTGAGTATGGGAAAATCCATCCATGTGTGCACTTGTAATATGTTCTCATTCATTATTTGATTTGTTTCCTTGCAGTTACAATAACGTTTCATTTAATCAACATTTCATACATGTTCTCAACTTTAAGGTGTAGATGAACTCATTTACCTTTTATTACGCACAACGAGGATAATTAGCAGAGTATTCTGTTCTGGATCTTACATTACTGTTCAGATCATCTGCAATTTATTCCTTTAATTTCTGTTTCCTATTTTCTGCACGAGGTGTTTTGTGGTTTTTCACGTTTATTGAGCTTTTGCGATTCCCGGTATAAGCTCACCATGTCGAATTCGTTTACCCTGAAAATAAATTGATGTTTAGCGATCGATAATTTTTCTAAAGAACTAACCACAAAGAAAATCTTCGTTTTTGTCCTGTTTTAACAGTTGCAACTAATATTCTTGTACACAAAATACTGTATACACACATATAAACATGTATACAGACGGATAAAATACATGTGTGTTCAACCACAGTATTATAAATGATGAATCGTATAGTGAAGAGGAGCTTGTAACGAGTTTGGAATAGCATATGCACACAATACGATTCACTCTGTACTTATGTGAAAAAACTACAACTACAAACATCTAAGTGCCTGTTTTAGTATGTTCTGTACTTGAGGTAGTAATATTTCTAAGTATTAACAATGCATGTTGTGTTGAAATCTCAATCATCATCATCCATGTTAAATAAACCGATTCTTTTATTCAATTTGAATCTTCTATGAGTGATCTCCTGAACTGTGATATCTTACTCATTTACTTAGTCTCTCACTGATTATGGCTGTGACCCTGAATTGAGTATAAGTCACTGA
>OX103975.1:23660049-23685683 GCA_944470395.2 Schistosoma turkestanicum | reverse complement strand
GAAAAGCGTACAGGAGTGCCTCTCTTGGAACCAATTGGGACGGCCACTGTCAAAATACATTTACACTCCGTCGAACGTTCATTCTTTTTCTACTGCAACTAACTTATGCCTTCACAATCTTTCGAAATCAGAAAAATATCTACAAAATTGTGTCTTCAGTTTATCGACGGAAAGGATTTCTCCATCAAAGCAGATTCATATATAATCCGATACATCTTTCAGCGTTGAGTGGTCAAGCATAACTATTCACACCTAAACAGATAATCCACACTTATTATTGTCCAGTTTTTGAAAACGTATTGTCACGTTTCCTTGATTACTACCTCACATCATAACTAAAAACCATCATGCGCAAGTTTATATTCATGGTGTATAAGAAATGAAGATAAGGACTATTCATATGACTAAATACTCACCGTAAAAAACAATGTCGTCAAAGTTGTACAAGTTTTCGGAGTTTTTTTTTCATTTCAGCATCGTTTCACCTAACATTCGTGCCTAACTGAGTGAAAAAAACCTTTATTCCCTACCACTTCCAAGCACTTTGACGTGTTAGTTTTACTTTGTAAACAAACAAATTTCATGATAATTTATTTTTTGCAGAGTTTATTCATAATTGTTTTGCGCAAAGTTCATTAATATAGTAATCACTTATAGTCTATAGGTAGCCTAAATTAACTGATCTATGATGATACAAATTTTGGTGCCTGTATTAGATTGTCTTATTTGGACGTCGTGAATTTTCGTAGTATAATATCAATTCGGGTTTTATTATCACATTCTGATTCAGAGTATTATTGCATTGACTGTGACGGTAATATGAAATGCATCTGTTTTTCGAATATAAATATATTGAAGAATAATTGGTCAAGAGCAATATACACTTCAATTTATTTGACTAATCATTTTATTTTCACAATATTGTGTTGTCGATATGATATTGTCACTCATCACAATACTCATCAAATCTGAAACAAATACCAACTTAATGATTTCAACCGTTAGTCTATCATGATTTTGAATGATGTTATTTATTTTACCATATATTTTCAATGGTCAAGTCTACAGCAAGAGATACTTAAGAAACAGATAAATAAGGCTTGCTAGAATCCCCCAATACATTGTAGTTGTTATGATGTCAAAGCACAGAAAAAAAACCGAAATAAATTAATTAATATTTGTATCCGCTTCATTTGTTTGATTATACTTCAAACTTGTATTTGCACAATGAGTAGGTCATCATTTGATGCTACAAGTAAACGTCTTGTTCAGCTGATAAGGTTAAATAACACGTCTGTTTTTTTTATAATTTCGATTTGTGATATTGATGACATAAATTTGCTAATTTTAGGTGCACATATGCAATGTAAATGCAGATGCGTTAAATAAAAATCTCTCATTTAAATACGATATTCCTGGATAAAGAGCAATGATTTCAATCCATAAACAGTTGAATTCCATGCATTTCAATTGAAAACTAGGCTTGACGAGATGTTTTTCTGGTTTTATCGGCTTTGATAACTCATCTGTCAGAAACGTACAAATTTCTCGGTTACTTTTCAGATAAATATAGTGATCATGGACCTTAGTGATACGAATAAATTCTATCTATTCGTTTTCTTCGTACTGCCTTAGCGTTAGAAATGACGAGTGATCGTAGAAACGGGTAGCTTGAAGATATCGATCCACCGTCATGAATACTGTGAGATAAACCATGTGTACCACTTTTTGAGATGTTTCAGTGTCAAACATTAAGTGTTAAAATTGTTTTAAAATGTTTTTAAAGTTTGACGAATAATTTTTTTCTTCAATTATATTCCACTGTAACTGAGTTAACTCATAGTATAAATTGTAAGATTTGGGTTAGTAATAGGGAGTTTGCAGTTAGAAATTATATGCAGCAAAAAGAATGCAATAAATCGAGCAAAATTCATCAGTAAGGCGATGAATAGATACAAGAACAAAGACTTGAGGTGTAAGTGAATAGCGGAAAAAACACTGATTGAAATGATAATCCTAATAGAAGGAAGAACCTAGAATGTCACATGAATTTAGACAGTAGTAGAGCAGCATCTCAAATATACAATACCCTTTGTTTCGGTCAGTATAGATTCATCAAATTCTTTGAGTCGGCTTTTTATGGTGTCACTGTGTTTTCGCGTACCGAATAGTTTTCCTCCTAGACACAAACCTTCATTGTAATAGATACTTCTTTGTCATATAAATGCATGTAGATTATCTCATTTTTATCTCGAAACATCTTTGACCGTTGTGTAGTTAAGCATCACTATTCACACGTAAACAGATAATCCTCACTTATTATTGTCCAGTTTTTGAACGAAGTGTCACGTTTCCTTGATAACTACCTCACACCATAACTACAAACCAATATGCACACGTTTATATTCATGGTGTATAAGAAATGAAGATATATAACTAAATGATCACTGTCAAAGCAATGTGGTCAACTTTTCAGTCTAAAGTATAAAAGCATACATACATGTCAAGGATATGTTTGTCGTCGACAATTCAGAGCGAAAATCTGTATTTCTTTGAAATTTTCCTCGACTTTTCTCATTTGTGCTCGGATTTTATATCTATCAAATTGACTTTGACTGGTAGAAGAATATAAAATTTCTATCATGTTCAAGTTATTTTTTAATATACTTTTCAAATACGTGGTCATGGAGATGATGGCCAGCACCTTTGATCTCAAGATCCGGAGTCATTAGTATCACAAGATAACATTGTTTTTCGATAATAGGAATCGATATCTTCCGAACACTGTACTGAATCAACTTCGTATTCTCAACGTGAATGAAACAACTTTGTGCATTATCGATAGGCACCAGATATATTTTAGACTTGCTTCCTGGAACGATCAAGTCGACTTGAAATTTGCAAAGTCCACAGTTACGTTATTTCGAACCTTTTTTTTAATAAGGACAAATTACCATCGGTGATATTTATACGGAACCTCAAATACGTCAAGTTATTAGAAGAAAAGATGTGAAATTTTCAAATTATTTACTGGTTTGTATTAGGATCATTTCGAATTCACGCTTATTTCATTTCCCTAACCTAGCGACACTAATTTGATCCAATTAAGAAAAGAACCGTCAACTCCTAGTATTTATCAGACTGCATAATTGTCGATTATTCGGTTGCTTTCAATATAATATGTTTGACAATATTGATGTTAGGCAGTCAATCTTTATGTGGAAATCTTCCTGATTGCGTGTTATAAATTGATCAAGCGACTAATTGAATATTCTGTTCACTGATTAGATGAAGTTTTGGGTGATCTGTTGCCTGATTATTAGGGTAAGTTGAACCATCCTTGTTGAATTCTTCGCCTAAAGGGCTTGAGACGATGAAAACATTCATCACACCTACTGTGTCGAATTTACGCTTATTTCATTTCCCTAACCTACCGAAGCTTATTTGATCCAATTAAGAAAAGACCTGAAAACTCCTAGTTTTTATCAGACTGCATAAGTGTCCATTGTTCGGTGTGTTATCACATGCTTTTCCAGAGCCCTCGAACACAACATACACCATTACCGATATCTAGCACCTCTGTCGATCTCTGTCTTCCTATGAGCGTATTTGCTGTGTGCGACATGATGTCAAAATGTATTTTACTTCCGCGTAAATCAATACGAACCTCTCAGTTTCTCTTTTCAATATAATATGTATGACAGTATTGATGTTAGACAGTCAATGTTTAGGTAGAAATCGTCCTAACGTGTGCTATAAATTCACCAGATAATTTCATCGTTCCTGTAAGTCACTTTGATCAAGCGACAAATTGAATACTGTGTTCACTGATCAGATGATGTGTTTGGTGATCAGTTTCCTGATTACTAAGGTACGTTGAACCATCTATGTTGAATCCCTCGCTTAAAAGGCTTACTGTTACTGTGTCGAGGGTGATGCTTGCATTTCGGCAAATGTTCCTCTGCCTTATATTGGAAGAGCAGGTAAATTGCGTATTTGCATAGCTGTAAGAAATGAAATATTGCTTATTTTACTGATGAAACTGTGTGTGCATTTCAGCGTTCAGCATTGAGTATGTAGACGAAGTGTTTCATGTTTTCCCTTTATATGTTAAAACGAGCTGATCCAATGACAATTCAATCAACAATATTAGCGATAAATGTGGAAATATGGGGTGCATGAAATTATTTCACCATAAGATAAATGCACATTTCCTACACAGACCTGTATTTATTTGTAGAGAATTTTTTCTGGTACACATTTTGAAAAGCGTCATCGTAAAAGCATTCCAGTGTCTTGCTATTTTTGCTTGAACTATGAGCTCTCCAATTCATGTGTCCAAGTTTTATGTGTTATTATTATTTTAACTCGTGTGATTACGGTAATTTTTATGGAAAGGATGATCATTTTACTAGCGCTGATAACTTAGAAACCGGGTAACTGAATCCCCACGACCACATAATTTTGTCCTTATCAATGTTAAGAAAAATATCAATCCGGTCAAGTTTATTTCACCATCAACATGAGTTCGAGCTCAGCAATGTTAATTAGCAGGCTGCAAGCACTTGCATTTTATGCTCTCAGTTCTGAGCAGTGACTCATAAAATATACTGAGTAGTAAGGAATTTGGTTTGAACAGAAACTCCGTGACTCATATATATTTCAATCTCTTCAGAAATCTGCACGAATGTCGATACTAGATCCAGTGATTTTCAGTGAAAGCTTTTGTAGTATACTAATTTCTTGAGCTGTTAGGAAAGTAAATCGTGTGATTTGGCTCGCTTGAATGAGTTTGAGATCTGCCTTCTGTAACATGGACCGTTTTCGAATTGGACGTGGATGTAGAGACCAGTGTTGAGGTAATGAGTTTATCCAATACAACTCTTCCAACCGTGATAACGTTAGAAGTAATTCATAATAAAAGATGTATAAAGAAAATATCAAGCATGTCAGTGATTGACGACGATGGAGCATTCAATATTTATTGTGACAGATTCAACACAATTTATACTATTCAGCCACATGAAATATCTGGCCTCGTTCTAATGTAAGTTATGAAAGTCGATATAATGGATTATATTATTTTGTTCATAATTATTGTGGGTCATCACTTTAACTGATCGTACACAATCCTACAACGATTCACAATGAAGGCATCATAACAGAAAATGTTTGCATTTTAAAAGTGACTAATAATAATACCCCGTCATCAAGAAAATTATTTACCCAGTATACTCGTTGTTGAACTGATGCCTTATCATTCCAACATATCCACATATAAATGTTGCTCATCTGAATCACAGTCACATATTTTACACATACATTGAAGCGAACAATCAATCAAACATTGGTTATTGTACACGTGAGTTTATTTGGACGCACATTTTATTATTACATTCCAGATGTATCGCTCTAATAGTGGTACTGATCATTAGTGTCATCAAAGCATTGCAAACTGCATCTGCAAGGAATATCATCATCATGATCATAACAGTTAGTCGAACATGCTTTCAAATGATGTTGATGAGTTTGAATCCACTTCTTTTAAGTATTCTGAAATTTTATTTTTCAACTGGAACTTTGTCAATATTTACCCAAATATACACAGTTATATTGATACGTGTATTTGAGTAGATCAAATGACTCAGAGCTGCATAAGATACAGAGATATATTGATGATATATATGTATATATATGATATATTGATGATCGGTAAACGACAATTACTAAGGAAGAGTGGAGATCGAGTGTGCAGCATGAGAATATGTATAAGATGAAAAATGAAAGTCTACTATTATAACCGTTGACATTGCATTTGTAAATTGATTAACGCACAGATGAAAACAAATTAATTTCCATTTTCTTATTTCTATTTGCAATGTATGCCCGGTCCATATTCAAGCTTTTGATTCACAATGTGTTAGTCATTATCTGATGCTCCAAGTAAAATGATATACAGCTGATAAGGCTGCCTTCTGCTCTCGTTTTTTTTTAAATTTTCACATGTTATAATCGTTACAGGAATACGATGATATTACGTATAAATACGCAATATATATACACTTTCGCTGAAGAAACATATCTCACTTTTATCAAATTTGCACACTTTATAAACATTTCAATGCCTAATGTTAGCTTGCTGGCATTCTCATCAGCACTTTTTGGGTATATTCGTTTCAATACGGTATATCTGATTGCGCAACAACTAGCATTCATGCATAAATGATCAACTTCCATGTATAAGAATTGAGAACAACGCTTGACCTCTTATTCTTTAGTAGTTATTCTCGTTTAATACGGCTTTGATAATGCTTTTTCCATTCAATAACACATTTCTGCTTTACTTTTCAGTTGATAATGATGTGCATTGGTGTTGGATTAGTGACATTAGGTGGTGATTGGTAGGAACAATTCATTGTAGCGATTGTATGATTCTCAATATTGATCTTTGCTTTTGAATTGGCTATACGAATGAAAAGTTTATCAGGAAAATGGAGCTTACCTATAGCTTTAGCTTGCTGTGCATCAGCAGCGGTTGCAATCGTCTGCAGCATTTTATTCCTCATCATGATGAGTCCGTGTAAAGTAAGCTTTGTAGAATTATCAACTGTAATTTAACAAAAATGACTACTGATTTCATGTTACAGAATTATTTTCGAATTCCATCTTACCATCAAACTTCATGTAATATACATCACAATTAATGTTAATATATGTTTCCTTAATCTTTCATGTGTAAATTCATGAAAATTCATGTTCATTCACCTATGTTTAATAGATTGTACGTAAGAATTACAGTTTTGTGCCTTGAACAATATTTTTAGCTTGATTATGTGCTAACTTTGTGACGGGGATTATCGTATATACGACAGAACAAAGACCGACGACGGTATTCAATTTGCTCTGGTGCTGTGGTGGCTTAAACAGTTCATTCAAGTACACAGTTACCAGTCAGCTTATAAGTGAACAAATAATGTATTAGGAATGCGAACCAATTATTCGCAAAATTATTCGAAGTGAAATATTTGTTTACTTTTTATTCTAGATTGGATTACCAATTTTATATGTCATTTGTTGGTGCGAGACAATGTTAATCGTCAGTTCCTGATAAACCTTTTACCTTTCTTCTCTCACTCTTTACATATATATAAATTTCTTTATCCGCAAAATATCAAATCCCACACCATAACCACAGTATGAAACACTTACCAGTATCATTCAGGTTGTTTCCGACACCATGAGAGTGAGATGTGGCATAGATGAAGATCTGGGTATTCCTTCACATGACTGCTCAGTATACTGGATATTGTTTCAGATTATTTGAGTGTTCAAATAAACAAACAAATAACTGACTAGTAATTTGCAAGGTTATAATCATAACAACGTGTTCGAGATTGTACACTCACTACATGAAATAATATCCTTTATTTTATCAGGTGAATATGAAATGGTTATTTTTTTTATATCTAATGTCAAACTAAAACGAATTGCTTTTACAATTAGAGATGATTGCACTGAAAGCATATTTTTTGATGAAAAATATCAAATTTGGAGAATACTCTATTTCTTACGTACTATTTATAGTTTTGTTCGATATATCAGCAATGATGATTATATTGAAACTACATGTCCATTATATTTTTCACTGTTGTTGATCGATTGTGCTTTCTAGTTGAAGCAATCACGTACAGTGATAATTAATTCAATAAAATTCATAAAATAATCTGAGAAATGTAAACGTGTTTTTCAATAATAATGGAGAAAAATTGTATACGGAAGCACTGGCTGCGAAGTCATTAACTTGCGATTGATGTTCTCGTAATACTCTATTGCAAATAATTTTTGGAAATCGAAATATTGATTTTACAAACTTTCACTTTTGTTTTCTGTTGTCGGTCCGAAATGAAACTGTCTCATTTTCACTGACAGTGAAACTGGCTGGCTAACCATTCATTCTACCACTTTCAATGTCAATAATTTCCGTAAGCAACAACGTGCAGTATTTTCAGATCTGTCAATACACATTCTTATTATTTGTGGTGTGTCTGTTTATTGCGTGTTCTCAAGCTCGGTTTATAAATCAGAACATGAACTCGTATGGATGAATGCATTTATTCGAGACACACCACAAAGCAAAGCGGAGAAGCGAATTGTAGAAGGCTAAGAGCCAACTCAAAGAGATAGAGCATGACTAAGAATATATAGTCAGACAAAAATAAGGCAGAAATATGACAAGGGAAATAGGTATGCACACACATAAATAAAACTGACGAATGATTGCCAAGGTCAAAAGCAAGCGGTACTTATCGTGTGAGTTAATGGGAAAATAAGGAGATTAACAATAAAGCGAAAAGGATGAGTAAGCGCGTAGGCGTAAACAATGCTCAGTCGTAGAAGCTCAGACAAACCAGACAATAAAAAATACCAATGCTACATAAGAGTTGTTGCTATACGAAAAGCTTGGTTACAAAAGTTAAATAAAAGACTCAAACAAATTAAATATGAGCTAACTGGAATATATGTGGGTCACTACAAATTCATCACTTTTCAGTTTCTTATCATTCGAAAACAACAATTCGAGAAACTGCAATCCTCATTTATGCCGTTGCCTAGTATAGATGATGGTGTTATTCGTGTTCAACTGAATGTACACGAAAAACCTGTCAAAAGTAAACACTACAGGATCAAGTAAAGCAATTTGAAAGAAAGCTATCATCAGGGTGAGTATACCAAATACCTTTAAAAATATGGATTATTACAAGATTTCTCATTGAAAAACCATTGAAATGTTGCCCAAACATCTCCTATCATATATTGTGTCACAGCGGAACTACTGAAATCAGTCAAACCTAATAAACACACCAACGATCATAGTGTGACGAATAAATTAAACAATTAGTAAGCGTGAAGAAACTTCATATCATAACATTTTGAGGGTTATAAAATTCCTTTTAAATCACGAATTTATGTATTTCTGATCATTGTTAGTTGTCTTGAATCCTTAAGAGCTCATTTTGTCTTAGTGAGGGAGCTTTTAAAAATTTCGATGCAGACATGAAAAAAATAAACAGAGAAATGAATAAGCGAGTAAGATCCAAGAGAGAGTAGTCGGCAGCCTATATTCGCAAAAAACAGAGGAACTTTGTTCATGTTCGCCTTCCAACTCGTCAAAGTTGATGAGGATCCGAATTTCATTACCATCTATTATAATGGCAAGCAATGGATAAAGCACTATTGAAAGCAAAAGTAAAGTTTGAGGGGAAAAATATAAAACTGAATTGAATGGTTCTTCGTTTCCTTTAGTTGATGAACCACAGCGTATTAAATAGCCACGTGGATAAAACATTTTTGTGTCTGTCGCTTTCTATGCCTCTCGTGCCACCTACAGTCATTCTTCTGACTACTAAGTCCTACGCGTTACATCCTAGTTTTATCAAAATACTTGCAATTCTTCTCATGTCTGTCTCCTCACCTCGACATATTGAGATTTGGTCATCATCATCTTTTTTATAGTTTTGAGGATTCCGAGCAAACGATTTTCTTGTAGAGTAGTTAAGTGTTTCCCTGAATGTGTGTTCGATGCACCATCGCTGCTTTCTCCTGATTTACTGTTTAAGCTGACAATGTCATTTCAGTTTGTTCCTTCCTTGTCAATGATTAATAATTCACTGTTCTTTATTGTGAGTTCCTACCTCAATTTCACATTTTTTTATGATAAGTTAGCTCAATAGTAGTGTTATGTTCTATGATATGATATTCAGTTCTGACATATAGGAGTGACAGTCGTCTGGTCTACTTATAAGTGGTGCTTGAATCTAAAGTCTACATGGACAAAACTAGTAAAAATTAGGCTGAGACTAAAAACAATATATAAAATATATCACTCAACATAAGAGACGCTTAAATCTAAAAATGAAAGGAGTGACGTATTTGACCAGAATTGCTGATTGCCGGAAGACAAATAATTCTCGGAGTGTCTGTTTGCTTATGGCCCCCTTATGATAGGGTAGTATGTAACTGTTCTTATTATTGATGATTCTTCCCCTTCGTAAACATGCATGTAATGTTTGTAGTTTTTGTAAACTTGATACGGTTTCAATCACTAACCATAAATATTTTTCAATCAGATCGTGAAAATTATGATGGAGAATGAATTCCTTCGTGACTTTTTTAGCTTCAGTGGTCGTAGGATATGTTATGTACGTTTCAGGAATCAGATCAGTATGCATCATTGTAATACTCTGGGAATCATCATTATTAAGAACAATTTAGTTCCCCTGATATTCTAGTCGTATGATTATTGCACATCTGAAAATTTTTATGTGACATATCTTCATGAATCTACATAAGTGCATGTGTTTGGTGTTCTAAGATCTCAGTGTTTATACCTTTATTTTATCCAAAAATAATAACTGTATATAAAGAATCAGTTGTAAGCAAGAATATTTTCTGCTCGGACCTTCGCGTCAAGTTTTTCTTTTGTAGAAGCGTGTTCTAATACCTAAATATTATCCTGTATAATTACCTTGGCCTTGGATACTTTAATTCAGAGCCCGTTAATTAATCTGATGACTATCAATAAGATCTTCGCATGTTCATCTTATCAATTCTTTTATTAATCAGACCTGAATTTACCTACTCTTCGTTATCAACTATTCGTGTTACGTCCTATTGTAACCATCGTGACTGACGTGACTGTAAAACACAAAAAATTATCTTTATTTATCTGAAAACTTTTGACAATCTTCATGATGCATATCAATCTTACGAAGTATTTACGTTTATATTGAAAGGCAAAGATTTCCGTTAGCGATTGTCATGATATTATCGCTATAAACGTACCTGATTTCATAGTATTTCTTTTTTTCGAAGCACTGGCTGATTTATTTCATAGATGTGTTCTCTTGTTTTCTCAGAGATTTATAATGATTTGTGTTTTAAGTCTTTCTTATACTTGAACATTTATTCAGTCGAACATGAAGAGTCACTGAAATATTTTCATGAATGTAAGCTAAGATAAATCATGACGTCTGTTATCGTATATTAGTTTATGTGTCTCAATAGAGCGGTCACTTCATTTTTTGTATTTTATAACACTTATGAAGTTATTTTGAGTTCATAACGCACGCATATCCTTGCTCCATTTTGCGTTCGACCTTTGAAGTTCATCACAACCTCTGTAAAATTACGTGAATAATATGATGCTTATTTATGTGAATTGGTTTCTTTTCTCAAATGTTTGTCCTGTGGTGAATTCGCCTACAACAACTGTTGATAACATATTGCAAAACAAAGTTTCTTAGAATTCTAGTACACTGATTTTTTTCCTCAAATTCTTCTACAGTAAGTGTGCCAGCGTAACTTAGCTTTTTAGCATACTTGTGTGAATGATGATTCTGCTGATCTGAATAATCAATAATGAAATTACTCCGACTTTTTCCTTCTCTATTGTCAGTTTCCATCCATTGAAGAAATGCTTGTTCGAGTTAGTATTCTTTTTCCTATCTGATCAATAAAATGTGAATCAGAACTGAACAAATAATCAAGGTATTACATTTCAACGCACGCTTGATGCATGAAACTAAAATGTTTGCATTGGAAACCATCGCAATCTGATTTCGGTGTTACTGTGATAAATTGTACTAAATAAAAATGGCTGATCTAATGATTCAGCAAATCAATTAACTTGCGTGAAATAGAGTTGTCTGCAGTCAGTTATCACATGCAACAGAAACGTAGTTTGTTTCCAAATATTTAGAAAATCGTACATAATATACAGAAGATTTCAACGTAAATTTAAACACGTTGAGTAAAGCGCGATGACGGAATGTGTTCACACAGTAATGAACAAGGATCGTAAGACAAGCTATATACATATGCACGTTGAAATTAGTTATTTTTACGGCAAAATACTTGCAACTGATCTCCAAACATCCATTTATATGCAATCAGTAGATCTTTCAGCTTCCCTCATATGTCTTACAGTCATCCATACAGTTTGATCGCATCATACATTTATATCTGTAGAAAAGTCTCTCTGGTAGAAAATCTCAGTCGACACTTTGCAACATAATACCAAGTGTAATGCTGTAGGTATCATCCGTTACAATAGGTATATTTGATGTCGTCGTTCGGTTTAAGGTTCGAAATCTTTTAATTAAAGAAACTGGCATCTTGAAAACTTTTCCCGGTCAACTTTGTAAGTCTTTACATGAATAAATGCATGAATTGGTGTCGTCAATGTTCTTTCCATTTTAATTATCAACAAGTGAACCTTGTGAGCCGTATTGACAAAACTTTAACGAAGCCTACTTACAACTGGGAGGAAACCTATCACAGGAACGCAGCGTTCTCGTCATACAACTTCAACTAACAACTACGAAAAAAACACTACATGAAGAAGAGTAGTAAGCTGCCGCTTCCGATGGAAAAGGAATTTCTTAAAATAAACTTATCGTTTATGTCCTAAATTTTGTTCGTCAGTCAATACGTTTGTGTTGAAACAAACTTGAAGAAAACAGAACTGGAGTAAAGAATGATATGTAACTTCCAGTTTGCGCTCCAGAGCATATAGTTAGAAAAACGCTTGAGCTTATTATAACTAGGGTGAAAACTCGTGTAGGTATTTCTATAGTTATGAAATCCTCTTCACTAATATTAATTCCTCAGTAAGTCAGAGACATGTAAGAAAAATCAATCCATGCAAAATAATTTATTCGTTCAAAATATAATGATATCAAAGGAATATCGAAAACACTGACGGAGTGATTACATGAAGTCTCAGTGAGCCGCAAAATCAAAGTGTCAGCAATACAAACGGAACGTTTTCGCCTGAAAAGTACTTATATACTGAGGAAGCAGTACTGGCACAATTAATTATAATAATGAATGTTTGTGACAAAACAACCTTGATTCAACAACATATGGATGTAAAAGTCATCTTACAAACTGTATGAACTGCAACTCATGAAGGAAATACGTATAATTCCGCTCAAAATTTCGATTTGCACTGACTACATTTTCGATAATCAACTTTTTCGTATACTTTGCACTTTATCACGGTTGAGGTACATGCTCATGTGGGCTGCTGCATTGATAAAAGCCTACTCACATTGTTATCCAATTATATGTGTCGATTGCTTGCTCAAATAAATCGAAAGAAATATGAAGAATATTTTTATTATTAACGATAAGAGTATCAAATCTTGTATTTCAAATTGCGTGAGCGCATTCACGCTAACTGATGAGATTTCGTGACTGTTATTAGCTCACTACTAGCACTCCGTTATGCTCCAGCAGGATATTCAACCAATTTACGTTTTTAAATACTCATGACTTCTCTCCTTCACTTTCTATCCTACAGTCTATCTGCTTAAATGAACGATAATATTGACTGAACGTCAATTAGAACTATACAGCAAACAACTTTTGTTATGGTCAACTTTTAGAATCTCATAAACATAAGAAATATGGAGTTGAAATATATCGATTGTAAAGTCTGCTACACTGAGCCAGATTATCAAGCAATGCAACACATGTTCGAGCAGTTGATAGTAAGTTTCACTTCTAACATCGTTAAGGGTAATTCATACTCATAAATGCTCAGTGAATGGAAACGTTTTATCGCGTTTCCTTATGATCACTTTACACAAATATTAACAATTGTATGGTCATCGAACATAGGAACTGATGATAAGGATCATTCGAATAGCCTAATAATCAAAGTTAGAACACAATTTAGAAAAAAAATGTTTTGTCTGATTTCATTGTATTTTCAACAGAATTTCAGACTCAGTTGTTTATTTCAGTTGCTGTTTTATGATTGCTACTTAGTCCAAAGCTCAGTTAACAATCAACACTTATCAGTTAGTATTTGTTGAAAAGTGATTGGTAAATGAGGTTATAAATCTAGGTTATAGTATTGAATTTTGTTATCTGAGCGCTGGAGCAAAGTTATGTGAGTTCACAAATTCTCGCCACGTTATATAACAAGGTGGTTGATCTTCATGATTCTTCTCAGTGTACTATTGCTTTGACCGTTTCGGTACAAGGAGCTTCGTCTCTATCTGTATGAATAGATAGATAGGTGAATAGATATGTTGATGGATGAAGATATGGAAAATAAATAGGCGGAAAGACGGGTATATTTGTGAACAGGTAGATTTGTGAGAAGATATACAGACAGTCAAGGAGAAATTCACAACAGTGTCTACATTTTCCAAGTCAAAACACTTTTTTCTCATATGTAATACCTGTCTGTGAATGTATTCCTGTGTATAAATCGTAGACAAAGGAAAATAAATGTTTATGCTATAAACAATCCATTTAATTCTTTAAATATGATTATTTGTATCTAACGTTTCCGCTAATTCAGCCTCAGATGGACTTGATGATTTCATCCGATCTAAATATTTCAACCAACATGGCACGATACTTCAACACAGTCTTGCAACGAAATCATACAAGCACCTTTGAGGACAAAATTTCTTGCTTGTAAGTATGTGACGTTGATTGAAAATTCACCAATCTCCTTGAAAGATTCAACTCAACTGATTGCACAATACAACGTGTCATATTGAGTTTGGTTTTCATGTAAGTTATAAGTATTTGAAAACTGAGTATCTGATTTCGTCTTTGATTATTGTGCATCTTCTATTTAACTTACTGATAAACTGTTATTCTGTATTCAAAATACAGTCCTACAAGGAGGTCGCAATTGAGCCATCTGGGTAAAAAAATTTTTCATTTTTTAAATAACTAATATCCGATCACCACTAAAACCACTAACCGAGTATTCCTGTTGTCGAATTCTTCGGTTATTTTGAAAATATATCCGTAGAACTGCTAATGACTCAAGCTGTGATCAATTAACAACTGAATTCATTTTGCTGAAATTTTCAATCTCATTTTCCAGAGGTATCGTTCTGTTGCTGGTACTCATCATCATACTCATTAAACCATTGCATACCGAATCTACAAGGAATAGCGTCATCATGATTATAACAGTAAGCCGAGAATGATTTCAAATGACATTCATAGATTTTTACATATTTCTTCTGAGTTTTCACAAATTTTATTCTATTTGAAACGCCTTCATTTTTTCACTAACTATTATATAACGTGTTTATTGTTTTACTTTCAGTTGATATTGATGGTTATGGCTGTTGTATATTTTAATTTTTGTGGCTCCTGGTATGAACAGATCATTGCGGCAATTGTGCCATTCGCCTTTTCTATGTCGGCTATAATATTTGGTGAAAGAATGAAGTATTCATCTGTAAAATGGAGGATATATTTGTTTTCATTTTGCTGTGCATTAGTGATACTTGGAATCGTCAGCAGCATCGGGAGCATATTCTTTTGTGAGAAGAAAATTTGTAATGTAAGTAGTCTTGACGTTTAAACTTCGACGTATCTGAAATGATTACTGATTTGATGTTACGGAATGATTTATTTAATGTCATCTTCTGACTAACGCAACAAATAAAACGGATATATGTCCCATAATCTCTTACGTATATTCTTCTGAACGAATCAATATTAAGTATTATGTAGAAAAAACTTGATTTGAAAATTTTTGACATACGGGCTAATCGACACAAGCCACTAGCTCACTAAATGAAAAAACACCGGATATTTTGTTCACTGTGTTTTGTTGCTATCATCATTTTCTTTGTCCACTCAAGTACATTTGAGTGAAATACATTGAACTTTGATTTGACACACTCTATTAGTACCATCTTGAAAGCAGTTAGCATATTTATTATTGATTACTGTTTAAAGTGTGCAAATACTCACATTATGATTCATAAAGAAACATTTTCGTCCGTTTACTTCCAGATTGAATTTTCTATTCTGTCGGATTGTGTATGGCGCAAAGGAATTTTGATTGTAAGTTTCTCATCACCGATATATATATCGTTCTCCATGCAAATTCTTAATTAAATAGTATCCTATTGTGAACTGCTCTTAGTGGACTAAATTTATAATCGTCTGTCCTATTTGAAGTATGATCTATTACCTGAGATTTAGTGCTTGTACTGTATGTAGTTCTGAAACATATACTTCATCGAATCAAAAGTGATTATCCTAATTGGCTGTACGAGATATGTACGTAAACCGTTCTGCAGTACTTTTTGCACACATTAGTATTTGTAGATTCATCATATAGAATGTTTGAGAAAGAAGCTATTATTTCTTTTACTGAATGAAGACGAGCGATCATGTTCAATTCCCTCTGTTGCTGTAGTCGTTTTATAAATTGATTCAAGTACAGACACTGCTATCAGCATATGTATGAAGAAATAAAATTTTCTTGTGTGCAAACCAAATATTCATGTAATAAATTATTTTCTACGCTTGTTTTAGAGATATTTTTGACAGTTTTCTCGGCCGTTTGTTGGTGCGTCGCAATGTCTATCGTAAGTTTTTGATGAGCTACTTAATTCCGACAAATATGTGTGAATAATTATATATGTCCTTATCTCTGCACATTTCGAATTGTAAAAACTTCACAACAAAAGTTTAACTGTGAATCATGATGCATTTTCCAGTGAAACAACTGTAGTTCTGATACTATGAGATGAATGCTTGAAAGCAATATGTGGAATACTAAAGATTTGAGAATCTCTTGTTTCTTTTGTCAACATTCTGAATGTTGTATCAGGTTATTTTGTCGATCGAATAATCGAACAAACCACTGACTTTTTATTTTCAGCGTTTAATCCATCATATTGTTTCAGACCTTGAACGCTCACTTAATCTTTCGAGCTGAAGGTCAATAGTGTCGAAAACACATGATTAGGCTTTTATGCAAGATGTTGAATGGTGAATCATTTTTAGTTGTTGAACAATGTCCTCTCAGACCAGCAATAAATGTCCTTAATTTCATCAGGTATATATGATGTGTTCAATTTCTCTATTTATTGTCGGACTAAAGACAACCGTTTTTTAAATTACAGGTGATTGCAATGACAACCTACTATATGATGAAATACAGTATACTAAAAGGTTACTCAGCACTTTACATGACTTTTATTATCTCGTTTGAATATATGATATTTCTGATTGTTACGAAATTATATGTCAATTATTTCTTGTATTGTTGTCATTTTACTTATGTAATTATGAAAAATGATTATTAGGTTATGGCTAATATTAAAATCTTTGGAAAAAATGTGAACGTGTTCTCGATTGTTTATGATCAATATTTTACACGTCATCATTAACTGTTGTGCGATTGGCTTGTATTAGATGTTCTCTAAGAACTGCAGTCCGAATAATTCTTCACATAACTATAATTTTAGCATCAAATGTCCACTCAGTCTTATGTGTATTCGATATAAAATGCCATCCTCCGGATGTTTATTGACCAGCTTATCACAACATTTCTAACAGAGGAACTGGTCACCTTAAACGGTGAGCCGACGTCATATATTGTCAAACATCATTTTGACTAATTCATCACGAATACGTGAGGTAACAACATCAAGTAATTTCAGATCTGCTGTTAAACTTTCGTTATCTTTGATTTATCATATATCTCCGTCTTGATGATCGCTGTGAGGGAACACGAGTCGTCGCCACAATCTCTTTATTATTCGAATTATTTCATGATCGATACAAATATTGGATTGAATTGAAATATATAGTCGATATCGACATAGAATAATTCAAATTGGTAATCGAGACAGGCAGTAGAATACTTTGTTTTTAGGTGGCAAGTAATGCCAAAGCGTAAATTCGCATACAAGCCCAACAATGACAGAAGTATAAGATATATTTCAGGTGCTACAATAGCTCCCTCTCAGGCAAACAAGGATACAAAAGTGTCTGCGTTTGCGAACAGAAATCATTCGAAAATATCAAAACTTTGCTAAATATAAGGTTATCTTGTTTGCATAAGTTACAGTTCGTGTGATTTTGTGAGCTTGAATAATGGCAAAAAGTCGAAAATCGAAATACATAAACATTGTCGACGTACAAATGCGAAGCTAAGAAAAATTATATTTGAAATATTGAAAGAACTTTTGGACATTCGATGGTTTTTGAAGGATTTGTACTTGTTGTCGAGCTTAACTCAAAATGACTGATGTGAGTTTGCTGACCCAATCATTATTGCAGATTACAGCAGTGAGAGATGTTTTCAGTTGTCGGTGTTTTCTCTGTACAGTTCGCCATCGAATGGCGAGATTCTGTGCATATACGTTTAATGCCAAGATGTTCTGCGAGTTGTTGAATAAAGCGACTATCGAATTTGGCCCTTCAATCGGTTTTTATATTAGCAGGCGCTCCGTAATTTGAGATCCAATGTTCAGTTCAGGTTTTAGCTATGGTCTCTGCTGAGATATTTTATATGGGCACTGCTACAGGCCATCGCATGATTCAGTCGATGCAGGTAAAATTATAACTGAAGCCATTTGAAATAGGCATTGTTCCCAAAATATCGATATGTATATGCATGAATCGATTGTCTGGATGACGGAAAGGACTTACTGCGGATCTTGTGTGACGAATAACGTAACCTTTTCGGCATCTTATACATGCCTGCGTCTAGTTGCGACCATCTTGGTTCATACTTGGCTATACAAAACGCTTACTGTTTAGACTGATCGTGACCTTAATTCCAGGATGTGATATATTATGCATTGTTTCAAAAAACTTTCGTCTAAACGGATTCAGAATAAACGGTCGTTGTAGGCCTAGTGGGATATCACACGTTATATTTACCTTTACTAAACAGATAATCCTCACTTATAAGTAACCAGCTTTTGGGAACGTATTGTCACGTATCCTTGAAAACTGCTTCACATCATAACTACAAACCAATATGCGCACGTTTATATTCATTGTGTATAAGAAATTAAGACAAGGACAATTCACATAACTAAATAATCACGGTCAAAACAATGTGGTCGACTTTTCACTCTAAAGTATAAAAGCATACATACAATGTCAAAAGTATGCTAGGCGTCGACATTTCAGAGCAAAAATCTGTATTTCTTTGAAATGTTCCTCGACATTCGCACTTGTGCTCGCATTTTATGTTTATCAAATTGTCTTTAACTAATAGAAGTATATAAAAGTTTTATGATGCTTTAAATAATTTTTAATACACTTTACAACTACATAGTCATCGTCATGGTGGTCATCACCTATGATCTCAAAATCCTGAGTCATTAGTACCATAATATCACATTGATTTTGGATAATAGGAAACGACATTTTGCGAACACTGCAGTTATTCAACTTCGTATTCTCAATGTTCATAAAACAACTTTCTGCATCATCGATAGGCACCAGATATATTTTGAATATCCTTCCTGAAAAGTTCAGGTCGACTTGAAATTAGCAAAGTTTACAGTCATGTTATTTCAAATAAAGACAAATTACCATTAGTGATATATGTATATAGAACCTCAGTTACGTTAAGTTGAAAGAAGAAAAGACGTGAAATCCGTCTTTGCATTTTAACCTTAACAATAAGCTTGTATGAGGATCATTTCGAATTTACTCTTATTTCATTTCCCTAACCTACCGAAGCTTATTTGATCCAATTAAGAAAAGACCTGAAAACTCCTAGTTTTTATCAGACTGCATAAGTGTCCATTGTTCGGTGTGTTATCACATGCTTTTCCAGAGCCCTCGAACACAACATACACCGTTACCGATATCTAGCACCTCTGTCGATCTCTGTCTTCCTATGAGCGTATTTGCTGTGTGCGACATGATGTCAAAATGTATTTTACTTCCGCGTAAATCAATACGAACCTCTCAGTTTCTCTTTTCAATATAATATGTATGACAGTATTGATGTTAGACAGTCAATGTTTAGGTAGAAATCGTCCTAACGTGTGCTATAAATTCACCAGATAATTTCATCGTTCCTGTAAGTCACTTTGATCAAGCGACAAATTGAATACTGTGTTCACTGATCAGATGATGTGTTTGGTGATCAGTTTCCTGATTACTAAGGTACGTTGAACCATCTATGTTGAATTCCTCGCTTAAAAGGCTTAAATTTACTGTGTCGAGGGTGATGCTTGCATTTCGGCAAATGTTCCTCTGCCTTATATAGCGTTATCCCTTCTATTTAAATCACCGAGGTCAGTGTTTCCACTGATTGGAAGAGAAGGTAAATTACGTAGTGGCAGAGCTGTAAGAAATGAAATATTGCTTGTTTTACTGATGAAACTGTGTGTGTATTTCAGCGTTCAGCATTGGGTATGTAGACGAAGTGTTTCATGTTTTCCCTTCATATGTTAAAACGAGCTGAGTCAATCAAACGAAAAACAACAACAGCGATAAATGTGAAATTAAGGGTGCGTGAAATTATTTTACCAAAAGATATATGCACATATCAGACAGGGACTTGTGTTCATTCAGAGAGAAATTTTTCTGCCACACATTTTGAAAACCTCCGTCGTGAAATAATATCAGTGTCTTGAAATTTGTGCTTAAACGATAATCTCTGGTTATCACGTTTCCAAGTTTTATGTGCGATTATTTCGATAACTCGTGTGATTACGGTAATTTTTATTGAAAGGATGATCATTTTACTAGCGCTGATAAGGTAGAAACCGGGTAACTGAATCCCACGACCACATGATTTTGGCCTTATCAATGTTAAGAAAAATATCAATCCGGTCAGGTTTATTTTATGATCAACGTGCATTCGAGCTGCGCAATGTTAATTAGCAGGCTGCAAGCACTTTCATTTTATGCTCTCAGTTCTGATTAGTGACTCATGAAATATACTGAGTGGTTTGGAATTTGTTTTCACCGAGATCAGAGCAGAAGCTCTAAACAATATTTCCACGTCTCATATTTATTTCTATCTCTATACATCAGCTGTAGTCGGTACCATAGCTGATAGTATATTCATTGATTCTCAGTAAAAGCTATAGTTGTCCATTAATTTCTTGAGCTGTTAGGAAAGTCAATCGTGTGATTTGGCCCGCATGAATGTATTTGAGATCTGTGCTGCGTAACTATATTCAGAGCGGCTTGCTTACCTGGGTAATTGAAAGGCTTAGGCCCTACTTGTCTGGATGACACTCACAACTTAGATTTTTCGAACAATACATTTTAGGATACTTTGCGATTTTCAGCTTTTTATTCCTTTCCACTGTCACTATCCTCTAAAACGTCCAGGGACTTCATTATTTTAAATGGGACGTTAGAACTAAATTATCTTCGTCTTTAAGAACCACGTGTTTGAACCCGAAAGAGAAGTAGGAAAGTATATAGGACGTCATTAGATCAAATTATTTCACTCAAATGCAACCAGTCTTCCACTTTATATAATGGTTATCTATATCCCATAGTATAAAAATGGACCTTCCTATATAAATATGCTTGAATTTAATCCGATTCCTTTTTGATGCATTTTATCAGTTTTTATATTGATTTTGCATTCACAGGATTTCAATATTTATTTCTATTTGCATTTCTGTTGCTTAGGCTGATATTCAGTTATTGTGACAGCCATAGCAATTTGGGCCTCCTTTAATTGAATTTCTTCGATAGACGTTTTTGTTCAGAGGACCATTCGAAAATACTATATAATTCAATTATTGAGAAAAACGATGAAAATGTTTAATGTTCTCATGATTGTTTGTCTGATGTCTACATTCTCTCACCTATTTTATGAGCTCAACCGATCTCTCAGATAAGTAATATTTTGAAATGTTAAGTATTTTTACGGCTTGTGTGACTACCTTTATGATATTTTTAATTGAATTTCAGACAACGTTATTTTTTCTAATTTTGTTTTGAATTTTTATATGGTTCAAAGCTCGGTAGTAAAGTAAACACTTGTCGAATAATATATTCAGACGTACGTGGTTATGTTTATTGGTTATTTTGTTGAATTATGGTGACCAAAGGCAGCCGAAATATGATGAGAATTATTAAATTCGCGGAACATGCGATAAAGATGTTTCTATTTAGTTTACTATTGCCTTGAATGTGACAATAAAATGAATTGTATCGATTTCTTTAAAGTCTGTTTATAAAATGATTTGTTGTCTGATAAAAAGATTGTTAGAGAGATAGTAAGATGAATGGATAGATTGATAGGGAGATATATTTAGGCAAAGAAATATTTGCTCAAAACACTTCGTGATTTACTGATGTTGAACTTGTTTTCTGTAGTCCAAGAAATGTTCTAAACAAATGTCTGTTCACATGTGCTTGAAAGTGGATTTGATGAAGTAAAAAGATTCTATCTTTTCATGTATTTACATGCATTTCATGATCACGATTAGTATTTTCCTGCATTTTTGCGAAAATATTCGAAGAGGGAAATAATGATTTCAGCCAATAAAACTTTTCCACCTTTTACCTTACGCGTTCGGTTCAATCTCAAGAGCATATGAAAATAACATATGTGGTATGAAAAAATATGGCATGTAATTAAATGACGTTGATTGAGAATTCACGATCACACATCGCAGATTCAACTCAACCTATCATATTGAGAAACATGAAATATATGGTCTCGTTTAGATGTAAGTGAAAGCTTAAAGATTGATTTGAATATTTTCCATATATTTTTTGGAACATCTCTAGAACTGACTAATCAATAGTGATTATCGATTTGATAGACAATCGATAAACGATTGATTGCATTTTTAAGGTGACTGTTAAAGAATCTTCATTAAATTATTTTGTCTAATTCATTCATTATCTTTCGAACGTAATCACATACAGCTGTTGCTCATCTGAATCGCAGACAGTTTCTAACATACATATTAGAAAGTACTACCAATCACTAGTATTTCGCTTACAGTACACATCTATTTATTGTGCTGTATACTATATTTTCACATTTTAGAGGTATCTCTCTAATACTGGCACTCACCATTATACTTATAAAAGCATTACACACCGCATCTACAAAGAATACCATCATCATGATCATAACGGTATGTCGAATAGGATTCCAAATGATGTTTATGATTTTGTACATTTATCTATTTAGTTTTCAAAAATGTTTCGCCAACCTTTACTTCACCTCATTGTTTTTTGGACATGCTTATCGGAGTGTACATAATGATTCAGAGCTGTAAAGGATTCAGGTGAAGAGTAGAGTTCGAGTGTGCAGCTTGACCAAATCAAGTTGAATTTTATTTGCTTCGAAATTGCGTTTCTCCAATTTGTAGATCATCATTTTATCCTGCAAGTGAAGTGGTTTCCAGCTGAAAGAGTAGCTTATTGCTCTCTGGTTTTCTTATTTTACATGTGTATTGTTGAAAACATGAATATATCGATATATCAATCAAATATGCAATGAATATTCACAGTGGATGAGGAAATATATCACACTATTAAAAAGAAAGTACACCTTACAGACATTTCAAAGCATAATATGTTATCTTTCGAGGATTCTGATCTGCAATAAATATGCATAGGTGGTGTAGCATCTATTTTCAATGTTTTGTTTTTGGAAAATCCCCCCATGTATATATTTGTGTGGTGATATAACTGACTCTTTCTGTAGACATTTTGGTACGCTATTCGATTCCATTTTGAGATTTTATCATTGTATATTGTTATTATTTCTATATCTTGTACTTATTTTGAAGTTTTATGTTTGCTCCCGAACTGTACATGTGTTGTTTAAACTTGATATTTCATATGGCTACAGCCATATTTGGATTTAATACTGTAACAGTACGGACTGGAAGCACTTATTCTTCCAGAATCCGATACCCATTGCGGTAATTTGGATCTAGAAGGTGTAATATTATTTGGAACGTTTTCTCCAAGAGTTATTGTGTTATTGTTGCTGAACTGGGTGTACGCGTATCAAACTGCAACTGTTGGAGCCGGAGTGCACTTTTAGAGTAGAAAATCCATTTACGGGTAGGATATCCATTCTGTAACCTAAAGACAGATATACATCACGGCAGTTTGCACTGTCCTACGTGATGAGTGTGAAACATGAACAGCGAGAGTCTGAGATATTTGTAAGTAATCAGTATTCCATTTCAGATTTCTCATAAGCATTGCCAGTGCATATTGACAAAAAAACAATGCAGTGCTTTTCTATGAAACGAAAACTTGTTAGAGATATGATATCAGTGGGGGATGTATTGACACTTCATCGATTGAAGTGTTTGGTACATGTGTTGCAATCGCACTAACACCGGCTAACCGACGAGCTGAGTTTTACGGTGTCGAAACAGGCTGGAAAAAAGCCAGGAGGGCTAAACCGAAATACTGCACAATTTCAAAAATTGACTGACAAGTGGACAGGGTTATATGTCGGCAGACGCGGTTTACTGGTTTGAGGTCCACAAGACGAAAGTATACGATAGTTACAGACCTTGAAGATCATTGTTTCAAACGCCACAGATGCATCCGTTTGTAGCTTTCTATGAAACTTTATTCTTATGAAATACTCATCTTACTTATTTTTCGCCTTTTCGAATTATCACACTGAACTATACAATTTTATCAATTACTTCGATCCCTGATACAGGACTAACAGCCTGCAATTGAATGATATCGATGTCAATGAAATATAAGCACTATATACTTCGTAGGTATTTTTTGATTGTTCACGGTGATAAAGAACTGTTATTAAAAATTAAAAAACGGGAGTATTTTTTGGAAGCCAGCTGAAGATTTTGAACAAAACATGATGTCATACTATGACTACTCTAATTACTAGAAGCAAAGGGTTCGGGGAAAAATTGAACATCGAACTGTAGAAAGGTATAACAACAACACATGATTTTTGGGAAATAACTGAATAATATGATATAAAGGGCAAATGGTTCCTGTTGCTGCTGAAACTTGAATTTTTAGTTTTCTTCATTTTGTTTTTCGTTTAAATGTCGATTGCGAAAGTATTTTAGTAAAGCACATATAGGATATTCTAGAGCAAGGACGAGTGGTCAGACAAGGTAAGAAATAGATGCAAATTCAGGCGATTGAAAGAATCAACTTCAAAATTGCAAATGTATCACTTATAGAAAATTTGAATAAATTAACCTACAAATATTTCTTTTTTAACTAATTTCTGATATTTTCGTCTGACGTGGATTTTGATTTCTTTGGAGAATAAACCTGATCACGATTTGAAGCCGAACTTAGAAATTTCGAAAACATCCGTTGAAATAGATAACAAATTTACCAAGTTCCAATGTATGAAGATCGCTTTTCAAGCAAATGAATAAATAACCGGTCTCATTCGACACATTGGCAAACAAAAGGCAGTCAAGTTGTGTTTTTTATTGAAAGTGATAGTGACACGATTGACGACTGACCGTGAACACTACATCATATACATTGACTGGCATGAAGTATGATGTTTACGGTAATTAAGGATAGAATGAAAGGTTTATTCAACCAAAGGGAATATATTTGCTTAGGTTGTTTGAAAAACGAAACCGTTCACAGAAATAGGGATAAACAAAGAATACCTACATACGTTTACTGATATAGTAGATTATGATTATTTACGAACCCCGTTCACTCCAAAAGTATGAAATCAGTACAAACAAGTCAAAAAAATCCGAGTTCAATGTCAGTGCCTTTGAAGTGATTATTATCCGTTAAGAAGTCAACATTGGTTTTTCGAATGCCAGAAAGCTCTTTACACCATTGTTATCAAATATATTATT
>OX103975.1:23635883-23659723 GCA_944470395.2 Schistosoma turkestanicum | reverse complement strand
ATGTTGGTGTATAAGGTTGTAAATGTTAGTGATAATACTAAGTCATGGTAACTGAGCTCAAGACAATTGTGATGTGAGTTTGTAGATTTTCGCAACGTACTATAACAAAAATATGATTTTGATGTTTCCAATCAGTGTATTTTTATTGCCCTGAATATAGCTGGGATAAGATTGAAAGACAGAATTTTATGTTTTCACGTATTTCCATGAATTTGTTATTCATGTGATTCGTTGTATCTATTATTTCCGCCATATCATTCGAAGATGGAGCTAATGATTTCATCCAGTAACAATAATTCAACAGTAACAACTTCGGCATACGATGCAATGTCAGGAGCAAATCTGTGTTATAGCTATGAAGCGGAAAATTCGTGCATGTAAGCAACTAACTTTGCATTAAAATTCACTATTTCACATGGCAGATTCAACAAAACCTATTCTCTTCGGACTAGTGAAATGGCCGGTCTCATTCTAATGTAAGTTAATAATATTCGAAATAATTAATGATATTATTTTGTACATAATTATGGCTAATCATCAATCGAACTGATCCTACACAACCGTACATAAAATCACATTTGAACCATCTCAGTAGAAAATATTTGCATTTTATAAGTAACTGGTATCCAATTATCACGAAGTTTGTTAACCTTGCATACTGGTTGTCGAACTTATCCATTATCTTTCAAACATGTCCATTTAAAAATGTTTCTCATCAGAATGGTAAACTATTTGTTACAAATTTACTAGGAAGAACGAATAATCACACGTACTTTGCTAGCTGTACTCTTTATTTTATTCTGTTGTGCGTATTATTTTCACATTAAAGAGGTTTCGCTCTTTTATTTTCACTCATAATAATACCCATGAAAGCACTGCACACCGCATCTACAGGAAATACTCTCATCATGATCATAACCGTAGGTCGAGATGATTACAAAATTTGTTAATGATTTTGTTTATATTTTCTTAGATATAGTAGAAGGTTCATCTAGATTGTATCTTTGTCAGTGTTTACTGCATTATAATATGATAGTGATATGCGTATGTGAGAATATCAAAAAAATTCATCATGAACGGGAGAAAATAAGAAGACTGAGGATTGAGCGTGCAGCTATGTGGACTGTATTAACAGGGAAACGAAAGTTTGATGGGATTGCAATTACAATAGCGTCAGCGCACAGATGTACTAAGCTTATATAGTTTGACTCTCAATAATTTGCATTTGCTTCACTTAATCCTAAAACGTGTTTTCTCACAGAACGTATTTCATTATTTGATTCTGTATGTAGACGTTGCACCGGACTGATAAGCTAGCACCGTACTTTCTTTGTCTTTACAATTATAGTGTTACAAGAACAAAGTGATGTTATATATATGCAATGATTGTACAGATTCAGTGAAAAAACATCTCTGACAATCAAGACTGTACGACTGAATATGGAATAGCCAACATGCGTTACATTGCGTGACAAATTTATTTCCAATGATTATGATTCCAAAGCAACCTTGACATGTTATTTTTCGGTAATTTTTTCTACATGTTGATAACTTTGTAATGCGCGTATTGTAAAAAAACACATTTGTTGTTTACTTTTCAGCTGATTATGATGATTATTGGTATCGCATTACTTGCTCCATATGGAAGCTGGTATGAATTGGTGATTGCGATAGTTCTGGCAACCGCAACAACGATCTTCGCTATTCTATTTGGTTTTAGAATGATAGGATCTTCGAGGAAAACGAGGATACTAATATTTTCAATTTGCTGTATATTTTTGGCATTTGGACTGGTCTGCAGCATTTTAAGCATATTCTGCTGGAAAAAAATTGAGTGTAAAGTAAGTTGTTCTGAAGTATCAACTTTGATGTATCAGAAGTAATTAGTGATTCATTGTTGTAAATGAACTAATTAATGTTTCATAATGACTAACCAATATACAATGAACGCAACAATATAAATTGACCTTCGCATGGAAAATATCTTACGTTCATTCATGCAAACGAATAATTTTACGGTATTTTGTGAACAAATCTATATTTGAAAATCTATGGAAACCGAACTCATGAATAGAATACTGTTCTATTTATTGAATGAAAAATGGCGATTAGTTCCAAATTGCTCCTTCACTATTATATCTTTATCACTTCATTCAAGAATGCACATCGTGGTGACAGCGAACACACGGAAAAGCATCGCGGAATCAAAAGACGTAAACTGATTTGTTGTTATTTTTAGTGTCAGATGCAACAATCTGGGTGGATCAGTGTCATCATTGTCAGCATCAAATGAAATCATGTTTGAATTGAATAACTTAACAGTAACCATACTCATGTGATTAGGCATTTTTTGTGATTTAATGCTGTTCTTGGAATGCAATTCATATACTCACAAACGATGAATTTTATTCCCGTGTATTCTAGACTGAACCTTTTCTTATAAAGGATATTACATGGTGCAAAAATTTGTATACTGTAAGTTTTTGATGAAAGATTCAATTTCAATTTATATATATATTTATATATATATGTCTAAATATATATATATGTATATATATATATATATATATATATATATATATATATATATAAATGTGTACATATATAAAGCTTTCGTTATCGGTGATACATTTATTCTTCTATCCTATTCCCGGTTTTGTCGGGTGTGTGTATTCAAAGTTGTACTGAAATATCAACTTCAACGTATCAGAAATGTATAATTGTCTGATATTGTATGCCGATCATCTATGTCACCTGATAACTCATCTTTGGTAAATGTACACTACAAATAAAATAATATGATCTCCATGTATCTTGTTATGTGAGAATATTCAAAATAGATTCATATTCTGTCATTTATGTAAAGTTGAATGTAGGGAAGTTTGAGACGAAATGTTTTGCAGTTCTTTGTGCACATAAAAATTTTCGTAAATTCATCACATAAAAACTTTTAGAAAAAAGTGATTGTTTTGTCAAACACCGTTATCAGCTTTAGTGGTGCCGTCCTTTCGTCGACCTATTCAAGTACACAAATAAGAATCAGCATATCAATGAATGACTAATATTTAATTAGTACAAATTCAATTTTAAAAAAAATATTTTCTTCATTTCTATTCTAGCTTATACTCGCAATTTTTTCAGCTTTATTTTGGTGCGTAGCTTTGTTTATCGTAAGTTTCTTAAATATATATATATATATATATATATATATATATATATATATATATATATATATATATATATATATATATATATATATATATATATATATATACATATATATCCGTTATCGTCGATAAATCCAATAACTTCGACGGGATGCACTTAAGTGTTACAGCTTCATTATTGTGCGACGATTTAAATTCACATGATTTGCAAATACTTAACAAAATAGGTCACCATCATTTATTCGGGCATTTCACTCTCTTCGATAAGCAATCAGACTCACAGACCCTTACACAGCAATATTAGAGAAAGAAATTATCAAAAGACAGAATATTTACAACATCTATAAAACACGTATTTTAGAGACAACGTAATAATGGTGGACAAATATCTCACTGAGTAAAGCATCGATGTGGTTAGGTAGTGTCCAAACCTCGTCTTTGATTTTCGTTTTATCAGTAAGAAAACTTTGTCATTTGAAGATGTTTAACTTACTCAGTACCGAAATGATATTAATGTGATGAAGAATCGGCGTACATGAAGAAATCTGGAAACAACACCGAAGTCATGATTTTTTGAAGATATGAAAGTTTTTTGTAATCACAAATCCACCAATCTCATAGCCATATTAGAAACTGTAAAGAAACTATCGTTCCGTGGTGGTCGACTCCTTTAAAATGCAAATCGGCCACTCTTTGAATAAGAGTCGTCATTCACGCTTTCGTTCTCGCGCAGGAATGTTAGGCTTGTTGAGACTTGCGCTGATGAACAGGGAGCCGTTATCTTACTAAAAGTCACTTGATGAAACTTCGTATGTTGTCAATAATTACCCAGATTATTCTTGCAACAGTGACTCCTGATTAACCGGCAGTTAATGCTTCACTGTTATCAAATGATGGATAATTATTTACTTTGTTATGTGCTTTTTTTCAGGAGCTTTCTTAATAGTTTAAATAAGCTTCAGATGAGTACCTGTTGATCATATACGTTCTTGTTATCTGTTGAATACATTACTTTGCCCATTGTTTGAACTGTGGTGCAGTCGAGTATTTATGGAGCTGCTCATTTAATTAACATCGATGCAAGAAGTGCAAGGCCGTCGGTCATCAAGATGCTTTCTTTTTAAAGAGTAAACGGAACTGCTCTAGAAGTACCAGTAGGACTGATCCTTGATTCTGTAACAATTCGTTCAGCTCAATACATTATTCTCGAGACTTGTACTCAGATAACAGTGAATTCACAATTTTTCATGTTTATAGGCATCAGTTTCAAACGCAGATCTCGCCATTATGTTACGAACAGTATGAAGTGAAACCGGCAACTTAAAACAGGGGTGAACAACTCAAAAGCATGGTCATAATATCTTCGGCCTCTTAGACAAATTTAACATCAATTTACTCTCAGAGTTTTTACGTTTGCTAGCCCATTTCCTGTCAATTACCGTATGACACAAGGTATCTTGACAACGTGAAAATGCACAATATACGAGGAAGCTCATGACGTGAATTTGAACTTTATTTAACCAGGATTAGGTCTAAGTCAATTCATGAAATGAACTCTCTAGCTGAAAACTAGTGCCTAGCTTATTTTCTGTAAAAGATCAATCGCGGCTTATGCAACATTATCAACAAAAGATGAAGATTGGACTCGCATTTAAAAACAAGGTGTTATTACGACCGTTTATAAATCAGCCGGAAAAGCGCCTTCAATTCATATTAAGAAGGCAAAGAACACGATTCTTGTATGTGCTCACTTTTCTTCAAGTCTCAATGCAGCTCTGGATCAGCATAATAGGCCTCCATCAGTTTAAACGGATATGTTTAGTATGCGGAATGAGATGAAGCCTTTTCATGAAAATGGAACTAGCTGTTGCTTATTTGCATCAAGAGATCTGCTTAATATCAATATTCAACATCGTGAATTTTCGTATATTATTCTGCATTTCGGGGTCAAGATTAGCACATCTGTCTACTAGCAACTAATTGATACTATCTTATTAGAAATCTCGAGTGTATTATCTAATCTCGACGAAATTTTAATTGTTGCACAAAATTATTGCTGCAACGAATCAGTGACAAGGGATTCAAGTTACGCACAAAGAAATGACGATTATCGGTACTGTTTTTAGGTACTTGCAGTTCATCTCTGATGCCCATGGACACAAATCATGACCACTAATACTAATTTCACGGATCTACTCTTCTTTTTGGGATACGGTAGATATTAGGCGTACGTTCTTTCAAAGCAACAATTGAATTGTCGATTGCAGCGGGGCGGCATTTGGAACTGGACTTAATAGTTTAAACTCAAGTCGATAATAAGCACGAAACTGTTGTTACGCAATTCATCGCACCTGCAGAAGCTGCTAGGTATATCCTTGAGCTGGTAATGCCTATCAGTTTTAACAAAACCGTCACGCCTGCATCTCGCACGCTTTTGGTGGCAAATGCGAAATGCAGACCGAATGATGAAGAGGATTTTGCCATTTTGTTTATTGTTGGCCGTTATCACACGTTTTTTACGGCCTGAGAATCAAGCTTTTCACAAATCGGAATACGATTATAGAAATGGTCAACTCAAAATCCGACATTAAGTTGCAGTCTTTAAATCATACGCAGCAACTGCCTTGGTGTGATTTCGAGATCCAGTTATCAGTTCTGTTAGGTAGATCAGTTGTATATCCATGAGAGTTGAATCACTCTTGCAACCTCATCAAGACAAGAAACTCAGCAAAAAGCTGATCTCTTTTCCAGAATGAGCCTTCTTTTACAGCAGCAAACAACAGTCATGCTGCTACTCAATGCCCGTTAAAATTGAGGAGAGGGTTGAAAAGGTTATATCCCCACAACTCACCTGAAAAAGCCTTAGTTCCATAAATTGTATGCGGTAGTTATGAATTTCAATCTTTTACTGCCAGCTGACCTTCGCTTACATGCCTCTAAACACTAATTGCAGAATGCAACGTTTTATCGGCACTACACTTCATACAACTCATTTGAAACGATATCAGTAGCAGTCATCGCTATATGTACATTTGATGAAGTGTATTAGTTGAATTTTCACAACTAATTTATAGTTCGAGAAATCAACATATTGAAAACATTTTTCACGAAACCTTCTGCATCTTTACTTGAAGAATAAATGCATAACCGGCTGTCATCGACAGCTTTGTAAAATTTTCATTTTAGTGTTTTAAATATTACTGCACTAAATATTTCAATGTCATGAAAGACTAATGTGTTACTAGACCGGTCGCGATGAAGAAAATAAACAATGTGATGATTCGAAACGAAACACTTTGTAAAATGTAGACTATCTTCAGGTAAGAAATTTTTTAAGAAGAAAACTCCATATTGACGAAAGTATTTGTAGCGATTTTGTTCAGAGACGACAATAAAGCACATATGGGATGAGAATCTAATACAAACAGGACCGGCAAAGCCCAACCCAACCGAAATCTCGACCATTCGGAAAGGAGAGTTTATCACCAAATGTTATATATAGCCTTCATTCTTATTGCATATATTATTTCTGTGTATGTTGATTATTCACTGAATGGTACACCTGTAAACTCGTTTACTCTTCACAAATTCGTTCGATTGAATTGCAGTAGAAATATTGTTGCCTTCAATTTGTCCTTTTTACCATTGAGACAAAACCTAAGGGAAGCCGATTCACAAATATGGATAAAAAGTTATCTTAACTTTGAATTAGCTCACAGGAACCGAACTCCGTCTTTCTACATTTTGAATGTCTAAATATTTGTAGGCATAGGGTGAATGAAAAAAATACCTTATTTATATTTGGTTCAGTACTGAAAACAAAATCATTCTATTAGCGTTTTTCGTTGCTGTGTGATGATATTCGTAAAGTCAAATACTCTGATCAAATCGTCAACTACAGGAAAATACTGAAACAGCAATTGAAAGTTTATTGTTCAGACATTGATAATCGAAATGGTTTAGCTTAGATAAGTATTCAATCAACTTTTATAAACTCATATCCGAGGTTGAAAGCGATGACGGTTTATTTAATGATAATAACAACAATAATAATAGTATAAGCAGCAAGAAAAAGAAGAGAACAAACGAATTGTTGAAATTCATATGAATTATTCCATTGATCAAATCAAAAATAATAGTATTGTTTGCAAGAAAAAACAGTGTCAGGAATATATGTTCAGATTTCGTGCAATTATAGTGGTTGAAAGATAAATCAAATTTTTCAAAGATTCATAGAGACAGTTCCACAGATTCACCTTATGACTATAAATTGATAGAATTGAAATAAATGTTTAACAAACATAAGTTATGAGACTGGCAATTAATAAAAGGTATATTTTTACAAGTCCTTTCCAATCAAACAGCTTACTTACAAATTAGGCCTGATTCTGTGGTTAATTACATTTGCACAGAAAAGTACACTGAAAAGCAAATAAATGAAACTAAATGTTCATTGTGAGGATGCAAACGAAACAAGCTCATTTAAATATTTCCTTGAAAAAATGTTCATGAACAAAATTGATCTCTGCTAATTTACTTTAATCACCTGAATCACTTCACATCACAATCCTTCTGCAATCGTTTAACTGTAGTCATATTTGTGTTCACACTAGTGGTATCTGTAGGTGGATTAAGTTGACTTAATTTGTAGTCTTATTCACGTTATTTATTAGGAAATTAAAATGGAAAAAAAATTATACAGATACATGATATATGTCGCATAATAAAGATTTCCATATTGAAAATTAGAACAACTCACATAACCGAATCATATTGTTTTCGATTAGAGTGTTATCAGGCTTGAGATGGTAGAAATATAGCCAAGGTGTCTCAAAATTACTTCTTTTAGTCAATATGAGATATAATGTTTTCGATCACAATGTCATCAGGCTTTACTCTTATATACAGAAATATTTTCATGAAAAAGGCTTAACCATTCAAGGCAATTTTAGTCAAAATCACAGTGAAATGAAAAAGATTACGTCACTACAAATGATAGACATAAATACAAGTGGATAGTAGAGAGACCGGTGTACTGATAGTAGTAATATTACGTTGCGTGGCGCGAGCTACATTTGACAGCATCAGGTGTCAGTATGTAGGTGTGTAGATTACATCACCACATATAATGTGCAAACGTGCAAGTGGATAGTAGGAAGACAAGTGTACTGACAGTAGTAAGAAAATTATAAAATTTGATAACCGAAGGTTTATCAATAGTAGTTCGAAGGTAGGTGAATTGACTTCACATAATCATTAAAAACATCAAAACCATTGCGTAATAAGAAAATGTCTAAAAATAAAAAATTTATGAATATATATACATATATATATACATTCAACCCCAATTTATGTGTTCAGAAGATGTTTGTGACACCCCTAACTCGTCCGTGTCCGGATATGACGTAACTAACGATTGACATAATTTTTTTTATATTTTTACGCTTTTGGTTATAACGTATTGGTTTTGATGTTTTTAATGATTATTTGAAGTCTATTCATCCAATTTCTACCTACTATTGATAAAACTTTAGTTTTCATATATGATAATTTTCTTACTTTTATCAGTAAACCGATCTTCCTGCTATCCACTTGTATTTATGTCTATCATTTGTAGTGACGTAATCTTTTTCATTTCATTGTGATTTTGACTAAAATTGCCTTGAATGGTTAAGCCTTTTTCATGAAAATATTTCTGTATATTAGATTAAAGCCTGATGACATTGTGATCGAAAACATTATATCTCATATTGACTAAAAGAAGTAATTTTGAGACACCTTGGCTCTATTTTTACCATCTAAAGAACTTCTCTGACATTACACCAGTGACTACTCAGTGTTTATTAGGTGGCTTACTAGTCAATAGTTTTTAGAACTGATATACCCAAAGCTCCATAGAATCGTTCTTCATAATTATTTTTAGACTAATTTTATCTACCGTTTATTGCATAGACGATATTTTTCTCATAACTGCACACCTACTAACTGAGCCCTAATGCTTTCAAATGAAGCTAGAGCCATGAAACATCATTCTTGAACCTACTTTGTCTTTTGCCTACTTTTCCAGTCCTTTCCAATTTTTGTTGATCCTTATCAAGTCCGTCGGTATATAATCAAAAAGTACACAATTTGTTTCCTATTCAACACAAGCAAGGCTCGAGAAAGAGCTACTACAATGGAGTACAAAGAATATATATACTACACATACATTCGAAGGTTATGCTTAACTGATGCAGCATTTATCGTCGTTTAGCGTTCTCCAACATATTTCATACTCGGCTATTCTCTACCTTTCTGCCTAAGTAATTTCATACTTTTTATGTCTGTCTCCAATTCTGTACAAGATTTTTTATTCCGCTTTCTGCTTTTCGTTTAGCTTCAAGTCTCCTGAAAAAAAAGTAGAATTGTGTTGCTGCTGGATCGTACCCACACTGTAAGTCTCATTTTCTTCCGGCTCTTCTCCGTGCTGTTGAGCTAGAAACCGGTTTGTTCTCTCGAAGAGTAGGAAGAAGTTGATGATGTCTGGACGATGGATGCAAAGCCTTTTGTTAAGGCAACAATTGATAAACACGTGTATCTTCTTTGTGATGGCGATCGTTGGCATAATTCATTGAATTTATATCGACATTCATATTGAAAATTGTGACTTTCCATTCAGTTTTTAGTGAGTTCCCGATCATGATGCTTCACAGTTGCCTCCACTATGTCGATCGATGCCTTTATTTTTGTATTAGATTCATCTTGCTCATCTTATTGCACTCAAAAGATGTCAACGCTTTTCATCATTGTCCGTCACCTGCGACTTCGTTGTTTCATGAAATGTTGTTTCAGGGAATCTAACTAGTATGTAAACACTTAGTTGTTTGTAATTTGTACGATGAAAGGTGCTATTTTGTATGAAAATGTTCTACAGCAATCTCTTTATGTATACAAATTGTATATTATTTGAAATTTAGAAAATTTTAGGTTTGAAACGTATTAATTTATTTGAAACACGCTGATTATTGATGCATTAACATTTGATCACTTATAAAATCAACTCATTAATCGGAATACAACTTACCATAGCTTTGAATGAGATATGAAATACACTGAATCTTTGATTTCAAAACGAATGGTTATTGAAGATGGTTGAGGAAAGAGTAGGTTGGATAAAGCTGGTCAGTGCACCGTACTCCATTCATGCTTACAGACCTAAGTTAGTAAGCACTTACTTTTTTGACGAATTGTTGAGAAAAGCATATTTGGTTTTATAAGCATTTATTATTTCATGTTGGTTCAAAATAAACTATCGTTCAAGATTTTATCATATGTTCAGGAATATGTATGTCAGTGGGCTAGATTATGTTCTGTACATTGTAAAAAAGAAACAAATAATAATGATGTTGATTTATGTAGGATGTGTGCTCAATCATAAAACCATGAAATAAAATGAATTTAGGTTCAGGATGAAGTACCAAATTCCTCACTCATTTATCACTTCAATTTGAAGTTAATGTCTATTTAGTAGCTTGTAATCAGTGCCCGTGGATCAGCAAATATATCTGTCAGATATAACGAGACGCACAACATGGATTTCACTGTAGGCAACTATATATTTTTTCTCACGGTTGCTGGAAGTTTCAAGGTGGTTTGTCAAGATATATCATAAAAGATCGACTGATTCTAGACAGTAAATTAGCGTACGAAATATTCAACTAAATTCGAGTGAATCTGAATGAAAACTGGTTTCAGGATATAAAAGCGTCTACCCGTTGCTTTCATCAATGACTTTGTTACTTATTAAATGGTTAACAATATTTATATACCCAAAAAATAATATTACCCCTAAAAGTGTTTGTGCATGGGCCAATTTCACTGTAGGGCCAAACATTTCGCTGTCCTAACATATGACTTCATATAAACGAACAGTTGGGTATTCTGCAAAATAAATCTACTCTTTAGTATTCGTATATCATACCTAATCGATTATGGTAATTGGAAGCCAGATATGGGTTCCTTCAGGTGAGTTTATTTCAAGTAATCTTTCATGCATAATTGCAACCGACAGAATGAAAAGCGAACAAGCAACGGAAATGTAGGTGGTGTTGATGAGCCAGCCGACTAACTGAAATGACAAATTAAACCAGATATGTAATCAACAAAGTAAGCAGCACACATCAACACAAGAAAAAAAACAAGCAAGGCGAAAAGTTGAAAAGGTCAAACGATGAACATATAGGAACATGGAGTTACTGAACAAGATATTTTATCTGAAGTCTTGGGACACCTACATTTTGATATAAAATTACATTCGTTACAATTTGATTTGAACAGCCTCGTCAATCAGACTTTTTGCTTTGTTTGCAGTATAACAAATGGAACACCGAAATTGATCCTTGGCAACGAATGATAAATGTTATGTGGATGATGGAGGAAATTTATAGCTCAGGTGGATGATTCTGGTGCAGTTTCGTCCTCTGTTCACAAGAAAAATGAGACTTTCAAAACTCGAAATAATCAACCTTGGAGAATGAAACTTCACTGCTATCAAATATGTCTGAGTGTCATATAGGATTACGTCACTTTCGATAAATATCATTTCCGATATAATAAATGTTTCTGTAAATGCAAAATATATTCACGGTAATTTTCATATTATAATATACATTTTTGTCTTCTTTTGCAATCAGAGCATCCATGATAAAGCATTGTATATGGTAATACAATAGCGTAATCCGAATCTTGAAAATAAATATCAAACAATTTATCACTGTCAACTTAAACAAACATTCATTCAAATGGTAATAATCAATGTTGAACGAATTGGCCTGAAATTAATTCTTTTCTAAATAAATAAAATATGTTTCAATTATATTTCATATGTCATGAATGCATTCATCATAAATAAAAAAAAACATATTGTTTCTGTTTAATTGGTAAATACCATTTTAAAATGTTATCAGGAGTCAATCAATTCATTATAAAATGTAATGCCAAACCGTAGACAATTAACTAAAGACTTTGAATTTTGGACTTATCTTTGCAACAAACACTTCAAATACAATGTTAGTGATATGAATCAAACATGTATTATTAAAGATAATGAAATCAACCATTCACTAAGCAATGAATAACTTACTTTCTCATATTAAATAACTGTCTTCATAACTATCTGCATGTTATACACAAAGTAATAGAGCTAAAGCAACACAATTGCTTTGAATATTGTATACACTTTGAAATCATGGGTATATAACTTTTTTATTTGATGGTGTATTTGTTCTTTGAAAAAATATGTCCTACGGAATAGTAAAACTGTTTCTGTGGTTTAAAAAAGGTACAAATGTGATTAGTGCTCTACCATCCATTCAGTTAAAGGATGCTCTACTAAACTAGTTCGAAGTCGCCGTGTAGTGTTGTGTTTGAAGAGAATGGTAAAAGTTTCCGGCTCAATTATTTTCTTATATTTGCTTCTTTAATATTCTATAGAAATGGAGATTGTTCAGGCAATATCGCGAATAGCAGTATGGACTCTTTACGATAACAGCTAGATCAATTTGTTGCATATCAAATAATCCAGAAATAAGAGTTGAGGAGCTGAAATGGCAATTTCAATGTTAAATCCCTCTTCAGTCACCGTGGAATTGAGCCTAGTGAGTCATCCAGCATATACTGTTTATCAAAGCAACTCTACTTTACTCTCTATCTATCAAATTCTGCGCACCCACTGAAGTTATCATTTTTTTGATCTTTGAACGTCTTTAGTTCATTTCATAACAAATTCTTTCCTACCCGCCTTATACACAAAAGGACTTTTTAGATTTTCATGCACATTCACCTTGGTCGACATGTTCAAACTTATGATGATTTCCATTGTTCTAAAATTATTCAACTGTGCTATTTCTGGTAATTGATTTTGGATATTCGAATAATTAGTTTCACTATGTCTCGAACTACGTAAGTTGAACTCATTGACATATCACCAACATATTATTATTATCCGTCGCTCTTGGTCTTTAATGATAACCAAAAATACTAAATAGTGCTTCATAAATGAAATCCGAATAATAAACTGCATAAATACGTTGAAATCTAATAAAAATTCAAAAAGATGAATATCCTATATGAAAATATCATAGAGGTAAAGATTATAGAGCTGCATCGAAATTCTGAATAAATCAGTGACAGACCGAACGATTCTGGCCTAATGGTCTTGATATTAGGCGTTCGAAGTTTTTGTGTTCGAAAACTGCACATTGCAGAAGTCGTGAGTGCAAAATGCTGTCAAGTTTCTTGTTTTGAATGAATGGCAGACCAATTATTCGAGGTTTTCCATGATGTTCTAACAACGATTCTCCCATTACTTCAACGTATAACGACTATCTTTACAAGATTCTAAGTAGAAATCTGCAATAAATGTATTCTTCCAGAAAATCTCAGTCGTTAATCTCATTTGTTCATACTAAAACAATGGACATTGACTTAAGTTGCTCATTGTTTTCAGATCTGTACTGAATTGATCAATTTTGTCGTATTTTATGTTTGATAGGTCACATAACGGCGACAAAGACTGAACTGATGTCAATCAACAACGAACACTATTCGTATATCGACAGTCTAAATAAGATAAATGTTGATTCCATCGCAGTCAACATAGTATGTTATTCAACTTCCACATTCAAGCATCAGTAATAATTGAGTGGCAGTAATTTTTTTTGATTTTACTGCAATGTTTTTCAGAGTTAAAATACTGGATTGTAAATTTAACGTGAACTTTTTTCAAATACCTCAACCTAGTAGCACTTTTTCATGTATCAGGATATATTAACATTTAAAATGTTAACCTCAAGTAATATAGGATCTCATACTTTGATATCTCAAACTAGAATGTGCGAATACGAAATGGTCAGCATTTTAGGTTAGCTGTTGAGTAAGTACAATGAAGATAACTTCTATCAAACGTTTCCGGAATCAATACACCATCAAACGATTCACTTATTAACTTTAATATGCATATGTAATAGATCCAGTTAGGCATACATAGTGAAAAAAACCAATCTCCTAAATGCATTATGAAATAATGAAAACTTACTTTTTATGTGTATCCCTCATTTAGGATGCAACAATGTAGTCAAGTTGCCAAAACTAAAGTGATAAGGAGTGATTCAGTTGAGTTCATTTACAACTTCAATTATGTTGAAGGTTTTATTCATCATGTCTGATCAAATCATGACACACATTCCTGAATCTCGTTGGAAATTTCTGAATTTACCTATTAACTGCAAGATGCCTTTCAGCGTAAACCATTTCCATCACCAACACAAATTTTAACGTGATAAGACGTGCCAAGAATTAGTGGAATACATAAAAATTGTTCTTCTCATTCGACTAAGTTTTAAATTTTCGTCATATATGCCTATGCTCCACTGAATGCAGTTCAGATGAGGTGAAAGATTATTTCTACAGAAAACTTTCGTACCTCCTGGAAAAAGAAAGGTTCTGAGATGTAGTATTGATGGCTGGTAACTTTAAACGCTAAAGTAAATTGACTAAGGGGAAATGAAATTCACCAGTGTGGATTTAATGGTGTTGTGGCACAAAGAAGAGACAGTGGCAGCAGTCTGTTTCAATTATGATCAGATCACCGCCTATTTCTAGGAAACACTAATTTTAGGACCAAGGAAAAACATCTTTAAACCTGGCTACAACTGAAGTCGTCTCACCGCCGGACTAACTAGATTACATTGCGATCAGTCACCGATGGAGAGGTTCGTTTTCGTCGATGGTTGGTGATTCCGAGAGTGGAGTGACAAATAGAGAATATGTAGTCAATATGTATAAAAGAACAATGCAACACTGTAAGTAACCGCTCTTAATAACCTATATGAAATTAGATTAGATATCAAAAATCATGGTTTATCTTGGCCGATAACGATAAGAAAATGTCGGTCATGCTACTTGTTTAACTAGAAAAATGATGATATGTGGGATAGAAATAATACATAAATGATAAGAAACCTTTAGGAAAACAAGAAACATGAATGCTAGTAAATTAGTGCTCAAAAATAATGTTGATTTGATTTATAAACGAATCATTAGATGAAAAGAATCAACCGAAAAACCAAGTAAGTTATATATATATAAATATAATGACTTGAAATTTATAAACGAAAATCAATCCGTTTCTAAATAAAGTAACATATATTACTGGCAATGTAATGGCAAATGTAACTGGATACGGATAGCACTTTAGTTGAGATAACAAAGAGTACGTTTTGAAAAACAAACAATATGTATAATGATAATTTCAATAAAATAACCACAGCACAAAAGTGACAACTATCAAGTGCAAATTTTAAACAAGCTTCGTAGCTAAATAATCGGAAACACTTTTGGACGTGCTAAATACGAAATATGAGGCTGTAGCTCACAAAATAAACCACAGTTGATAACTCGGAAGTAAGAATTGATTTTAGTCAGACAGTAGTACTATTGTCTTTCAGCCTGGCGATTTACAGACTGAACGTCCACGGGCTAGACCGAATCCTTTGAATCAGAATTAGATTCGTAGGGTTGTTTGTGTACGAGCCTAATAAGTCCCTTATAACGGTGAATTGACTACTTCGGATTTAAAGTTCCTATAGTTGATATGAAATTTTTGGATTCACTATTTCAAAGAAATTCAAAATCCTCAAAATGTAATGGTTTTGAAGTTCTGAGGCACTCCTTTCTTGTAAACACGTAATTCGCCATACTATAATCGTTTTGTTGGTGAGATTGCTAATTAGGTTCAACTAACTAAAAACGTTTTTCTCAGACAAAACATGAATCGTAAAACATTACCATTGGATTCTCCACTGAGAAGTCTCTGAATCATTCACATTTTTTCTTTGTTACGAATGAAGGTCATCATATTATTTGCTTTACTCATGAGGCCCATACCAGTCACATTTACGCATACTACATTTTTGTAATAATGTCTATGCACGGGTGAGGACTGTCCATCGTTATTTCATTACCCTGATGATTAGTTTTTAAATAATCTTGAAACGCAAAGTGAGGAATTTGTCCGATCCGAATCGATAGCACAGCAGTAACGTCTAGAATACTTGCATCTGTAAATACTTCATCTATCATGAATGAAATAATTTATTGATCGATATGAGAGACAGTCGGCTAAACCTTTTATGTAACCAGTTTTTCTGTTAGTATTTTTTTGACAGCCCATTCAACTGATGTCTTGATGTTGGCATTTAAGATGAGGTACACAACAATGAACTAGACAGCAGATGATATAATTCATTATTATTCGAAGAATTTTTAGAAATTATATTCTGAAATTAAAACATTTATGGACCTTTTACAATACAGTTTGTGATGCGGTTTAAAATATTCTTCATGAACAATCAAGAACGGGATAACATTTATGAAAATATTTTAGGAATAGTAGTAAATTATCAATTATTTTCCATAACTGACTCATTTAGAAAGAAATAATTCAGTCAAACAATGAAAGAAATAATTGACATGTAATTTCGAAATAATCACAAGCATCATATATTCAAACGAATATATAAAAGTCATATAAATTGCAGAATAATCTTCATGTTTTATGTTTTTCATCAAGTAGTAGGTTGTCAATCACCTGTAATTGTAAAAAGACAGTTATTTTTATTTCGACAATAATTAAAGAAACTGAACACGTCATGTTTACCTGATACAATGACGGACAATCACTGAAGGAGTTGAAGTACAATATTTTACACGTTATCATGATTTAACCCCGTAAATGACCAGTCAGTGATTTGTTTCATCATTTGGTCAATCAAATAATCTGTGACAACATCTAGTTAGTTGACAAGCGTAACAAAGACATAATAACAATCTTCGCCAAACAACAACTCATGCATTCATGCATTCCTACCATGTTATTAGCGCTACTAATGTTCCATCATAAAATCAATTTCGAAAAATTCTAGTAAATGTCACAATTTTCAGAGGTTCAGTATGCAGTAATTTCTTTCAAAATTCACAATATGAACATAGTGTGAAATATTTATGAATTTATATATATGTACATGTATATCAAATTTTTTTGTTCATCAGCAACTTACGATAAACATTACTCCGCACCAACATATAGCCGACAATACAGCGCAAACAATCTAGAATAAAACAGCAGGATATATTTCATTTTAACTCTATTTATGGATATCTTAAATGCTCTCAACAAACATCAATAATTCACAAATATGTACTTCAATAAATCGACGAACGACAGCTGAACCAAAGAAGATTAAACATCATCGCCTCTCTTCGTTCAGTAAGAGATTTGGTCGTTTTTGTCTAGATGGATGTATATCATATTATGTTGTGTGCACATGAAAATGGAAAAAGGTTCACGTAAAGCTTTCGTACAATAAACTATTTATTACTGATCAACCATAACTTCATTTTGAGTATCAACACATAACATATAAATGAAGCATACTTATGTTCTAATTGTTGAGTATGTTACATAATGGTCTGTTTTTATGTGACATTAGTAATTCATTTACAGCGTTAAAATAGTTAAAACTTTTGAGACGAAGTTTATTTTACAGGGAAACCTATATACATATATATATATATATATGTATAGATTTAATCGTTCATTAGAAACCTACAACTAACATTTTGTCGAACGGTTCACTGCTTTCCAGACGAACAAATGCGATCTAGAATTATTAGGAAGAAAATATTTCGTTGCAAATAGTATTGTGATCACTTGGTTCGCACTTTCATAACAGTATTTATTCACGAATATGCTTGTGGTTATTATTGTGGTTGAAATCCACTCTGCCAAATCAAAGTTTATTCAATTTGATGTTCACAATGTGGAGATTAAGCAAATGTACTTATTGTAGCTGACAAGTGGTTTATCAAAAAATTAGTTGACTTCCTTTCGTTTGACAGTACTGGTATGAAGAAGTAAAATGATTTCATCAACAAAGCAAATGGAACATAATCGCCGGTCTCTGTTCAGTAGAAGAAACAGTGTCTTGTGTCAATAAATTCAAAAATCACAAATCACCAAATATAATTGTGTGCACAAAACACTGCGAAAGGATTCGTTCAGGTGATCAAACGTTAGAGATAAATGAAACATATATCAGTTTCAGTGTTTGGGTATATTTTCAAATGGTTAGTTATCAGATGACATTCAAAAATGAATCTTAAACATCAAACCAGTTATTCATAGCGATTCGTTGAAGTTGATACTTCGGAAAAAACCCACTTGACACATGTTTTTCTTCTAGCAGATTATACTATAAATGCTACAGACGATTCCAACTGTCAATAATGCGCAGCCCACTGTAAATAATAGTCTCCTCCATTTCCCAGATGAACCCTTCATTCTTTCGCCTAATATATATGACAAGATAAATATTACGATTGAAACAGTTATCGCAATAATCCGTTCATACCACTGACTGCATGGAATCAGTAATGCAACACCGATAGTCATCAAACTCAACTGAGAAGTCAACAATAAATGTGTTGTTTTTAAGTAAATCTATCACTGAGGCCGTTTTCAACTAGAAACATTTCTAAAGAATCACTGATTGAGGATCGTTCCTAACTCGGTTGCCGGTAAATAAACAGTTGATGCATTTAAATGTACGTTAACTGTTGCTCATCCTGATGTACCGTATAGACATCGAGATATATTTTTTCAACTAATCTGCATATTCACTGCACATGCGAATCAAACATCATCATATTCATAGAACGAAAATCAGGGAACTATGACATCATAAAGCTTGCTTATCGGCAGAATGGAACTTTCAATTGAAGCACAAAATTATGAAATTTCTATGATAGAAACACACTCTTTCAGATAAACCGAACATGCTGAAGTATTAATAAATGAAAACCTGTGTGAATAGTATAATTTCCTGTCTCTTTGCATTACCGTTATCTTAAATGCAGTGCAAACGTTGCTATAAACAAGGTTTGGCTTCTCAAATCAAAGAGTCCTCCGTGGTGCAAACCTAATCTCCACTGGTCACTTATCATATCAATTTGTCTTTCATCGATTTCATGGTTATTCCTACGTTCCTAAAATGCTTTGAATCCTCAGATATTCTGGCAAACGCATATCAATATTATATGAAAGTAAATCTAGACGAAAATCGAATCTTCATGAAACAGTTGAAAACCCAATAGAAATAAATACAAAACTATAAACATCATTTTAAATAATGAACCACTTACAGTTATAATCATGATGACAGTATTTATTTTAGACGCGGTATGCAATGCTTTGATGAGTATAATAGAGAGTGCAAATGTAAGAGCGATACCCCTGAAATGAGAAATTTTAATGTACAACAAAATAAACTGAAGTGTACATTGAGCGTGGGGCGGTTCATCAGCACATTTCTTCAATATATATGCAACAAATGGTCAGCGATTACGATGAGCGACATTTATAAAATGAATGTGTTCCGAAGACTTTCAAACGATATAATTATGATGATACTCAGTAAATGATTTTTCCGATGATATAATTCGAGTCAATGATGAGAAATGAAAACATTTCTTTCTAAGAAGTGTTCATTATTCAGTCGATTACTGAAAAGATGTTCATAATTTTTCGGTTATTTCAGAAGACAATACAGAATGTTTATGTACAGAATATTAAAACGGACTTTTTAAATTTCGTAACTTACATTAGAACTAGACAGGATATGTCAAGTGGATCAGTCCATTCAAATGTGTTGAATCTTTTGAGTTATATGGTGTATTTTAAAACAATGTCAAATACTTACATGCACGAATCCGTCTTCTCACAGTTTTTATAATACTTATATTGTGACATTGCACCGAATGCCCATGATACCACGGTTACAATATTTCGACTGGATGAAACCGTGAACTAAAATTTCGAATGAATTGATGAAAATGTTAGATACAGGTTTTCATGAAAAATAAAAATAGGGATTATATAAAAACATTAATACTGATTTCTTCACTTAACAAATTCCTAATCAACTAAATACAATCACGATCATGTTTCATATATCAGGTAAGTAGTTTGAAATGGATGAATTTTGCACTGTTGTGAGCAGTTATCACCTTTGTTCTCCATGAGGATTTATTGTCTATCTGTCTAATGAAAAATCTATCTGGGATCAAATATGTCTACTGTTTTGCCTATCTATAGATCAATCTAAATAACTATCAATCTAATTATCCGTCAATCAATCTTCCTATTTATCTAATAATACTGAAGAATCGATTCGCTTCATTTTACTGACAAAGTCAAGGCCAAAAATACTGAAATTATCCATGCAAATAAAAACCCAAGTGAAATAATTTTATGGAACATCATGAACTCACATCAACCTGCTCTCGAGTTTAGTTGACACAATTGAATACAATCACTAACATTTATAACCGGATACATCAACATATATTGATTAGCAATTGATTATTGTGTTAATGTACTTTGAAAAAATTATGAAAAATACTAACGAACAACTACACATTCTTACATTTAGTCGTAGGTACAGTGGATGTAACCAATAAACACTCGAAAAAACTTTGAAACGGAAAGAATAAGATATTTTTCATGTGTTTAGGCTGATATGATAATGAGAGAATGTAGTCATTCAATAACAAAATCAATGGAACACAGGAATAGTTCATTGTTTAGTTTTTACTTTGATTACTACGCTATTTGATTGTTCCATATCATCAGGTAATATAAACCTATAACACAAAGCTTTATGTATTTGTTTGAAGTGATGCTGAATGGTTATTTTCATTATGTTTTCATGACATCTTCCCAGAGATGGTCGCTTTTTGTAAGTGCAATAATGGAAATCCTACTCCAGAAACTTTGCGCACACAGGTCACCCAGTTTCTGCAGTAGCGTCAGGAAGCTTGAGTCCTTCATAGTTTTACTACTCGCTGCGAACGTCTCAGTCTACCTAACCCTGGTACACGGCAACTAACGATCATCCGGAGCAACCAATGACGTCCATCAATAATCATGTTCTCATCGTTATATTGAGCGTCGATTTCCACAAAACAGAATGTTCTGCACCGGAAAAATGAGTAGATTGAGGATATGAATTCACCGTCATATATTCTGGTCAGATACACCATACTTGACTATTCTTGAGATTTAATGGTCTCATACATTTAGCGAAAGAATTAAATTAGGCCTTTTAGTGTGAAGTCTATATTTTGCACATCATTCTGGAGTACACCTTTTTTATTACCATATCACACTGCTATTGATATAAATAAAAACTTATGGATTTATTAATAGGTAGTTTGCAATTAAAAATAAAGGCAGGAAAAGAAATACAAAATAAATCGAAAAAAAAATTTTGAGTAAGGCAACGTATTTGAATTTCCTTGGATTGAGGAAAAAAATTCATCGATACGGTAATCCTGAATGAATGACGAACCTACAATGCAGCAGCAGCATCTCTTATACGCAGTACCCTTTCTATCAGTTAGTATAGACTAATCGAGTCATTCCAGTTCGCGTTCTGTAGCTTCACTGAGTTTTCGTGTACTTGAATATTTTTTCTCTCGGTCAGGAACCTGCATTATTAGAGATAGTAGATAGTTACAGATTTATATGTAAGCTGTCACCTTACGTTTGAGTTTAATGTATTAAAATATGCAAACAATGAAAGGATTGTGTCTGACGTTGACGTTATATTGTGAAAACATGCATTCCAAAAAACGTTTTTATGTCTTCGGCTTTTGTTCTCTATAACGTCTGTAAACTGTACAGATAATAGAAAAAAGTTCTAATTTTTTAGAAGTTCATGAATTTCAGAAGCAGCTAAAGTAGATGCCTACTGTTATTCACTTGAAATATTAAAGTCCTCTTTTAAATGATTACTTGCACCTCGATCGTTGTTTTGAAGTCAGGATGTCATCGAGGTGTTGTACACCAACGTGAACATACAGTCAGTGCCCATCTCACACACATACAGACACTTTTCACTGATTTTATAGGCACCAGGTATATTATAGGCCTGCGAAATGAAACATTGAGGTCAGCTTGAGAGCAGTAGCGACTTCATTCATGTTTTTCTGCATTCAAAATTTTACATTCGCACAATTAACATAAGTGATGCGACTATACTCGGGCGTTTAGTATTTTATATTAGGACTGAGAATCGATCATCGTCAAAGTAGTTGACAATGCTGCAAAGTGCTCTTGCTTCTTTTATCGATGCTACTTAGTCGATTTTTAAGTTTTTAGTAATGTATGTAAAGACAATGTTTTTCCTGTCTACATTTCATGTGTTCAAACTAGCTGACGTACGCTGACGAAAAAAATATCATCTTTACAATTAAATCGAAGATTCATGAAAGTTATGTACTATCAAAGATAAGCACATGGCCCGAACAGGCTTTCGTTTATTTGAAGAGAATCACTTTACTGCAAATTTTGGGATCTTACACACCAAAAATAATTCAATGCGTTTATCTTTTTGTTTGAAACAGAGGCTCTTCTATTGATATGTTCCTGATTTATTCACTATTGTCTTGAAAGATCTTGTGACTATGATAATGTTCCTGGAACGGACGATCCCTACACCAGCACTGATAAGTTTACAACTAGTTAGCTGAATATTATTCTGTCACTACAGATATTACTGAAAAAGCAATAAAATAGTGTTTTTCGATTACAAGTACGCGTTCGAGGTACGCTATTTTACTTTGCAAACTGCAAATATTTGCTTATGAAGATCTCTTTGCAATTCAGATAATACATTGATTATTACTATTGTTTGCGGTTTAGGATGCTCAACGTTATTTCATTTCATCACTAGGTCTCTTAACAGGATCAAACATGCCGGGATGAGCACGCATATTCAAACAGAACTTAGTGATTTTCAGTAATTTTTTTCGTGGTGTATGTTTTTACTGAAAGTGAACAAAACTAAATTTTAAATTGTGAATTGCTTTGATGACTCCTGTACCGATTTTTACAAATACCCGTTCATTCTGTTCGTTTTAGGCCTAGGTCGACCCCATTTGGTAGGCAATCTCAACTTGAAAATTCTGACCAACACATTTTTGATCAGTCTTCGATTTTCTGCTTTTTAATTTTCCTAATTTCTACAATCAAGGTTCCTAAGTCCAGGGACTTCAGTAAATGTTAATTGGACATTGGAGGTAAGATTTGTAAATCTTTAATAATCATGATCTTGAATTCATTATGATAACATCATCGTTAAAGACAGGTTTATAGGTCTGTAGTGTGCCGATTTAAAGCGTGTTCTCAAGCTCGGTTTATAAATCAGAAGATGAACTCGTAATGAAGAATACGTTTATTCGAGGCACACCACAAAGCGAAGCGGAGGAGCGAATTGGAGAAGGCTAAGAGCCAACTCTTTGGAATACAATGTCAGCGAATGGGTGAAGTGAATTGGAAAAGGCTGAAAGCCAACTCTTTGGATTACAATGCGAGCGAATGGGCGAAGCGAATAGGAGAAGGCTAAGAGCTAACTCAAAGAGATAGAACATGACTAAGAATATATAGTGAGGCCAAAAATAAGACAGACATGACAAGCGAAACAGGCATGCACAGACATGAATAAAAGTGACGAATGATTGACAAGGTCGAAAGAAAGCGATACAAATCATGTGAGTTCATGGGGAAATTAAGAG
>OX103975.1:23618785-23635391 GCA_944470395.2 Schistosoma turkestanicum | reverse complement strand
GTAACGCCTTCGATAACTTCCCAAATCTCTTTTTCCCATGCTTGTGACACCCCACTCGGGACTCCTCGAGGAGACCCCCCCGCGCGAGGATTACAGCTAGCGTCATGCACTCTATTTATTGGTACATGTTTCACCGGCGTCAGAACCTCGGCCACACCTCACACACACACACATCACCTGTGCCAGTTAAATAAACAAACCATACGTACCTCCCCATTATATTCCGTTCGACGCTCCAGATTTATCCCGTACGCACCCCCAAACAGAACCCTGATACCGATCGTCGTCCCGATCTGTAAGGGCATATGCGAGCTAACGGTGTCGTGTATTTTGCCCCCCTTGCTTCTCCTTTCACCCCTCCTGGCTCCACATCCCTGGACCGTCTTTGCCTGGCAACTGATCTTTCTTTCGCCAGCCTTCAACAATTTTTATTACTCTCGCGCCCCACAGACTACACCTGTTACGGAACCAACACCGGACTTGCATGTTACATTAACTTCTCACACTCTCACCGCCACCACCCTGCTCACCTCTGTTACCTTTACGGTCCATCTCCCTCCCCCCCTCACTCCCCTCCCCCCCCCCCCCTCTTTTTCCCTCTCCTCCCCCAACCTATCTGCCTCTTTGTTCTCCCCTTCTTCCTCTTTCACATCCGCCCTTTTCCTCACACATTAAAAGTTGATCTAAGTCGCGACTGGCATCCACCAGTCCATACACTCTGTATTCAACCCACTCAAGTACTTAGAGTTACCCTACCTGATCCAAACCCCGCCGACACCTTACCTCACGATCCGCCCGTTCAGTTTTCTCACATCTACTACAGCTGAGACCCCCCCCCCCCCCCTTCTACGTCAACATCCCTCCACCATCACCACTCCCTCAACTACCACAAGACACCGACTATCAATCAGCCAGCCCACACTATCTAACACTATACCACAGTATGACTCCCATTACAAACTACCATACGCCCGCACCCCACAAACCACACTCTCACCTAACTCACACAGTCATAGATCTGTATAATGATGATGTACACCTTCCACTCCTCCATTAGCCACCCAGACCAGAGGTTATGCACATCCATATTGACACTATGACACCCCAACTGTGGGTCTCCCACCCCCGCGCAGGTCCATCCCAGTCGTCGGTTCTTTCTCCTATTCCGCCCGTGCCACGCGTGTGAGATGTTCGTGGTCCCCCCCCGTCACTATTGTGTCTTCGGCGAGACCTTCTTATCGTGTATCCTTTATTTCTTTCCTTTTTCGTCTTCATCATTGAGTCTGCGGACAGCGCAAATACCGCAACACTATGACATACTGCCGATGAAAAATAGAACCGTCAGACGTCGGATAGAGAGAGCGACGAGTGATAGATCATGCACCCAACCAAATACGGCATGTTATACCGAGAAAACATATACCGCATAATGTATCCTAAATTGATCCAAACTAGACGTCAAGCCAATACAACAGGCTTGAGCTCAGCACACTAATACGACAGTAAGTAGCAGGACGATACAGCGTACGTACACGCGGAATTAAGGGCGAACGCTCGTCGATTAGCACCAGAACCGGCTATCTACTCTAATAATGATGGAGTCATTGCACCCACCGACACTGGAAGAACTACGGTGAACGCGAGAAACTGTCGTTCATGATCATCTGGGGTAGGTGGATCATGCAACCATATAGGTCACTAGAATAGGTAGAAATCAGTACAGTACTTTACAGGCGGGCGGCTACCGCGCGAAGTGTAAGGGACTTTGACTAGGGGAGACGCCTGTTAACATTCATCTTTTGTTTCAGAGCGGGCTGCGAGAGTAATAAAAAATTTTAAAGCTGGAAAGAAAAAAACAGTTTCAGGCAAATACTTCCAGTTTATGTACAATTGATGTGGTTAAAGGATAAATCAATTTTTTCAAACTATATTCAAGACATATCTGTAGATATAATTTTTTGACTTTAAACTGATCGAACTGAAATAAATGGTTATGAGAATGGTAAATAATGCAAGGTGAATTTTTCCATTGCCGAACACCTGAAACCGTACCAAAAGAAAAAGAATCGAGCGCGCGGAAATCAATTGTTTTTCACAAGCATGTGAAAAAGATATTGGAAGTTATCGGAAGTCGTTACTTAACAAACATCTACATTACAAATTAAGCCTGATTCTGGAGTTATTTCCATTTGCATATAAAAATACACTGAAAAGAAAAATAATGAAACTAAATGTTCATTGTAATAATGCATTTCGAACATCTTAATTGAAATATTCTATTTAGAAAATGTAGATAAAATATATTTTACCTTACATAATAACTTTTATTATAAAAATTATTTAACATCACAGTAATGATTGTGTTCACACCAGTGATTTTTGAAAGTGAATTGAGTTGCATTGATCTGTAGGCTTATTAATCTTATTATTTAAGAAAATACTTCGAAAAAAATTATACAGCTGCATAATTCATATCAAATATTGGCTAGAACAAGCAATTTGGAGACATATTTGGCAAAAGTTGAACATTATTTAGAAGAACGTCCACGACATAACATCAGCCACTATTCAGTGTTTATCACTTGACGAATCAGTCATTACTTTTTAAAACTGATCTATACAAAGACCACTAATATTGTTATGCATAATTTAATTTACTTTTACTTTTATCCACGGATTAATTTATATATGATTTTTTTACATATGTAAATTCCTTATTACCACGCGCATTCTAACGTACAGCTGATACTATCATGGTACTTCGTCTGGCCTGGAAATTACTGACGTGTTGAAGTGTTCCCATTATGACTGTTTGCCACAGTTGTTTTCTCCCCACAGAGTGTATTTTGTGAGCAATTACCCATTTTCATTTCTTATCCCAGTCAATGTTCTCTCATGATATTTTCATGTCTAGAGTTGCCCATGCCAACCTTGACAATAAGGTCTTCATGAGAATCTTAATATGCCCAATGACCATATTTTGACAACTGACCGCACTCTTTCGTTGAATCGATCTTAGACGTCTTTAGTTTAGTCATTGATATTTGCAAAGCATTGAATGACGTTCATTAAAATGCCCTTCTCCTTTGTATTTATTGATGCTTTGAAGTACTGAGGTACACAGTATTCACATCCTACCTGTTCCTCAATATGCTTGTTCAGACTGCATCAGTGCATGTATGAGGTATTTTCTTCATGGCCAATGTGAAAAAGGAGATATCTTGAAGCATGACTTTTTCGTGCAACCAGTATTTAATGCGTCTCATCAATTTAAAGCCTCTCCAGGTTGCATCTTTTTATTTCCGCATCAATTTTAGGCAGCCCCATGGTCTCTCTCAACGTTAGAACATTAAGAAACGGTTGCTCCAGTTGTCAGAAAAGACTTCAGCCTCCTGACTTCCGAAGAGGTCATAAATCTTGTGGAATACGTCGTTATTATGTACTTACCAACAATCCACGGTCTTGAGCATCTTTAGCAACGATGTGCAGTGTGAACGATTGAACTTCTGTTGTCATGACTTCTCAATAAACGTCGTTGAGACTTTCTTACAAACGAAGTCATAAGTTAGTGCAAGTTAAATCAATGATAGTGTTGTGAAAAGTGTAGAATCGGTTTGAGAAATCATGAAACGTTTATTGTTGGACCAACATTGTATATGGCAATCATCATCCGTATGATAATTTCAATTTTTTGCAGATAAGCTGTTATTCATTTTATTGTATTTCATATAATAGAACGTTCTGAGTACGATAGTTTTTTTTAAAATTTGAATGATATTGACTGAGTTTTTAGGTAATTCTAAGTGGAATCTACTCGAACAACCACTTTGAAATTTGAATTTCACAGTATATTTATTTTGGAATTTCTCTCTAATTTTTACGATGGATCTTCATGCAATTTTCGAAAGGGAAATAATTCATATTAAATGACTGATTTATTTTTTAGGAATCCATTCTCACCTCTAATTCATTAAAAATTAGTAAGCATATGTACAGAGCGTTAATTCAGTTAAAATATACATCAATAGGGAATTTATTTCTGTGTTCATAATCTATGCATATTACACACTGTCATGAATGGATTTTGTGACCTTAAATTTGAATAACTAAATAACTTTCATTTCACGACTTCCTGCGCAGAATCAGTCGTGCCAAAATAGGTGGATGAAATGGCACTTGGTATCAAGGTAATTAATTATCAATATCTACGGGGTTTGTAGTATTCCGAAAAAGTTAAATTTCACATTATATGCATTATTTCTACCAAAATCATTATTCCCGGATATTGAAACGGGAAGTTATTGTGAAATCCATAGATGTAACAAAAAATATGGTCCACGAATATTTATTTCAGTCATAATACAAAAAATTGTGAAATTTTTTTCACCATATCATTACTCGGTATAGTGATGACTGAAGTATGGATAGAATTACCTGAAATAATAAGGATAAACGTATGTGGATAAACGTTAAGGAATCAAGGCGCACAACGTCGATTTCCGTGTTAACTACTATCCAGGTTTGCTGATGAATGTTGGCAGTTTCGAAGTAATTTGTTTAAAGTATACCTTAGAAAATTGAACAATACTAGTCAATAAATTAGCAAAGGTAATAATCAATCCATAACAAATGAATATAAATGAACACACTGGTTTCGAGATTAGAAAGAATTTACATGTGCCTCTTATCAACGATTTCGTAATCTATAATATAGTTAAAATAACTATGTACGCGAAAAAATATTATTCCCCTAAAACTGTTCGTGCATAGGTCAAGTTCACTGTAGAGCCCAACATTTTACTTGCCTGACATATGACAAACAGTTGTGTATCCTATGAAGTAAATCTCTTCTTTAGAATTCTTATATCATACTTAATCGATTTTGGTGATCGTAAGCCAAATATGGATTCATTTGTTTGAGTTCATTTCACGCAATAAATACAGAAGACAGACAGGAAAATGAAAAGCAAGCAAGCAGAGTGAATGAAAGTGGTGGAGATTAGCCAACCGACTGCTTGTAATGAAGCATTGCTAGCTACTCATAGTTCAGAAAAACTTAACCAGATATGTAACTAATGAAGTAAGCAGTGCACAAACACACTTGAAAAGAAACAAGCAAGTTCAAGGCGAGAAGTTGATAAGGTCGAATGATGAACTACTAGGGACATGGAACAAGTGTTTAGTAATTTTATCTAAAGTCATGGGACATGTACTGTACAACGCAAAATCACATTCATTAGAAAGTGATTTGAAGAAAGTCATCACTCAAGCTTTTTGCATTTGTTGAAACATAACACATGAAACAATGAATAGGATCCTATGTAAAAATGTGATAAATGTTATCGAGGTGATAGCGGAAATTTACAGCTCAGCTGGATAATGGTGGTGGAGTTTCGTTTTCTGTTCAGAAGAAAAATGAAAGCTACACAACTAGGGAGAATGGAGCTTAGAGAACGAAACTTCGCTACTATTAAAGTTGTCTTAGTCTTATATAAGAATAAGATAAGTAAACTCGCCACTTTCGAAAAATATCGGTTTAGAAATTTTAAATTTTTGTGTAAATGCAAATTACATTCACGGAAACATTTATACAATCATATTCAATTTGGTATTGTTGCTCAATCAGAGCATCCATGATAAATGATTATAAATCATTCTACAATTGCTCAATTGTTATCTTAAAAATAAATATCAAAACATTTATCTCTGTCAGCTTAAGCAAACTTTCATTGTAATGTCAATAATCTATATTGAATGAATGTTTGGATGTTATTCTTTATGTCGTGAAAGCATTCATCATAATTACAAAAAACATCTTGTTTCTGTTTAATTTGTATATACTACTTTGAAGTGTTATCAGTACTCAATGAAATTTTTTAAAGTTTAGTGTCAAATCATAGACTTTCAACTGAACACTTTGAATTTTCTATTTATCTTTGCAACAATCACTACGAATTTTTCTGATATAATTAAAACCTATATTATTAAAAACATATTGAAATCAATCATTCAATAAACAATGATAACTTTCTTTCTCATAATAAATAACTATCTTCCTATCTGTATGTTTTCACAAAGTAATACAGCTGAAGTCGAAGCCTTTGTGTAGTCTTATGTTTGAATAGAATGGTGAACGTTTCCTATCACAGAAAGTGATTATTTTCTTATATCTGCCACCTCACAATCCTTGAGAAATGGAGAATATTCAGGCCATATCGCAAATAGTAGTACAGCCTCTTAATGAAAACCGCCAAATCAATATCAAACATGACAAATAATCCAGAAAACTTCTTTCTTACTATGGCAAGAGATGAGAAGCCTAAAATGTGTTTGCAATGAATAATACCTCCTCCATCGACGTGGAATTGAGCCTAGCCTGTCATCCAACTTAAACCGTTTACCCAAGCAACTGCACTTGACTCAGAAGCTACGCAGCCACTGAAATTATCAACTTTTTGATCTTGAAACGTCTCTAATTCATTTCATAATTAATTCACACATACACACCTTTATGCACAAAGAAGACACTTCACATTTTCATGCGGAACCACCTTGGTCAAAACCAACATGACATCGACATGTTAAAACTTATGATGATTTCCATTGTTTTAAAAATATTTACTTTCAAGGAATGGTTGACATTAGGTCTGGATTTACGTAGAAAATACAATGATTAACTCATTGAAGTATCACCGCAAAATTATCATTATCCGCTGATTCTAGTTTTCATTGAAAACCGAAAATCCTAATCAGTACTTCATACTAACAATTCCAATTATAAACTGTACGAATACGTTGAAATCTAATTAGAGTTCATGAAAATGGATAACCTATACGGATATATACTTGAGGTGAAGATTGTAGATTGCATTGAAATTGTGAATGAATTATTGACAGACCGCACGATTCTGGCTTACGGTCTGGAAATTAGGCATTTGATGATCTCGCGTTCAAATCCTCGGCATTGCAGGTGTTTCGAGTGTATATTGCTGTTGAGTTCCACTTTGCGACTAAATGTAAGAGCAGTTATTCAAACTTTCCGATGATGTTATAACAACAACAAGGTATAACGACTATCTCTACAACATACCTCATGAAGATCTGTATTGAATGTATGCATTGAAAAAGTCTCAGTCATTAGCTTCACTTGTTCGTGATGCATGAATGGACATTTAGCATTGATGTTCATTTCTTATCAGATCTCTACTGAATTGATAAATGTTGTCGTATCTTATGTTTATTAGGTTACATAACGGCGAAATAATATGAATTGACGTCAATAAACTACGTTCACTGTTCGTACGTCAAAAGCCCAAATAAGGTCACAGTTAATTCACTCTCAGTCAACATAGAATGTTATTCGATTTCTCCATTCAAGCATCAGTAATAATAGACTGGTAGTAATGTGATAGTTTCGAAACTTTTCATTTGAGACGATTTAACTGAGAAATATTTTGCCTAAAGTAATAAAATGGTGAATCATTATTTTGACATGAGCTATTTTTTTTCAAATACCTCAACCTAGTACTATTAGTACTATCAGATGCGATGTATACAAATTTTGAAGTCTTTGGGATTAAAACTGAATCTCATTTAACCGTGATCAGAGGATAGTAGACTGCAAATATACACTGAAGAAACTTCTTAATTTCATGTATCAGGATATGATAGCACTTAAAATGTTTGCTTCAAACATTACAGAATCTGTTACCCTGATATCTCAAACTAGAATATGCAACTACGACATAGTCAACATCTCAGGTGAGCTACTAAGAAAGTGCAATAGAGATATCTGCTATGAAACATTGCCTGAATTGGTACACCATCAAATGATTCACTTGTAAACTCAAGGATTCATATGAAATAGATCCAGTTAGATAAACTTACTTAGAAAATACAATCTTCTGAATGCATTATTATTTAATGAAAGCTTATTATATTTCTCACCCTAGATACAACAATTTAGTCAAAGTGCCGAAAATAATATGACAAGTAGTGCTGCACGTTAGTTCATTCGAAACTTCAATTATTTTGAAAGGTACATCATCATGTCTGATCATATCATGGCACACATTCACAAATCTCGATGGAAATTTCCAAATACGCCTAATAACTGCAAGACTCTCTGCAGCAAAATACATTTCAATCACTACCACAAATCTCAACGTTAGAAGACGTGTTGAGAATTAATGGACTATATAAAAATTGTTATTCTCATTGGACTAAAATGTAAGTCTTTACAGAATAAAATGCCTCTTCGCTGCCTGATCTTCATATCTGCCTATGCCCCCACTGACTGCCGTTCAGACTACTTATTTATTATGTGTCCTAGAAATTGAAGTTAATTCTTTCCAAATTCGCATTTCTCAACGTTGTTGGCGATACTGTGTTCTTGTAGTTTATTGAACAACTGTCTTGGTTGTTGTAGATTTTCTTCCGGTGAAGCACTAGCCACAAGTATGTCGCCGATGTATGCATATGAGCCCGACAAACCTCTAACGACCTGGTCGATGAATCATTGGAAGGTTTCGGCAGCATTCGTCAATCCGAATGGCATTCGCAAAAAAATAATCCTAATTGAGTCATTTCATCCTTTTTCGGTATATCTTCCAGCTCCACGGTTATACGGTCACACGCCTTAACACGGTCAATTTTCGTAAAGATAGTGACAGCTTCCATGTTGGTAGTCATGTCGTGGTTATGTGGAACTGGATATCTATCTGCCGCAGTCTGTTTCCTAGGTGCTCTGTAATCTACGCATGGTCTGTACTCTCCGTTCCTTTTTTCTACCATGTGTAACGTAGATGCCCATCGACATATAGATAGCCGTATTACATCACGTTTCATCATTTTGTCGAATTCTTGTTTCTCAACGTACAACCTTTTCGGGTCCAGGCATCATGGTCTTACGTGACCAGGTTAGCTTTCCGTTACACTCTAATGTTGCACTGTATGTTTGATAACAGTTTTATCGTCAGACACATATGTCAATTCAGCGTATTCGTGATCCGTTACATTGTCAAAATATGTCAAATAATGTTTACGCAATATTTAACATGCAATTAGTATATGATAATCATTATAATGGCAATTCGTATAGAAACAGTTAGTGTCAGCAATATTGCCGGTGCGCTTGCTTGGTTGTCATAGTTTTTGATCTGACATCAATATCAGCGAAATTATCTTGGGAGCGTAGGAATAATCAAATTGTGTAGCGAATGTAATAGATTCAACCACGGCCTCACCAGATTAGTGGTGACCAGTTAACTACTTGTTCTGTATCTCGGTAATTAGCTCGTTTAGACAATCGCTACGAAATGGCGTCAAACGGTTATAAATCACAAGGTAAACTCAAAGTGCTGAATGCGTTTGATTCGGCAAACCAACGACAACGTTTGCAGACCACAAGCTGAACTGACAGACACACGAGCGAGTGAATGTGCGAATGGGCGAAAGAACTAATAGGATTAAAATATTTGTATATATACAAAGGAATATATCTGAGTCATCTTGATATTTAAGAGATTATTATTAGAGCGAATAAGACGAATTTGTGCGTCGGTGTAAACACTGTTCAGTCATACAAATTCATACAAACCATACCGTATTTTCATGGTGCATCGTTAAGCAGACTATCAAACCATTAGGATTCAGCTTGTACATATCATGTGACATGTCATAACGTAACACTTCGTGATGCTTCAAGTGTCATATCCAGGTTTGTGTGACAAACGTATTTCTGCTAATATGCACACCATACATCCTGATGAAAACATCATTACAAGCATCGACTTCGTTAACTAATCTGACGTTTATTATCTCTTGATCGCGGATATCACTTGAGTTTAGATTATATGGAGTAATTTTCGAATAAACTACAATAAATGTGTTGATAATTTCACTGAAATGGTCTTCGCAGCACAATGGTGACAACTTTTTTGTGCACATTTTAAACTAGCTTCGTAGGTAAATTATCGGAAATAATCTAGGAAGTCATGAATAGTCTAACTCACACATATCAAACGTGAGACTGTAGATCACAAAATAAACCATGATTGGTCATTTGGACTTGTGGATTGATTCTAGTCAGATCATAAAACTATTGTTTATCAGGTGAGTGGTTTACAGAATGAAGGTCGACATGCAAAACTGAGTTTTACGAATAAGCTTTCTATTCGGAGTGTTGTTGACGTGCAATCCTGAGAAAGCTATTCGGATTTAAAGTTCCTAAAGTTGATCTGAAATTAACGGATTCACGATCTCAAAGAAATGAAAAATCCTCAATATGAATCGATTTTGAATTTCTGTCGCGCTTCCTTCTTGTAAGCACCTTATTAGTCACACTATAATCATTTTGACAGTTAAATTCCTAATTAGGCTCAACCAAATAAATATGTTTCGCTGAGACAAAAAATGCATCATGTTATATTGTCCGAAAATTTTTCATCGAGAAATCCCTGAATAATAAATATTTTGTCTCTTTGATGAATTCAGATCAACACATTATTTGCAATACTTCAACTGTTACGAGTTCACTATATTCAGTAAAGAAGAGCGAGGTTTAAGGATAGGGCAACATGACAGACTACTCCGATTTCATCGAACACGAATGAGTTAAAGAAAAAGATTTAATATTATGTGTATCCTGTATTATACATGTATCAGGACATTCTGAAATAAGGGTTTAGGATGGTATAGAGATCCAGGACAAAAGATTCGGATTAAAAAACAATACAGATACTGCGTTTTTATACAGTGAAGTCGAACAGGAAACACCACTGCTATGTTTAACCGCAACAGTTAACAGGAATCATAGGGAGTTCTTTGTGATTTCTGTTCTTGAGCTCGATAATTACCTCGTCTATACAATCCTAAAAAGTAGCGTCTGACAGTTAATAATCAGAAGGTGAACTCGCCGCGATGAAAACGTTCATTTCGGACACACCACAAAGCGAAGTTGAGAAGCAGCGAATAAAATGAAAGTAGTGAAGTGCATTGAAGAAGCTTGTGGAGACGTCTTCCTAGGTTAAAATGCAAACGAACGGGTGATGGAAGCTATTGAACTGGTGAAGCGCCTTTAGGAATGCTATTGAGCTAACTCCAACAGATAGAGCCTGACTAACGATATAAAGTCGGTTAAAAAAATCACGGACATGCGAAATAGGCATGGTCACATGAATAAAAGTGAAAAATGATTGGTAAGGTCAAAAGCAAGCGAGTAAATTCATGTGAGCTTATGCAAATCAGACAGTAGTAAGATCGAAAAGTACATATAAGTTGTTGCTGCGCAAACGGCTCAGTTAAATAAGTCGACCAAAATTGCCCTAACAAATTAAATCTACGCAAACTGGAATATATGTGGGGGCGACTGAAAGGGATCAATATTCGAAGTAATATTGATCTCAGGTCGACTTATAGAGAACAACTTTGAATTACGTGAAACTGGTAGCTAGGGCGATGGTTTTAATGATCGGTAGGAATTGACCAACAGAATTAGACTGATTAAAATTATTCACTTTTAAATTTAATGAATATACGAACAGCCTTATCAATACATGTTTCAAAACAGTTGAATATATTCTCCCTTTTGATAAAGGCTTTGAAATTTTTTTCTCTCTGATATCGCAGTGTTATTACAAACACGCCGTTTATATACTTCCATGTGAACATAAATGATACAATTTCGATGGAGATGCAGTGAATCATGTTTCCGAATGGCACATAATTTTCTTCAGTCTAAAAATATCAGGATAAATGATTGGCGAAACTAAGAAGTAAAAAGATTCTTCATGTCACATGAATCAAAATCATCACATACGAATGTGAGAGAATAAGTTCAGTGTTCTATGGCGAAGTTTTTGATTTCGCCAACAGAAGAAGATATTTCAAGTAAGTTTCAGGGAATGTGCAGTCCGCAGTCATAAACAAATTTGTAGCAATATGCTTGAATCAATTTTTAGGCGTTTCAAATGGCATGCCGAATATTTTCAATTGATGGAGTCGTTTTAGAGCTAAGCGTATATTGAACAAAATGGACAGGAACTCAAATTCTCAAACGAAGGCGCAGGGTCTCTAAACTCTATCATATTGTTGAATAGTATCGCGAAGATAAGAAATTGTGGTTTGATCCATGGAACCAGGCTTCTTCAGAAGTGAATTTGCTGGAGTGATGATAAATGTGAATTGAAAATAGTCGTTGTGAGGTTAAGTGATTGGTCATTGGATGTATACAGTTCGACAATTGGCATATGAATAACGTTGATTAATTACATTAGCTAATGCTTCCTTTGTAACTGACACCTGCTACAGCAGTTAAGTATACAAAAATGTTAACTTTTATCGGTTACGCTTTCTCATCAGTGATGGTTGAATCGTTTTTCGGTAACAAATTGTATAATATTAGTACACCAGTATATACCAAGTTGACTCAATGTGGCCTAAATATACACATACTACATTTTGTTTTAATGTATATGCACAGATGAGGACTGTTTATCGTCATTGCGTTATCCTGAAGAGTAGTCCTAAAATAATCTTGAAACGAAATTTCAGTAATTCGTCGGACCTGAATCGATAAAACAGCAGTATCATCTAGAATGCTAGCACATGAAAATACTGCATTTATCATTGACGAAATAATTTATTGATCGATATCAGACAGGAGGCAAAAATATTTAGGTAACGGTATTTTCTGTTGGTATTTTTGTTACATTCCAATTAACTGATGTCTGTATGATGGTATTTAAGATCAAGTACACAACAATGAACTAAATGCAACAGATGATATAATTTATTATTATATGAAGAATTATTTGAAACGAAATTCTCAAATAATATCATTTACGGATCATTCACACTACAGTTTGTGATGAGGTGTAAAATATTCTCGATGAACAATCGGGAACACCATAACGTTTATGAAAAGATCTGGAGAAAAGTCATACATTATCAATTATTGTCCATAATTGCGTCACATAGAAAAAAACATTTCAGGCAAACAATGAAAGAAATAGTTGACATGTAATTTCGAAATAATCACAAGCAACATAAATTCAACCGAATATATAAAAGTCATATAAAGAGCAGAGTAATCTTCATGTTTGATGCTTTTCATCAAGTAGTACGTTGTAAATGCAATCATCTGTAATTTCAAAAAACAGTTATGTTTATATTGACAATAAATAAAGAAATTGAGCACGTCAAGTTTACCCGATTCAATGACGTACAGTTACTCATATAGTCGAAGTACAATATTTTACACGTTAACATGATTTAACCCATTTAATTATCAGGTCATGGTTTGTTTGATCATTCGATCAATCAAATAATGTGAGACGTCATCCAGTTTGTTGAAGAATTTAACAAAGACACACCGACAATCCTCACCTAACAACAACGCTCTTTCATGAATTCTTACTATGGCATTAGTGCTATTATTGTTCTACTTTAAAATCCATCTTAAATAATTCTAGTGAATGTTTTCACGTTCAAATGTTCGGTGTGGAGTAATTTATCCTATAAATCACAATATATATAGAGAGATACATATTTAATTATATATATATATATATATATATATATATATATATATATATATGTATATCGAAATGTTTCTGTTCGTCGGAAACTTACAATAAACATTGCTTGGGCCCAACATATAGCCGACAATACAGCGCATACAATCTAGAATAAAACGGCAAGAAATATTTCATTGGAGCTAACTTTATAAATATATTATGTGCATTCAAAAAACATCATTTGTTCACGAATATGCTGACTTTTTTATATGTAATTGAATGAATCGACGAACGAAAACCGCACAAAAGCATAATGATCATCATCGCAACCCTTCGTTCAGTAAAAGATATGGTCGTTTCTGTCTTGATGGTTGTATACCATCACTCCAAAAATATTGTTGTGTGCACATAAAACTGAAAAATGGTTCACGTAAAGCTTTCTTACAATAAACAATTTATTAATGACTAACCATGACTTTTTTTGAGTATTCAAATATAACAGATAAATGAAGCCTATGTTTGTTTTGACTGTTGTGTATGTTTCATAATGGTCTGTTATTATGTGGCATTCATAATTAATTTACAACATCGAAATAGTTAAAACGTTTGATACGTTAAAGTTTATTTTTCAGGAAAACTTGCAGTACACGCAATCGATCTCATATGTATATAGTTTCAATTGTTCATTAGAAACTTACAACAAACATTTTGTGGAACTGTTCAGTGCTTTCCAGACGAAAAAATCCGATCTAGAATTAATAAGAAGAAAATATTTTGTTGAAAATCGTATTATGATCACTTGATTGGTATTCTCAAAGCAGCATTTATTCACAAATCTGCTTATGGTTATTAATGTGGTTATTATTCAGTGGGTCAAATCAAAGTTCAATCAATTTGATATTTACAATGTGAATATTAAGCAAATTCACTTGCTGCTAATGACAGATTGTTGAACAACAAATTAGTTGAATTCCTTTAATTTGACAGTACTAGATTGAAGTGGTAAAATGAAAACATCAACAAAGAGGATCGAACGCAATTGCCGTTATTTGTTCAGCACAAGAAATGTTGGCTTGCAGTTATACGTTTGTAAATCACTGCGAAAAGGTTCATTCAGGTGAATAAACATAAGAGATTGCTGAAACATATATCACTTTTATTGTTCGACTAAATTTTCAAATGCTCAGTTATAAGATGACATTCAAAAATGAATGTCAAAAATCAAATTAGTTATTCATAGTGATACGTTGAAGTTGATTCTCCAGGAAAACTTACTTCACACTTGTCGTTTTTCCTGCAGATTATGCTTAAAGTACTGCAGACGATTCCGACTATCAGTAATGCGCAGCCCACTGAAAATAATAGTCTCCTCAATTTTCCAGCTGAACCCTTCATTCTTTTGCCCAATATATATGCCAAGATCAATATTACGATTGACACAGCTACAGCAATGACCTGTTCATGCCCCTTACTGCATGGAGCCAATAATGCAACACCGATAATCATCAAAAACAACTGAAAAGTTAGTAATAAAAATGTTGTTTTATAGTAAATGTACCACTGAGGTCGCGTACAACGAGAAACATTTCCAAAGTATCATTCCTAATTATGTTGCCGGGAAGTTAACAGTTATTGCACTAAAATGTACGTTAGCTGTTGCTCATCCAAGTGTACCGTGTAGGCATCGAGATATGTTTTTTCAACGAATCTGCATATTCACTGCACATGTTTATCTAACATCACTATATTCATAGAACGAATAATAAACGTGAAAATCAAGGAACTAATACATCGTAAAGCGTGCTAATCAGCTGAATGATATTTCCAATTGAGGCACAAAATTATGAAATTTCTATGATAGAAACACACTCTTTCAGATAAACCAAATATGTTGAAGTAATAACCAATGAAAACTGATGTGAATAATATGATTTATTGTCCCTTTGCGTTTACTTTATCTCAAATGCAATGCAAAAATTGAGTGCAACAAACTTTGGCTTTTCTCACCAAAGAGTCCTACATGATGCACACCTAATCTACAGTGGTAACTTATCATATTCACTTGTCTTTGATCAATTTCATAGTTCTTACTACACTCCTCAAATGCTCTGATTCGTCTGATATTCTGGCAAAAGTATATCAATATTACAGCAAATAAAAGTAAATCTTGACGAAGATCAAATCTTTATGAAACTTTTGAAAACCCAATAGAAATACATACAAATCTATAAACTTCATTTTAAATAATGAACGACTTACAGTTATAATCATGAAGATGGTATTTATTTTAGATGCGGTATGCAATTGTTTGATGAGTATAATAAATAGTGCAAATGTGAGAGCAATACATCTGTAATGTGAAATTATAATGCACAACAAAATAAATTGACGTAAACATTGAGCGTAGGACGGTTCATCAGCACTTCTCTCCAACATATATGCAATAAATGGTCAGCAATTCCGATAAGCAACATTTATTATATGAATATGTTCCGAAGATTATCAAATAATATAATTATGACGATACTCAGTAAATGATTTTAATGATGATCAAATTCGAGACAATGATGAGAAATGTGAAAAGATGTGTTCATCATACGATAGAGTATTGAAACGATATTCATAATTTTTCGGTTAATACAGAAGATAATACAGAGTATTCATGTTCAAAATAATAAAACGGACTTTATTTAAATTTTATAACTTACATTAAAACTACACAGGATATGTCAAGTGGATCCGTCCATTCAGTCGCGTTGAATCTTTTGAGTTAAATGATGTATTTTCACACAATGTCAAATACTTACATGCACGAATTTGTCTTCTCACAGATTCTGTTATAATTATATTGTGACAGAGTACCGAATTCCCATGATACCATTGTTAAAATATTTCTATTAGATGAAACCATGAACTACAACTTCAAGTGGATTGATGAAAATGTTACATACATGTTATCATAAAAAATAAATACATCGATTAGATAAAAACATTATTACTGATTTCTTCATTTAATAACTTCCGCATCAACTGAATGCAACCACGATCGTGTTTCAAAATTCAAGAAAGTATTTTAAAATGAATGAATT
>OX103975.1:23599202-23618287 GCA_944470395.2 Schistosoma turkestanicum | reverse complement strand
ATGATGATGGTATTCCTGGTTGAGGTGGTATGCAATGCTTTGATAAGTATAATCATGATTGCCAATATTGAAAGCGATACCACTTTAGTGTGAAAAAAAATTTAAAACCAAATACATTGAAGTGTGCAATAAGCAAACTACAATTGAATAATGATTCAATATAATAATTAAATGTCTGCAATTCAGATGAGCGACATTTTTGTGTAGATCTCTTCGAAATATATGGGATGTATTTGCCAACAATAATGCAGGCAAAACGATCGTCACGATGGTCGCATTCGCAAACCCATTCTACTGAGATTCTTTTTTTTTGATTTCATTGTAGGGTTTCGTACTGAATTGATCTGTCAGTTCAAGTGATGATTCAATATAAGTATGTACAAAATCCTATAATGAAAGTTTTATAGCTATCATAACTTACGTTAGAACGAAACCAGATATATCTTCTGAATCAAACGAATAAGTTGAGTTGAATCTGCCATTTGAAATAGTTGGTTTTCATTTAACATCTATTACTTTTATGCACAAACTTGTTCAGTTACAGAAAATTTTTTTCTTTCTTTCTGACGTTGCACCGAATGTACAATTTATCACGGTTGAAATAATTATACTTGATAAAATCAATAAATCCATCTTCAAAGTAATCGGTGGAAATGTAAGGTACAAATAGTGGAGATCATTGAATACTTTAAAATAGAATAATACGGTAGATAAATTTTTTAAACTAATCACCTCCACTTTCTACAGTATATAAAAAGAAATGCATTCATTAACAGATCTTGTGCGTCAAACAATTAGTTTTACACCAAAGATTCAGGAACTGTTGTCGGCCAGTTTTTCCAATAAGAAATATATCTGCGTTTGAATCTATCCATCTTATTATTTATCTATCTATCTTTTTATCGAACTTAAGATCTATTTATCTACCGACATTAAAGCAGTCAATAAGATTCAGTGTACTTCCACAGTAAAAGAAAATGACAAACTGATTGAAATAATTTGAATTATATCCTTAGTCACAGTATGTTGCGAAAATTTGTAAACTCTCATTACTCTTCTCCTCTGCTATGTCAACGCAATTCAATACAATCACCGAAATTTATAAGCATTTACATCAACATATATTGATTGACAGTTTTTTACGGTAATCCTGAACTTTGTACCAAACGACAAAACAAGGCTCTGTATTTCAGTTGTAATTACAGTAAACATAATTAATGGCCAATTTAAAACACTTGAATTTGGAAAGCATGAACTATCTTCTCGTTTCGTTACGCTCATGTGTTAAATGAAGGAATGTGGACAACAGATTAAACATCATGAAAACATGTAGAATGCTTTTAGTTTTCGTAATAATTAGAACAAGTACTAACAAAATGGTCCTAGTGATCCTCGTGGACCTTTCGCTCGATGAATGGTAGGATATCGTGTCATCCTGCCTTGGTGAAGGTTTACTTTTTACTAGATATTTTCAAGTCACAAATGTTTGAATGAATTAAGGACCCGTGCCACTTTGAAGTCAGTATTTGTGAAAATACAATTAAGCAATATTTGTTATAATATCCACTTGATGATTGTTCATACAGATCATTTTTATTTAGTCCGTTTATTTTATATCATTTTGCAGTTGAACTAAAAAACCATTCTCTGAAATGGCCCTATGTGTCCTTAACTGCTATAAACTGTCGGAAAATGGTCAGTCAGGTGAGTTTTATTAAACAAAAAGCAGTAACCTTTCGCATTATTTTATAGGCTATTTGAAAACATGTTGAACACAATTAGACAAGATAAAATAACTCGTATCAATTTTGATGATAAGAATATCGAATAGAGCTGAGATGCGTATGCAGACCTATTGTTGAACTAACCACAAGAATGTCCTGAACGTTGATTTTGAGGTACTAGTTATTTCGCATTTGCGTGTAGAACGTGAATCGTTGATCAAAATATTTTATTGTATCAGTATGTGCGTGACTGTCCTCTTTGTTTGGTCGTATTTAGTTTACACTATTTATCTTGTTTGATTTGCTCAATCAAACAATCGTCATCAAATATATATTATATATAATGGATTTATATTGGTATACATTTACAAAGAAAACACAATGCCTGAAATAAAAATATTTATCAGTCTACCTAATTCTTACAACAACTGTTATGGTGTAGTCCTTTTTGTTTATCTGTACTGAAGAACATAAATCATGCGTCGAACGTGCTACTCCCAATCTGCGTTTCTTCTCGATGTTTATTAGTTGCTTCCTTATTCCGGTCTAACTTTAATTTCGATATCACGAGACAGCAAATCGACACACCTAACATCTTTTTTAAAGTCTTTTTTCTGAATTTTAGAATAAAAAAGACTTTACGCGCATAACTTCACGACCACCCCCAAAGATAAACTGCTTTTTCTTTAAACCAAAATGTAGACTTTTATCTTTGTGGTAAATCAGATGAACTATTTATTTATTTGCTGGAAAACTATCTATTTAATGCCGCTAGACGTCGAGATTTATTATTTACTAAACCATTACCTTTATTGAGTATCAAATGGAAACTGAACCTTAATTTAGAAGACTAGGTATAATAAAAGCAAACATAAGGTGAAAGATTATTGTGCCTGTTATTATAATAAAATGTGATCTAAAAGTTCTCGAAATTTCCTAGGATGAGCTGTCTAAAAGTCAAAATGGTGATCAGCGGACTGCCTAATATAACTTATGGAACTGACCAACTCAAAGATGTTCCAATCATTTGTGTCTGACGCTTTTATTACCTCTCATACCAGAATCATGCAGTATAGTTCTATTCACGTGCGGAAAATGAAAAGCTGCATCACCTTGCAACAGGGATGAAATTGTACGTCCTCGATGATTAAAAGATCTCTTTACTGTTATGTACGTAAGGAGGTCATACCACACTGTCATTCAACCATTTACAACGAGGTCGTTCGTACGTAAATTCATAAATTGATTTTGCCATACCGCAACGTTTAGCTCGAATTCCACAGTGATGGAGAGTAATAGGCATGTATGATATTCTTCGAAAAGTATATTTCAGTGAGTTGACTCTAGAAAAGGTAAGTTAGAGATAATGAAGAATCTAGAATTTAAGAATCCATGAGAACGCAACGTGTAGATGCTCCTGCGTAACTTTGGATGATTTGAGGGCATTTTTGTTCTAGTTGTTCAACCATTGGTTCCTTCAGTCTTGGGGACTCTAATTAGATGGTCCGCAATTATCAGAATGACTCAGTCTGCAAGTCTTTGACTTTGTCGGTTTCCTCCATATATGGTTTCGGACCTCATCATCTTTTCACCAACGTATTGCGATCCCTCAAAACATAGCTCCATGGGCAGCCAGTGGTTGAGCATACGGACTGCATATCCTGACATTTTGAATCCGAACTGTTGAAAGAACTGAGAAAAAACTGTCTATGTAGGTTAGATAAGCGCCCTGCTTACCTCAAACCACCAAAAATTGTTCAATTATTCAATTCCGTAGCAACAAATAAATGATATTGTTTCCATAGCAGATTAAATAATTTCGTTTGAATGATAATATTTGTTTACTTGATAACACAGGGTGCTTTATATTCTGCAGAGGTGCACCATTCTATTCAAACAAATAATGCTATTCAAAATAAATCGAACAGACTAACATAATTCAGAAATGAAGAAAAATAAATAGAAAGAAGTACAAATATATGTACATGCCTTTTCACAAATAAAGCCTTCAAAACAGAACTTAAAGAAGGCGTAGTCCTATAAGGTCAGACGATAATAGTGCTTACTCTATAAAACAAGATTATGATAATGGCAAACGGGATAGCAGAGATTGAACAGCTCAGATAGATGCCACTAGAATGAAAAAATTGAAATGAAAGTTCGCCATAAGCTCTGACACTACCGGTTGCGTTCGACCCAGACAGCTCTAATTGGATCACACCTTTTAACGACAGACTTTGTAACGAGACGTCATGATCAGCACTGGTATATATCGACAAAGATATCGAAAAATTCTACTTTTGTGGGGAGTTGTAGGAAGACTTAATGTTTTCAGACGTTACGTTATGTGAATTTATATATCCATGTACATGTCGAAAATCAGCCTGGTTTTCTATAGTCTGCTTTTCATAGCTCAGCACTTATTAAGACTAATAAGATGCGTTGCAACCCTGTAAAACTATCTAGGTTTAGTATTAGAAATCTTCGGAAAGCTACACAGAAACATTTTGAACATGTGGGTATAGACAAGTAATTTGTTATGCTGTGAGATATTAATGACTACTATAAAGATAAGACGACTGAGTGAATATGATTTAGGCAAGTTGGTCTACTGACGACATGTTTACCTGTCTTTAACGATGATGTTATCATAATGGATTCAACATCGTGATTTTTAAGGACCTAGATAATTTCTAATGTCCGATTTATTTTCATAGAAGTCCATCGGGGTAGTAAAGTTGACTGTCGAAATGAATGTGAAGCAGGAGATCTAATTTCGGAGTGGCTAGTGAATGGGATTGGCCTAGGTCCTATAACAACTCAAGTTAGCACGTCTTTGTAAAAATTGGTACAGTAGTTACTCAGGAAAATCCACACTTCAAAATTAGGCTTTCTTCCTCTGAGAAAAAGAATATAGTATTAAAACAATTACTGAAAATCAATGGGTCTGGTATAAATATCCGTGCTGATCTTCGCACGTTTGATCGTTTAGGAGACTTGGTACAGAAAGTGAAATAATGTTGAGCATGATAAATGGCGGACAGTCCTAATGTTCAATGTATTGTCTGAATCGCTGTAATAAACTGAAAGAAATATATGCGACTGCTTGCAAAGTAAACCTGCGCATTTCGAACGCATGTCGGTCACTGGAAAACCCTATCTCATTGCTATTTCAATATTATCGGTATTAAAAGAATTGCGCGTTAAAAGGATTCGGCTCCCTAGTTTCAAACTTATCAGTACTCGTGTAGGTATTATCCGTTCCATAAAATGTACCGTAGTCACAGCAGATATCAAGACAATAGCAAAAAAATCATAAACATGTCATTAGTAGAGCTTTTGTTTGAAACCAAAATAGAAAGGCATTGAATTATTATTAGTGTGCCGCATTTCAAAATGTGCAGCAGAGTAATTCTTTTCAAATAAATGCAAGCCTGTTACGACGATGTGCTAAAGTCTCGTAGTACGTAACTTTCATGAACACTTTAATTCAACTGTATAGATGATATTCTCTCTCTTCTGCGTACGTCAGCAAGTTTGACGAATGAATTGTAGAAATGAAAAACATTGCCTCCATCTTCATCACTGAAAAGTTGAAAATTGACTAAGCGTCATCAGACAAAAGAAAAGAACTCATTTACTGCAGCACTGCAACTACTTGGACAAAGGTCGATTCTTAGTCTCCTCTTGTTTTACAATAAAATACTGAATTCTCAAGTATAGTCGCATCACTTATGTTAATTTTTGCGTATGTGAAAACGTGATTTCAATAAAACATGAATGTAGACGTAAGTGCTCTTCAAGCTGACCTAAATGTTTCACTGAGCATGCCTAAATTATATCTGGTGCAGTGAAAAGTGTCTGAATGCACGTTGGGATTTCGAGAAACTGTGTGCTTCTTCAGATGGACACTGACTGTATGTTTGCGTTGGTGTAAAACAGCTCGATGAGATCATCAAAACTGCGTTCAACGTGTAAGTCACCATTTAAAATAGGACTTGAGTATCCCATGTAAATTAAAGTAAGCAGCAAATTTAGCTGCTTAAGACGTTCGTCAGCTGGTGAAAAAATTGGTTACGTGTTCCATTGTCCCATAGGTTGAAAAGTGGTCTGATATTAATGTAAGGAGTACTAATAAATAACATACTAAAATAATTTTTGTCCTCGCACTAATCTGAAACGATATAGGGAACGAAACAGGTGAGCACAAAATCCGAAGTCAAAGAAACGCTGCAGGGAATGCATGTTTTCACAATGAAACGTCAACGCCAGACATAACTCTCTCATTTTATGAATCTTTTCATGCTTGAAACTCTAACGTATGGTGTTATATTAAACAAAACTCTGTACAGTTACATTCAAATACCGTGAATTCGTATCTATTTATTGCCTTACTCATGACATTTTATCGATTTTTTCCTGTTTTTAATTTCTTTTTCTGCCTTACCTTCCTAATTGCAAACCACCCATTATCAAACTCATACCTTTTGTTTACATCATCAGCAGTGTGATCCGACCAGCATTCATGACGGTGGTACTATATCCTCAGTCTACCTATGTTTTCGATGCAGAAAGCGATGCCGAATATGGCTGTGATAACATGAATATTGATGAACGTCATTGGTTGCTGAGGTTGATCGTTCGTTGTCGTGTACCATAGGTAGGTTGACCAGGACTTCCGCAGCGAGTAGTAAAACTATGTGCGTTTGAAGCTTGCTGTTGCCAATCGCTACAACAGAAGCTGGGTTACCAGTGTGCACAAGGTTTCTACTGTGGGTCCGTTATTTATGCACTTACAATAAGTGACCATCTCCAGGCAGAATGCAAGAAAACGTTCTGAAAATAACCACTCATCATCAATTCAGAGAAATACACACAGATTCGCGTTTTAGTTTTATGTTAACTGACGATAGAGACCATTCAGTTAGCGTAGTTATTTAAGTAAAAAGTAAACAATGAACAATTCTTATGTTTTTATTGATGTTTTATTGGATGTCTACATTCCTTCATTCATTATTTGAGCTCAAATACATGAAAAATCAGTTCATTTTTTCCATTTCAAAGTTTTTTGAGTGTTCATTAGGTACATTGGGTACGACTGAATTTGTTTTTCTGAGATTTTTTTTCATAATTTTTGTTCAAAGTACATCAACACAGGAATCACTTGCTAATCAGTATATGTTAGTGTAGGTGGTTATAAATGTTGGTGGTTTTATTCAATTATCTTAACTAAACTGGAGAGAAGATTGATATGAGTTCGTGAAGTTCCATAAAATAATTTCACTTGAGTTTTTTATTTGTATGGTCAAAAATCATAATAAAGAATAGAGCTTGAGGAATAACTGCTCACAGCAGTGCGAATTTCATACATATTAAACTACTTACCTGTAATTTGATACATGATCGTGACTGCATTTAGCTGATTGAGAAGTTATTAAGTTAAGAAATCATTAATAAAGTTTTTATCTCATCCATGTTTCTATTTTCCATGATTACCTGTTTGTAACATTTTCATGAATTCACTCGAACTTGGAGTTCATGGTTTTATCCAACTGAAACAATTTAACCATGGTACCAGGGGCATTTGGTACAACGTCAGAATTTAATTATACGGCAGTCTGTAATCAGACGAATTCGTGCATGTAAGTATTCGCCATTGCTCGAAAGTACACCATTTAACTCCAAAGATTCGACCCAAATGAATGGAAGGATCCACTCTACATAACCTGTGTAGTTCTAATGTAAGTTTTAAATTGAAATAAGTAGGTTTTATTATTTTTTACAATAATACTCTGTACTTCTTTCTGTAATAACCGAAAAATTATGCATATCGTTTCAATACTCTATCGTGTAATGAACAGGTCTTAGTAAAAACTTTTCACATTTCCCATCGTTGTCTCGAATTCGATTATCATGAAAATCATTTACTGAGTATTAACGTGATTACATTGTTTGATAATCTTCGGAAAAATTTCATTAAAAAAATGTTGGTCATCGGAAATACTGACCATTTATTGCAAATAAGTTGTAGAGAATAGCTAATGAAGCACCCTACGCTCAATGTACACTTCAATTTATTTTGTTGTACATTATAATTTCACATTTCAGAGGAATCGCTCTAATATTTGCACTCATTATTATACTCATTAAATCACTGCATACGGCATCTAAAATAAATACCGTCATCATGATTATAACTGTAAGTCTTTCTTTTTTTAAAATGATGTTTATAGATTTGTATGTATTTCTATTGGGTTTTCAGAAGTTTCATAAAGACTGCATCTTCGTTAAGAAAACTTATAAATGCTTTAATATTGATATACTTTTGCCAGAATAGCAGACGAATCAGAGCATTTTAGGAGTGTGGGAAAGACAAATGAATATGATAAGTGACCAGCGAAGATTAGGTGAGCATCATGTTGGACTCTTTGATTAGAAAAGCAAAGTTTGTTGTAATCAACATTCACACTGCATTTGAGATAAAGTAAATGCAGAAAGACAGAAAATTTTATTATTCACACAAGTTTTCTTTGGTTATTACTTCAGCATATTCGGTTTATCTGAAAGAGTGTGTTTTTACTATCATAGGAAATTTCATATTTTTCTGCTTCAATTGGAAGTTCCATTCTGCTGATAAGCGCGCTTTATAATGTAATAGTTCCTTCATTTTCAAGTTTATTATTCGTCATTTAAATATGTTGATGTTAGATTCACATGTCCAGTGAATATGCGGATTCGTTGAGAAAATATATCTCGATGTCTATACGGTACACCTGGATAAGTTACAGCCAACGTACATTTGAATGCATCACCTGTCAACTTCCCGGCAACATAGTGAGAACGCTCCGTAACCAGTAATTCTGCAGAAATGTTTCTCGTTGAGAAACGCCCTTAGTGATACATTGACTATAAAACGGCACATTTATTGTTTACTTTTCAGTTTATTTTGATGATGATTGGTGTTGCATTACTGACTCCATGCAGCTGGTGGTATGAACATATCATTGCGCTAACTGCATCAATCGTAATATTGATCTTGGCATATAAATTAGGGAAGGTAATGAAGGGTTTAGCTGCAAAATGGAGGAGACTACTATTTACAGTGTGCTGCGCATTAGTGCCAGTTGGAATCGTCTGCAGCATTTATAGTATAATCTGCAGGAAAGAAAACATGTGTAAAGTGAGTTATTCTGATGTATCAACTTAAACGAATCACAATGAATAACTAGTTTAATGTTTAGGATTCATTTTTGAATGTCATCTAAAACCTAACTATTTAAAAATATACTCAAACACTGAAACTGATATATATTTTAGTAATCTCTAACGTTTCATCTGCTGAACGAACACTTTCCCAGTGTTTCGTGCACACAATTATATTTGGAGAACTACGATTTATGACTTTCTTGACGCAAGACACTGTTTCTTGTACTGAACGAAGACCGCTGATAATGTTCAATTGGCATTTTCGGTGTCATCAATTTATCCCTTTATTCCAGTACTGTCAAACGAAATGAAGTCAGCTAATTGGTTGTTAAACCACCTGTCAGCTACAACAAGTAGATTTGTATAATCTCCACAATGTGAACATGAAATTGATTAAACTTTGATTTGACAGAGTGGATTTTAACCACAATAATAACCCGAAGCATATTTGTGAATAAATACTGTTTTGAAAATGCAAATCAAGTGATCGCAATACGATCTGCAACGAAATATTTTCTTCCTATTAATTCTAGATCGTATTTATTCGTCTGGAAAGCAATGAAATGATCAACAAAATGTTAGTTGTAAGTTTCTACTGATTGATTAAAACTATATATATTTTTAAATCGCTGTCACTGTACATTATGAACTGAATAATATCTTAGTTGCAGGTTGGTTTTTTTCGCATAACTAGAGTATAATCTCAAAGATGATATCGATTGCAGGTATTGTAAGTTTTTCTGAAAAATGAACTTCAATGTCTCAATTATTTTACCTATTTCAACACTGTATATTAATTAGGAATGTCACCTAATAACGGACCATTATGAAACATACACAACAAATAGAACAAACATATGCTGCATTTATCTGTTATGTGTTGATACTCAAAAGTCATGGTTGGTCATTCATAAATAGTTTATTGTACGAAAGCTTTACGCGAAACATTTTTCAGTTTCATGTGCACACAACATAATTTTTGGAGTCTTGTCATACAACCATCTAGACAAAAACGACCATATCTGTTACTGAAGCGAGAGAGGCGATGATATTTAATCTGCTTTGGTGCGGTTGTTGCTCGTCGATTCATTCAAGTAAACATGAAAAAGTCAGCACATTTTTGAATAACTGATGTTTGTTTAGTGCACTTAAGATATTCATAAATAGAGTTGAAATGGAATATTTTCTGATGTTGTATTCTAGATTGCGTGTGCCATTTTGTCGGCCATATGTTGGAGCGAAGTCATGTTTTTTGTAAGTCGCTGATGAACAAATAAATTTCGATATATATGTACATATATAAAAATTATTAAATATGTTACTCTATGTTCAAATTGTGAATTTCAAAAGAAATCATGCCATACTGAACCTTTGAACGTTGTAACATTTAGTAGAATTATTCAAGATTGATTTTATGATGGAACATAAGAAGCGCTAATAACACAGAAGAAATGCATGGAAGCGAGTTGTTGTTTGGTGAAGATTGTCACTGTGTCTTTGTTACCTTTTCCCACAAACTGGATGTTGTCCCAGATTATTTGCTTGACCAAATGATCAAATAAATCACCGACTGGTCATTTACGGGGGTTATATCATGATAACGTGTAAAATATTGTACATTAACTACATCAGTGATTGTCCGTCATTGTATCAGGTAAACGTGACGTGTTCAGTTTCTTTATTTATTGTCAAAACAAGAATAACTGTTTTTTACAATTACAGGCGATTGCATTGACAACATTCTACTTTATGAAAAACATCGAACACGAAGAATATTCTGCACTTTATATGACTTTTATATATTCTTTTGAATATATGATGCTTGTGATTATTTCAAAATTACATGTCAATTATTTCTTTCATCGTTTGACTCAATTATTTCTTTCTAAATGAGGTGATTACGGACAATAATTGATAATTTACTACGATTCCTAAACATTTTTAAACCGCATCACAAACTGTAATGTGAATGGTCCGTAAATGATTTTATTTCAGAATTTCATTTCAAACAATTATTCATATAATAATGAAATATATCATCTGTTGTTTAGTTCATTGTTGTAAACTTGATCTTAAATACCATCATCCAGACATCAGTTAAATAGAGTGTCACAAAAATACCAACAGAAAAACCCGTTACCTAAATATTTTTGCCTCCTGTCTCATATCGAATAAAAAATTATTTCGTCAATGATAAATGCAGTATTTTCAGACTCTAGCATTCTAGATTATACTGCTGTGTTATCGATTCAGGTCGGACGAATTACTGAACTTTCATTTCAAGATTATTTTAAGACCACTCTTCAGGTTAACGAAATGACGATGAACAGTCCTCATCTGTGCGTATACATTATAACAAGAATGTAGTATGTGTATATTTGGGCCACAGTGAGTCAAGTTGATATATACTGGTGTACTTATATTATACAATTTGTTACCGATAAACAATTCAACCATCACTAATAAGAAAGCGTAACCCATAAAAGTTAATATTTTTCTATACTTCACTGCTGTAGCAGGTCTCAATTACAAAGGAAGCAGTAGCTATTGTAATTAATCGACGTTAATCATATGCCAATTGTCGAACTGTATACATCTAATTATCAATTACTTAACTTCACAACGACTATCTTCAATTCACATGTATCCTCATTCCAGCTAAATCACTTCTCAAGGAGCATGGTTCCATGGATCAAACCACAATTTCTTATCTTCGCGATACTATTCAACGATATGATAGAGTTTAGTGACCCTGCACCTTCGTTTGAAAATTTGAGTTCCTGTCCATTTTGTTCAATATACGCTTAGCTCTTAAACGACTTCATAAATTGAATATATTCGGCATGCTATTTGAAATGCCTAAAAATTTATTCTATCTTCTTGCTACGAATTTGTGTATGACTCCGGACTGCATATTCCCTAAAACTTATTCGAAATATCTTCTCCTGTTAGCGAAACCAACAACTTCGCCATAGAACACTGACATAATTCTCGCACATTCGTATGTGATGATTTTGATTCATGTGACATGAGGATCCTTTTTACTTCTAAGTTTTGCCAATCATTTATCCTGATATTTTAAGACTGAAGAAAATTATGTGCGAGTCGGAAACATGATTCGCTGCATCTTCTTCAATATGGTATTATTTATGTTCAAGTGGAAATATATAAACAGCTTGTATGTAATAACACTGCGATATCGGAAAGAAAAAAATTTTAAAGCATAGGGAGTATATTTTCAACAGCTATGAAATATGTTTTAATAACGCTGTTGGTATATTCATTATATTTAACATTGCAATTATTTTATCAGTCTAATTCTGTTGGTCAATTCCTACCGATCATTATAACGGTCGTCTCAGCTACCAGGTTCACGTACTTAAAAGTTGTTCTCCATAAGTCGACCTTAGATCAATATTAATTCAAATATTGATCCCTTGTTTGCCCCCACATACATTCCAGTTCGCTTTGATTTAATTTGTTAGGGCACTTTTGGTCTACTTATTTAACCAAGCCATTTTCGCTCTTACTATTAACTGCTTCGCATAAGCTCACATGAATTTACTCGCTTGCTTTTGACTTTATTAACCACTTGTCACTTTTATTCATGTGTGCATGTCTATTTCTCATATCTGTCATATTTTTATCCGACTTTATATTCTTAGTCATGCTCTATCTGTTGGAGTGAGCTCAATAGCCTTCTCAAAGGCGTTTCACCTGTTCAATAGCTTCCGTCACCCGTTCGTTTGCATTTTAATCCAGGCAGACGTCTCAACAGCCTTCTTAAATGGACATCACTACTTTCGTTTTTTTCTCTTCTTCTCAACTTTGCTTTGTGTTGTGTCCGGAATAAGCGTTTTCATCGAGATGAGTTCACTTTCTCATTATTAACTGTCAGACGCTACTTTTAACGATTGTCAAGACGAGCTAATTACCGAGCTAGAGAACAGTAATCACAAATCACTGTTGCTGGTAAAGATATAAGTGGTGTTTCCTGTTCGACCTCACGGTATAAACACGCAGTATGTGTATTGTTTTATAATCCGAATCTTTTGTTTTTGATCTCTATACTATCCTGAACTCTAATTTCATACTTTCTGGATACATGTAGTATACAGGATACACATCATATTAAATCTTTTTCTTTAACTCATTCGTGTTCAATTCAATCGGATTGATCTGTCATGTTGCCTCATCCTAATACCTCACTCACGTTAACTGAATGAAGTAAACTCGTAATAGGTGAAGTATTGCAAATAATGTGTTGACCTGTATTCTTTGAAGAGACAAATTATTTATTATTCCGGGATTTCTCGGTGAAAAATCCACTAACAATTTAACATGATGCATGTTTTCTCTCAGCGAAACATTTTTAGTTAGTTGAGCCTAATTAGCGATCCTTCTGTCAAAATGATTATAGTGGGACTAATAAGGTGCTTAGAAGAAGGAAGCGCGACAGAACTTCAAAATCATTTGAATTTGAGAAGTTTTAATTTCCTTGAAATCGTGAATCCGTTGATTTTATATCAACTTTAGGAACTTTAAATCCGAATGGCTTTCTCAGGACTGCACGTCAACAACCTTTGGAAGCGAAATCTTATTCGAAGGACTCAGTTTTGCCCGTGAGCGTTAGGTCTGTAAACCACCCAGCTGATAAACAATAGCCTTATGATCTGACTAGAATCAATCCACAATTCTTAATGACCAATCGTGGTTTATTTTGTGAGCTACAGTCCCACGTTTGATATGTGTGATTTCGACTTTTCATGACTTCCTAGATTATTTCCGATAATTTAACTACGATGCTAGTTTAAAATGTGCACAAATTAGTTGTCACTACTGTGCTGTGAAAATCATTTCAGTGAAATGATCAACATATTTATTGTAGTTTATTCGAAAATTACTCTATATTATATAGACTCAAGTGATATTGGCGATCAAGAGATAATAAACGTCAGTTTAGTTGTTGAAGTCGATGCTGGTAATGATGTTTTTGTCAGGATATATGGTGTGCGCATATTAGCAGAAATACGTTTGTCACACAAACCTGGATGGGACACTTGAAGCATCACGTAGTGTTAAGTTCCTACCTGTCACATGAGTTCTTCAAGCTGAATCATAATGGTTTGAGTTTTCATATCCAAACTTGTGACAAACGATAGTCTGCCTGACAATGCACAATGGTCTGTATGAACTTGTATGACTGAACATTGTTCACACCTACGCACAAATTCATCTTACTCGCTCTAATAATAATCTCCTAAATATCACGATGATTCAGATATATTCCTTTGTATATAAACAAACATTTATTCTTATTAGTTCATTCGCCCATTTGCACATTCACTCGCTAGTGTGACTGTCCAGTCTGCTTGTGGTCTGCGAACGCTCTCTTTGGTTTGCCGAATTAAACGTATTCAGCACTTTGAGTTTACCTTCCGATTTATAACCGTCTGACGCCATTTAGTAGGGATTGTCTGAACGAGCTAATTACCGAGATATAGAACAAGCAGATAACTGGTCACAACTAATCTAGTGAGCCCGTGGTTGAATCTATCACGTTCGCCAGACAATTTGATTATTCCTACGCTCTCAAGATAATTTCGCTGATAATGACGTCAGATCAAATACTAAAACAACGAAGCGAGCGCGTCCGCAATATTGCTGACACTAACTAATTCCATACGAATAAACATTATTATCATTATCATATACTTATGGTAATGTCAATTATTTCGTAAACATTAGTTGACATATTTTGACAATTTTACGGATCACGAATTAAGTCATTATACATAAAACTGCTTTACTATTGCATTTCAGTAAGTCACTTCCGTGTTATAACCTTTTATTGATTGATGTTAACATTCTTGTCGTCTTTCCAATTATTCCCACATATATTTGTGAATTTATTTGCGTACTATTCATTGTATATAACCATGTCTTCAGGCGTCTGTGAGGTCCCTCATGATACTATTCGGTTTATGATTCTTGATAATTACTTTTTGGCCAAACATTTTTATTCGCAAACTCGGCAATGCATATTCACTGCTTCCAGATGTGATAGCTGAAAAGTTATGAGACGTTCTAACTGAACACGATACCGAAAAGCCATATAACGTATTAAAAAAAGGCCGTAATAAACTCTTTCGCGTTAACCGAAAAACAAGTTCTCTAGCAGCCTCTCAACGAATTGCAAGTAGGTGACTGGACTCCATCACAATTGAAGATTTACATGAGAAGAATAATAGGTATCGGAAAAATAGACAACGACATATTTTACGGCTTCGTCGACTACCTGCAAATGTGCAGCGGATACTCGCAGTTGGTGATAGTGAAGCCGATAGAGATCACATGGCAGAAACAGCAGAAAAAACGAAAACATCGAATCCACAGGTATTTCAAACATCAGTCAATGATGAAATCGTAGAGTTAAAAAAGATTCTTATTTTACGCCAAAAGCTGACAAACCTTACCCGGAATGACAGATCACAACGATGGTCACGAATTAATTCGAGTGACAGAAACTGATCATGCTATTGGGAAGGGTCGGCTCCCACGATATTTTGGTATCAACAGATGTCAGGCAGCAGAGCTTGAGAGTGAAGACTGCCATGCACATCTAAAGCGAATTCAACAGTGTCTAATCGATCGTTCGTCGGTAGCTGCTGCTCAATTCTTAGTCGACACAGGAGAAGAAATATGTGTTAATCCGCCCGTTAGTAATGAACGACGAAATATCAATACGGAGCTTACTTTGAAACCATCAAACAAATCCGATACGAATAGCGAAATATAAATTAAGATTTCGTTCGAAAAATTTTGCTTCGATGGCAGTTTTATATCCCATATGTATCTGTACCTGTATTTCGGTATTGATTTCTGCAAAGTATTTCGACTTATTAGTAGATTCTCGACGCAACCAGCTCTTGAATAGAGACAGTAGGGTATTAATTAGAGGAATAATCACTGAATACGAATGTGTCAAGTGACAAAAGCGATCCATTTGAATCGCTTCCTTAACAAAAACGCTGACTTGCACATAAGTTTCTGACGATAAAACTGATATCATACATACAGTGCAACATTATAGTGTAACGGAAAGCGCACGTGAGGCCATGATGCCTGGATCCGAAAGGTTGAACGTTGAGAATCAAGAATTCGACAAAATGATGAAACGTGGTATTGACCGTGTTAGGGCGTGTTACCGTATTACCGTGGAGCTGGCATTCATACCGAAAACGGATGTAATGACTCAATTCGGATTATTCGAAATTTTCGCGAATGTCATTCGGATTGACTAATAGCCGCCGAAACATTCCAATGATTCGTCGACCAGGTCGTTAGAGGTTTGTCAGGCTTATAAGTATACATCGACGACATACTTATAGCTATTGCTTCACCGGAGGAAAATCTGCAACAACCAAGACAGTTGTTCAATAAAATACAAGAACACGGTATCGTAAACAACGTTGAGAAATGCGAATTTGAAAATAAATCACTGCAATTTCCTAGGACACATAATAAATAAGTAGTCTGAACGGCAGTTAATGGAGGCATAGGCAGATATGAAGATATGACAGCGAAGAGGCATTTCATTCTGTAATGATATACAATTTATTCCAATGAGAATAACAATTTTTATATAGTCCACTTAATTCTCAACACGTCTTTCAACGTTGAGATTTGTGGTGGTGATCGAAATGTATTTTGCTGCAGAGCGTCCTGCAGCGTCCAACGAGATTTGTGAATGTTTGTCATGATATGATCAGACACGATGATTTACCTTTCCAAAATAATTGAAGTTTCAAATGAACTAACGTGATACCACTACTTGTCATTTTAGTTTCGGCAACATGACTAAATTATTGCATCTATAGTGTGATATATATATTGAAAGTAAGCTTCCATTATATAATGATGCATTAGGTAGATTGGGTTTTCTTAGTAGTGTTTATCTAACTTGATCTATTTCATATGCATACTAAAGTTTGTAAGTGAATCATTTGATGGTTTACTGATTCAGGAAATGTTTCATAGCAGATATCTCTATCATACTTTCTTAGTAGCTCACCTGAGATGTTGACCATTTCGTAGTCGCATATTCTAGTTTCAGATATCAGAGAAAGAGATCCTGTATTGTTTGAAACAAACATTTTGAATGCTATCATATCCTCATACATGAATTTAAAAAGTTTCTTTATTGTATATTTGGAGACTAGTTTCCACTGATCACGGTTAAATGAGATTCAGTTTTAATCACAAAGAAATCAGAAATGTATATATCGCATCCGATAGTACTAATAGTACTAGGTTAAATTTCATGGTTCACTATTTTATTACTTCATGAAAAAATATTTTCAGTTAAATCGTCTCAAATGAAAAGTTTCAAAAGTATCACATTACTACCAGTCATTTATTACTGATGCTTGGATGAAGAATTTGAATAACATTCTATGTGTTGACTGAGACTGTATTAACTGTGACCTTATTTAGGCTGTTGACGTACGAACAGTGAACTTAGTTTATTGACGTCAATTCATAATATTTCACCGTTATGTGACCTAACAAAAATAGGATACGACAACATTTATAAATTCAGTACAGATCTGATAAAAAATGAACATCGATACTCAATGTCAATTGTTGTATCAGGAATATGTGAGGCTAATGACAAGGACTTTTTCAATGCATACATTCAATGCAGATCTTCATGTAGAATGCTGTAGAGATAGTCCTTATACCTTGTTGTTGTTATAAAGGTCATCGGAAACTTCGAATAACTGGTCTGCCATTTATTCGTAACGTGGAACTCAACAGCTATAAACACTCAAGACTACTGCAATGCCAAGGATTTGAACGCAAGATCATCGAATACCTAATTTCAAGACTCATTAGGCCAGAATTGTGCAGCCTGTCGATGATTCATTCATAAATTCAATGCAGCTCTACAAAATTCACCTCAAGCATACATCCGTATAAGTTATTCATTTTCTTGAACTCTAATTAGATTTCACTGTATTCATACAGTTTCTTAATTGCAATTGTTAATATGAAGTACTGATTGGGATTTTCGGTTTTCGATAAAAACTAGAATCAGTGGATAATAATAATTTTGCGGTGATACTTCAATGAGTTAAACTTTGTATGTTTTACGTAATTCCGGACCTGGTGTCACCCATTCCTTGAAAGTAAATAATTGAATAGCCAAAATCAATTAACAGAAGTAGCACAGTTGAATATTTTTAAAACAGTGGATTTCATCATAAGTTTGAACATGTCGATGTCATGTTGGTTTTGACCAAGGTGATTCTGCATGAAAATATGAAGTGTTTTTTTGTGTATAAAGGTGTGTAGGTTTGAATTTACTTTGAAATGAATTACAGACGTTACAAGATCGAAAAATTGATAATTTCAGTGGGTGCGTAGATTGTGAGTCAAGTTCAGTTGCTTGTGTAAACGGTATAAATTAGATGGAAGGCTAGGCTCATTTCCACGTTAATAGAAAAGGGATTGCGCATTACAAACACTTTTTCGGCTTCTCATCCCCTGTCATAGTTAGAAAGACGTTTTGTGGATTATTTGACATGTTTGATATTGATTTAGCGGTTATCATTAAGTGGCTGTACTGCTATTTGCGATGTGGCCTGAATTTTTCCCCATTTCTAAAGGATATTTAGGTGGCAGATATAAAAAAATAATTACTTCCCGTGATCAGAAAAGTTCACCTTTCTCTTCAAACATAAGACTACACACAGACTTCGACTTGTTTTAGGAACACACGAATGTATGGTGGAGTACTAATCAAAATCATGCCTTTTTAAAACCAAATAACAGGTTTACGAATCACTATGACATAAGATTTCAAGCAATATACACACCATCAAATGAAACAGTTATATACTCATGGTTTCAGAGTGTATACAGTATTTTCCCTCAGTGGTGTTGGTTCAGCTGTATTACTTTGTGAAAAACATCCAGATAGGAAGATAGTTATTTATTATGAGAAAGAAAGTTATCATTGTTTAGTGAATGATTGATTTCAATACGTTTAATAATAAAAGTTTGAATAATATTTGAAAAAATTGTAGTATTTGCTGCAAAGATAAGTAGAAAAATCAAAGTGTTCAGTTGAAAGTCTATGAGTTGGCATTA
>OX103975.1:23583035-23598702 GCA_944470395.2 Schistosoma turkestanicum | reverse complement strand
CCTGCCAAATGACAAACAGTTGTGTATCCTATGAAATAAATCCTTCATTAGAATTCGTACATTATACGTATTCGATTATGGTGATTCGAAGCTAAATATAGATTCATTTGTTAAAGTTCATTTCAGGCAATAATTACAGCAGAGAGACATGAGAATGAAAAGCAAACAAGCAAAGCGAATGAAAGTGGTGGAGATAAGCCAGCCGACTGCTTGTAATGAAGTATTGCTAGCTTATCATAGTTCAAAAAAACTTAACCAGATATGTAACTAATGAAGTAAGCAGTGCACAAACACACTTGAAAAGAAACAAGCAAGTTAAAGGCGAAAAGTTGATAAGGTCGAATGATGAACTACTAGGGACATGGAACAAGTGTTCTAGTAATTTTATCTAAAGTCATAGGACAAATGCTGGACAACACAAAATTACATTCATTACAAAGTGATTTGAAGAAAGTCATCACTCAGGCTTTTTTTATTTGTTGCAACATAACAAATGAAACAGGGAATTGAATCCCCGGTAAAGATGTGATAAATGTTATCGAGATGATTGCGGAAATTTACAGCTGAGCTGGATAATTGTGGTGGATTTTCGTTTTCTGTTCAGAAGAAAAATGAAAGCTACACAACTAGGAAGAATGAAGCTTAAAGAACGATACTACGCTACTATCAAAGTTGTCTTAGTCTTATGTAGGAATAAGATAAGTAAACTCGTCACTTTTGAAAAATATCAGTTCAGATATTTTAAATTTTTCTGTAAATTCAAATTACATCCGTGGAAACATCTATGCATTAATATTCATTTTTGGATTGTTGCTCAATCAGAGCATCCATGATAAATGAATATAAATCTTACTACAATTGCTCAATCGGTATCTTAAAAATAAATATCAAAAAAGTTATCTCTGTCAACATAAGCAAACTTTCATTGTAATGTCAATAATCTATATTGAACGAATGTTTGAATGTTATTCCTCATCTCGTGAAAGAATTCATCATAATTACAAAAAAAACATCTTGTTTCTGTTTGATTGGTATATACTACTTTGAAGTGTTATCAGTACTCAGTCAAATTTTTATAAAGTTTAATGCCAACTCATAGACTTTCAACTGAACACTTTGATTTTTCTACTTATCTTTGCAGCAAATACTACAATTTTTTCAAATATTATTCAAACTTTTATTATTAAACGTATTGAAATCAATCATTCACTAAACAATGATAACTTTCTTTCTGATAATAAATAACTATCTTCCTATCTGGATGTTTTTCACAAAGTAATACAGCTGAACCAACACCACTGGGGGATAATACTGTATACACTATGAAATAATGAGTATATAACTGTTAAATTTGATGATGTTTATATTGTTCGATAACTTATGTCCTAGATATTCGTAAACCTGTTTTTAGTTTTAAAAAGGCAGGATTTTGATAAGTACTCCACCATACATTCGTGTGATCTTAAAACAAGTCGAAGTCCTCGTTTAGCCTTATGCTTGAAGAGAATGGTGAACGTTTCCTATCACAGGATGTAATTATTTTTTTATATCTGCCACCTCAAATTCCTTTAGAAATGGAATAGTAGTACAGCCGCTAAAACGATATCAGACCCGACAAATAATCCAGAAAACTTCTTTCTTACTATGACAAGAGATGAGAAGCCGAAAAAGTGTTTGCAATGCATAATCCATCTTCCACTGACGTGGAATTCAGCCTAGCCTATTATCCAACCTATACCGTTTATCCAAGCAACTGTACTTGACTCACTATCTACGCACCTACTGAAATTATCAATTTTTTGATTTTGTAACGTCTGTAATTCATTTCATAATAAATTCTTACCTACACACCTTCACACACAAAAAAGCCACTTCACGTTTTCATGCAGAATCACGTATGTCAAAACCAACATGACATCGACATGTTCAAACTTATGATGATATCCATTGTGTTTAAATTTTCAACTGTGCTACTTCTGTTAATTGATTTTGGCTATTTAATTATTTACTTTCAAGGAATGGTTGACATTAGGTCTGGAATTACGTAGAAAATACAAAGTTTAACTCATTGAATTATCACCGAAATATTATTATTATCCGCTGTTTCTAGTTTTTATTGAAAACCGAAAATTATAATCAGTACATCATATTTACAATCCCAATTAACAAACTGTATGAATACAGTGAAATCCAATTAGAGTTCAAGAAAATGAATAACTTATACGGATGCATGCTTGAGGCGAATTTTATAGAGCTGCATTGAATTTATGAATGAATCATTGACAGGCCGCAGGATTCTGGTCTAATGGTCTTGAAATTAGGTATTCGATGATCTTGCGTTCAAATCCTTGGCATTGAAGTAGTCTTGAGTGTTTATTGCTGTTGAGTTCCACGTTGCGACTAAATGGCAGACCAGTTATTCGAAGTTTCCGATGACCTTTATAACAACAACAAGGTATAAGGATTATCTCTTCAACATTCTACATGAAGATCTGCATTGAATGTATGCATTGAATAAGTCCCTGTCATTAGCCTCACGTGTTCCTGATACAAAAATGGACATTGAGTATCGATGTTCATTTTTTATCAGATCTGTACTGAATTTATAAATGTCTTTGTATCCTATTTTTATTAGGTCACATAACGGCGAAATATTATGAATTGACGTCAATAAACTACGTTCACTGTTCGTACGTAAACAGCCCAACTGAGGTCACAGTTATTACAGTCTCAGTCGACACATGGTATGTTAACCAACTTCCCCATTCAAGCATCAGTAATAATTGACTGCTAGTAATTTGATACTTTTGAAACTTTTCATTTGAGACGATTTACCTGAAAATATTTTTTCGTAAAGTAATAAAATAGTGAATCATAAATTTTACCATGAGCTGTTTTTTTTCGAATACCTCAACCTAGTACTATTAGTACTATCTGATGCGATACATACAATTTTTGAATTCTTTGGGATTAAAACTGAATCTCATTTAATCGTGATCAGTGGACAGTAGTCTCCAAATATAAAATGAAGAAACTTCTTAATTTCATGCATCAGGATATAATAACATTGAAAATGTTTACTACAAAACAATAAAGGATCTTTAACTTTGATATCTGAAACTAGAATATGCGACTACAAAATGGTCAACATCTCAGGTTAGCTGTCAAACATTTCCTGAAACAATTCTTCATCGAATGATTCACTTACAAACTTTAGTATGCATATGAAATAGATCAAGTTAGATAAACGTGCTGAGAAAACCCAATATTCTAAATGCAATGTTATGAAATGAAAGCTTACTTTCAATATATATATCACACTATAGATGCAATAATTTAGTCATGTTGCCGAAACTAAAATGACAAGGAGTGATGCACGTTAGTGCATTTGAAACTTAAATTATTTTGAAAAGTACATCATCATGTCTGATCATATCATGGCACACATTCACAAATCTCGTTGGAAATTTCCTTATTTGCCTAATAACTGCAGGACGCTCTGCAGCAAAGTCCATTTCAATCACTAACACAAATCTCAACGTTGGAAGACGTGTTGAGAAATAATGGACTATATGAAAATTGTTATTCTCATTGGACTAAAATGTAAGTCTTTACAGAATAAAATGCCTCTTCGCTGCCTGATCTTCATATCTGCCTATTTTCGAAAGATAGTGAGAGATTTCATGTTTGTTGTCATGTCGTGGATATGTGGAACTGGATATCTATCTGCCACAGTCTGTCTGCTCTGTAATCTACGCATGGTCTGTACTCTCCGTTCCTTTTTTGTACCATGTGTACAGGATATGCCCATAGGCTAATAGAAAGCCGTATTATACAACGTTTCACCATTTTGTCTAATTCTTGTTTCTCAACGTTCAACCTTTTCGGGTTAAGGCACCATGGTCTCACGTTACCATGTGCGCTTTCGTTACACTATAATGTTGCACTGTATGTTTGATATCAATTCTATCGTCACAAACTTATGTCAAGTCAGCATGGCAGTCTACACTCTTGAGCTCTGCTGCCGTACGTCTGTTGACATCAACATATAGTGGGAGCCGATCGTTCCCGAGAGCATGATCAGTTTCTGTCAGTCGAACTAATTCGTGACCATCCTTGTGATCTGTCATTCCGAGTCAGATTTGTCAGCTTTTGGCGTAAAATAAGAATCTTTTTTTAACTCTTCGATTTCATCATTGACTGATGTGTGAAATACCTGTGGATTCGATGTTTTCGTTATGTCTGCTGTTTCTGCCATGTTATCTCTATCGGCTTCACTATCCCTAACTGCGAGTATCTGATGCACTTTCGCAGGTAGTCGACGTAGCCATAACTGGTAAAATATGCTGCTTTCTATCTTTCTGTTACCTATTATTCTTCTCATGTAACTCTTCAATTGTGATGGAGTCCAGTCACCCACTTGCAATTCGTTGAGAGGCTGCTAGAGAGCTTGTTTGTCGGTTAACGTGAAACAGTTTATTACGGCCTTTTTTAATAGGTTATATGACTTTTCGATTACGTGTTTAGTTAGAACTTCTCATAACTTTTCATCTATCACATCTGAAAGCAGTGAATATGCATTGCCGAATTGGCGATTAAATATGTTAGGCCAAAAAGTAATTAACAAGTCTAATAAAGCGAATAGTATTAATACGGACCTCACAGACACCTGTGGCAGATTTTTTTCCTTAACTGAAGACATAGTTATGTACAATAAATAGTACGCAAATAAATTCATAAATTTATGTGGGGGAAATTAGATAGACGATAAGAATGTTAACAACAATGAACAAAAGGTTGTAACAAGGAACAGACTTATTGAAATGCAGCAGTAAAACAGTTTTATGTACGGTGACGTAATTCGTGATCCGCAACATTGTCAGTATATGTCAAATAATGTTTACAAAATAATTGACATGCAATAAGCATATGATAATGATAATAATGGTAATTCGTATAGAAAGCGTTAGTGTCAGCAATATTGCGGACGCGCTCACATCGTTGTTGTAGTTTTTGATCTGACGTCATTATCAGCGAAATTATCTTGAGAGGGTGGGAATAATCAAATTGTCTGGCGAACGTGATAGATTCAACCACGGGCTCACTAGATTAGTTGTGACCAGTTATCTGCTTGTTCTATATCTCGGTAATTAGCTCGTTCAGACAATCCCTACTAAATGGCGTCAGGAGGTAAACTCAAAGTGCTGAATACGTTTAATTCGGCGAACCAAAGAGAGCGTTCGCAGACCACAAGTAGACCGGACAGACACACTAGCGAGTGAATGTGCCAATGGGCGAATGAATTAATCAGATTAAAATGTTTGTATATATGCAGAGGAATATATCTGAGTCATAGTGATATTTAAGAGAATATTATTAGAGCGAATAAGATGAATTTGTGCGTAGGTGGAAAGAATGTTCAGTCATACAAATTCATACAAACCATACCGTATTTTCATTGTGCATCGTTAAGCAGACTATCACTTTTTCGGAAATGAAAACTCAAACCATTAGGATTCAGCTTGTAGAACTCATGTGACATGTCAGAACTTAACACTTTTTGATGCTTCAAGTGTTGTATCCAGGTTTGTGTGACCAACGTAATTCTGCTTATATGCGCACAACATATATCCTGATGGAAACATCATTACCAGCAACGACTTCGTTAACTAAACTGACGTTCATTATCTCTTGATCGCGGATATCACTTAAGTTTATATAATATAGAGTAACTTTCGAATAATATACGATAAAAATGTTGATAATTTCACTGAAATGATTTTCACAGCACAGTAGTGACAACTAATTTGTGCACATTTTAAACTAGCATCGTAGTTAAATTATCGGAAATAATCTAGGAAGTCATGAAAAGTCGAAATCACACATATCAAACGTGGGACTGTAGCTCACAAAATAAACCACGATTGGTCATTAAGAATTTCGGAATAATTATATGCAGATAATAACACTATTATTTATCAGTTGTGTGGTTTACATTCCGAACGTCCACAGGCAATACTGAGTCCTTCGAATAAGATTTCGATTCCGAAGGTTGTTTACGTGCAATCCTGAGACAGCCATTCGGATTTAAAGTTCCTAAGTTTGATATGAAATTAACGGATTAACGATTTCAAGGAAATTAAAAATTAAATTTTGAAGTTTCGCCGAGCTTCCTTCTTGTAAGCACCTTATTAGTCACACTATAATAATTTTGACAGTGGGACTGCTAATAAGGCACAACTTACTAAAACTGTTTCGCTGAGACAAAACATGCATCATGTTATATTGTCAGTGGATTTTTCACTGAGAAATCCCTGAATAATAAATATTTTGTTTCTTTATTGAATGCAAGTCAACACATTATTTGCAATGCTTCAACTATTACGAGTTCACTTTATTCGGTAAACAAGAGCGAGGTATTAGGATCAGGCAACATGACAGACAACACCAATCGCATCGAACACGAATGAGTAAAAGAAGAAGATTTAATGTGATGAGTATCCTGTATACTACATGTATCCAGAAAGTATGAAATTCGAGCTTTTGAACAGGTGTAACACCTTTTGAGAAGGCTATTGAGCTCACTCCAACAGATAGAGCATGACTAAGAATATAAAGTCGGATAAAAATATGACAGATATGAGAAATAGACATGCACACATGAATAAAAGTGACAAGTTGTTATTAAGGTCAAAAGCAAGCGAGTAAATTCATGTGAGCTTATGCAAATCAGTTAATAGTAAGAGCGAAAATTACTTTGTTAAATAAGTCAATCAAAATCGCCTTAACAAATTAAATCAAAGCGAACTGGAATGTATGTGGGGGCAAACGAGGGATCAATATTTGAATTAATATTGATCTAAGGTCGACTTATGGAGAACAACTTTTAAGTAAGTGATCGGTAGGAATTGACCAACAGAATTAAACTGATAAAAATAATTCACTTTTAAATATAAAGAATATACCAAAAGCCTTATGAAAACATCTTTCACAGTTGTTGAAAATATTCTCCTTATTGATATAGGCTTTGAAACGTTTTTCTTTCTGATATTGTAGTGTTATTACATACTAGATGTTTGAACATAAATAATACCATACTAAAGGAGATGCAGTGAATCATGTTTCCGACTCGCAGATAATTTTCTTCAGTATTAAAAAATCAGGAAAAATGATTGCCTAAACTTGTTGGTAAAAAGGATCATCATATCACATGAATCAAAATCATCATATACTAATGTGAGAGAATCATTTCAATGTTCTGTGGCGAAGTTGTTGGTTTCGCCAATAGGAGAAGATATTTCAAATACGTTTTTGGGGAATATGCAGTTCGGAGTCATACACAAATTGGTAGCAATTAGATAGAATAACTTTTCAGGCTTTTCAAATGACATGCCGAATTTTTTTATTTCATGAAGTTGTTTTAGAGCTGAGTGTATAATAAACAAAATAGACAGTAACTCGCATTCCCAAACGAAGGTGCAGAGTCTCTTAACTCTATCATTTCGTTTAATAGTATCATGATACTAAGAAATTGTGGTCTGAACCATGTAACCAGGCTTCTCGAAAAGTGAATTTTCTGGGATGAGTATAAATATGAGTTGAAGATAGTCGTTGTGGCGTTGAGTGATAATTAGATGTATGCAGTTCGACAATTGGCTTATGATTAACGTCATTTATAAATATTAGCCGCTGCTTATTTTGTAACTGACACCTGCTAAGGCAGTTAAATATACAGATATGTTAAATTTTATCGGTTACGCTTTCTGATCAATGGTGATTAAATCGTTTTTAAGTAAAAAATTGTATAATTTAAGTACACCAGTATATACCAGTTTGTTCCACTGTGGCTCAAATATACACATACTACATTTTTGTTATAATGTTTATTCACAGGTGAGGACTGTTCATCGTCATTTCGTTATCCTGAATAGTAGTCTTTAAATAATCGTGTAGTGAAGGTTCAGTAATTCGTTCGACCATAATCAATAGCACAACAGTATCATCTGGAATGCTAGGATCTGGAAATACTGCATTTATCATGGACGAAATATTTTATTGATCAATATGCGAGACAGCAGGCTAAAATATTTAGGTAACGGGTTTTCTATTGGTATTATTTGTGACACTCCAATCAACTGATGTCTGTATGGTAGTATTTAAGATCGAGTACACAACAATGAACTAGACAACAGATGATATAATTCATTAATATATGGAGAATTGTTTGAAATAACGGACGTTTCACAATACAGTTTGCGATACGGTTTAAAATAATCTTCATGAACAAACAAGAACACGATTACATTCATGAAAAAATTTTAGGAATAGTAGTATATGATTATTTATTGTCCGTTATTTCCTCATTTTAAAGTAAATAATTCAGTTAAACAATGAAAGAAATAATTGACATGTAATTTTAAAATTAATCACAAGCATCAAACATTCAAAAGAATATATAAAAAGCATATAAACTGCAGAATAATCTTCATGTTTGATGTTTTTCATCAGGTAGTAGGTTGTCAATGCAATCACCTGTAATTGTGAAAAACAGTTAATTTAGTTGACAATAACTAAAGAAATTAAGCACGTCACGTTAATCTGATATAATGACGGACAGTCACTGATGGAGTTGAAGTACAATATTTTACGCGTTAATATGATTCAACCCCCGAAAATGAACAGTCAGATATTTATTTGATCATTTGATCAATCAAATAATCTGTTACAACATCCAGTTTGTTGACAAAGATAACAAAGACATAACGACAATCCAGACAAAAAAAACTCGCTTTCATGAATTCCTACGATGTTATTAGCACCAGTAATGTTCCATCATAAAATCAATCTTGAATAATACTAGTAAATGTTACAACGTTTCAAGGTTCGGTATGGAATAATTCCTTTCAAAATTCACAATTTGAACGTAGAGTGACATATTTATTATTTTATATATATGTACATGTATATCGAAATTTATTTGTTCATTAACAACTTACGATAAAAATAACTTCGCACCAACATACGGCGGACAAAACGGCGCATACAATCTAGAATACAACAGCAAGAAATGTTTCATTTCAACTCCATTTATGAATATCTTCAGTGCGCTAAACAAACGTCATTTATTCTAAAAGGTGCTGACTTTGTTATGTGTACTTGAATAAATCGACGAACGACAACCGTACCAAAGCAGATTAAACATCATCGCTTGTCTTCGTGCAGTAAAAGATATGGTCGTTTCTTTCTTTGTGGTTGTATATCATGGCTCCAAAATTATTATTGTGTGCACAATAAACTGTGAACTGGTTCGCATAAAGCTTCCGTACAATGAACCTTTTATTAATGACTGACAATGACTTCATTTTGAATATTCATACATATCAGATAAATGATGCATATGTTTATTCTAATTGTTGTGCATGTTTCATAATGGTCGGTTATTAGGTGATATTCGTAATCAATCTACAGCGTTCAAAAAGTTAAAACTTTGCAAACGTTGAAGTTTATTTTCCAGGAAACATTACAGTACCTGCAATCGATATCATGTTTGAGACTGAACTGTAAATATGGGGGAAAATCCTACCCGTCAATAAGATATTATGTAATTCATGATATACGCTGGCCGCGATTTTAATAGATATATATATATATATATATATATATATATATATATATATATATATATAGTTATAATCGTTTATTAGAAACTTACAACTAACATTTTGTCGAATGGTTCACTGCTTCCCAGACGAACAAATCCGATCTAGAATTAACAGGAAGAAAGTTTTTCGTTGCAAGTCGTATAGTGATCAATTGTTTCGCATTTTTTATTTATTCATAAATATGCTCAAGGTTAATATTGTGGTTAAAATACACTCTGTCAAATCAAGTTTAAATCAATTTGATGTTCACAATGTGAAGATAATGCAAATCTACTTGATATAGCTGACAAGTGGTTCAAAACATATTAGTTAACTACTTTTTGTTTGACAGTACCGGACTGAAGGTGTGAAATGATGACACCAACCATGCGAATTGAACATTATCGCCGGCCTTTGTTCAGTACAAGAAACAGTGGCTTGTGTCAACAGATTTGTAAATCATAATTCACTCAAAATAACTGCGTGCACAAAACACTGCGAAAGGGTTCTTCCAGTTGAACATCGTTAAAGATTACTGAAACATATATCAGTTACAGTGTTTGAGTATATTTTAAAATGGTTAGTTATTAGATGACATTCAAAAATGAATCTTAAACATCAAACTAGTTATTCATAGTGATTCGTTGAAGTTGATACTTCGGGAAAACTCACTTGACACATGTTTTTTTTCCTGCAGATTATACTATAAATGCTGCAGACGATTCCAACTGTCACTAATGCGCAGCAGACTGAAAATAATAATCTCCTCCATTTTCCAGCTGAACGCTTCATTCTTTGGCCCGATATATATGCCAACATCAATATTTCCATTGAAACCATTAGCGCAATGACCTGTTCATACCATTTACTGCATGGAGTCAGTAATGCAACACCGATCATCATCAGAATCAACTGAAAAGTAAACAATAAATATGTTGTTTTGTAGAGAGTGCATCACTTATGCCGTTTACAGCGAGAAACATTTTCAAAAAATCACTGGTTAGGGAACATTCCTAACTTTGTTGCCGGGATGTTGACAGTTAATGCATTTAAATGTACGTGAGTTGTTGCTCATGCAAGTGTACGTTATGGACATCGAGATATATTTTCTCAACGACGTCCATATTCACTGCACATGTGAATCTAACATCATCATATTCATAGGACGAAAAATAAACGTGAAAATTAAGGAACTATTACATCATAAAGCATGCTTATCAGCAAAATGGAACTTCCAATAGAAGCACGAAATTATTAAATTTGTATGATAGAAACACACTCTTTCAGATAAACGAAATATGCTGAAGTAATAACTAATGAAAACTCGTGTGAATAATATTTTTTCCTGTCTGTATTCATTTGCTTTAACTCAAATGCAGTGCAAATGTTGCTGTCAACAAAGGTTTGCTTCACCCATCAAAGTGTCCTCCATGATGCACACCTTATCTCCACTGGTCACTTATCATAATTATTCCCTCACTCCTAAAATTCTCTGATTCGTCTGATATTCTGGCAAACGCATATCAGTATTACAGCATATGAAACTAAAGCTTGACGAAGATCGAATCTTCATGAAACTTCTGAAACACGATAGAAGTATATACACATCTATAAACATCATTTTAAATAGTGAATGACTTACAGTTATAATCATGATGACAGTATTTATTTTAGACGCGGTATGCAATGCTTTGATGAGTATAATAGAGAGTGCAAATGTAAGAGCGATACCTCTGAAATGTGAAATTATAATGTACAACAAAAGTAAACTAAAGTGTACTTTGAGCGTAGGGTGGTTCATGAGCACTTCTCTACAACATATATACAATAATTAGTCAGTATTTTTGATGAGCAACATTTTTAAATGAAATTGTTCCGAAGATTATCAAACAATTTCATACTCAGTAATTGATTTTCATGATGATAGGATTCGCGACAATGATGAATTCGTCCTATAACAGATTATACTATAATCATATCGTGACATTGCACCGAATGCCCATGATACCATGGTTACAATATTTCGATAGGATGAAACCATGAACTGCAACTTCAAGTGAATCGATGAAAATGTTTCTTACAGGTTTTGCATGAAAAATTAAAGCAGGGATTAGATAAAAACATTCTTGCTGATTTCTTATCTTATAAGCTTACCAATCATTTACATGTATTCACGATCATGTTTCAAATTTCAGGAAAGTAGTTTTAAATGGATGAATTTCGCACTGTTGTGAGCGGTTATTACTCATCCTTTGTTCTCTATGATGATTTATTAGCTATCTATCCGATGGAAAATCTATCTGCCAGCAAATATGTCCCCCGCTTTGCCTATCTATCTATCAATCTTACTAACTATAAATTTTACTATCTGGTAATCAATATATCTATATATCTACTCATTTCGAGGGATCTATGTGCTTCATTGAACAGACACAGTCAGGGCTAAAATAAACTGAATTTACTCATACAAATAAAAACTCAAATAAAATAATTTTATGTAACTTCACGTACTCACATCACTTTTCTCCAGAGTGAAGTTAACGAAATATAATACAATCAACAACATTTATAACCACATACACACACATATATTTATTAGCAAGTGATAACTTGGTAAATGTACTTTGAACAAAAGTTATGAAAAAAACTCAGAAAAACAACGCATTCTAAAATTGAGTTGTTATTACAGTAGATGTAACCAATAAACACCCAAAAAGTACTTTGAAATGGAAAGAATGAACTAAATTTTCATGTGACTGAGCTCATATGATTAAGGAGAGAATGTAGACACCCAATAAAACATTTTTCGAGCATATTAACTGATCAGTGTTTAATTTTATTTTTATCACTACGCTATTTGATTGGTCCCTATTGTCAGTTGATATAAACTATTCACACAAACCTGTACATATTTGTTTGAAGTGATGTTGAGTGGTTATTGTAAGTTGATAAATAGAGCGCCTACTCTAGAAACTTTGTGCTTACGGGTAACCTACTTTCTGTAATACCGATCGGCAACAGCAAGCCTCAAGCCTTCATGATTTTACTACTTGCTGCGAACGTCCAAGTTTATCTACCTATAGTACCCGGCAACTAACGATCAACCTGAGCTACCAATGACGTTGAACAATGACCATGTTCTAACAGCCATATTCGGCATCAATTACTAATAAACAGAATTTTCGGCACAAAAAACATGGGTAGATGGAGGTTATAGACCCACTGTCATGAATTCTGATCACATACAACATACTTCACTTTTCTTGAAATGTCATGGTGTCATACGTTGAGCGACTGGTTTGAAATAAATCATTCTAGTGTGAAGTCTATTTTTCGCACACCTTGTTAGAGTGCACCATTACTAATAGCATATCACATCGATTTTAATATAAATAACAGGATAAATACGTAGTTTTCAACTAGTAAGTTAAGGCAGAAAAAGAAATAATAACAGGAAAAATATATAAGAAGTAATGAATAAGTCAATAAATAGATACGAAATCAAGGTATTGGAATGTGAATGAATAGCGGAAAAGAATTCATTGAAATGTTAATCCAATACGTTCGGATTTTTTAATGATTTAAGGATTCATTTAGTCTGACGTTGACGTTCCATTGCGAAAACATGCAGTCATTGAAACGTTTCTTTGTCTTCGGCTTTTCTGTTCAACTGTTTCATTCCCTATATCAACAAGTTAGGGGACAAAATTTTTTTACCATATTGAAAAGTCATGTATTGTTTGTTATTCATTACATAAATCAAGTCACTTTTCGATCTATGGTACGATAGGCTAAATTTCTAATTTTTAGAACAGTTCTCAAACGTCCGAAGCTGCTTGCTATAATTTACTTGAGATGTTTAGTCCTCTTTTCAATGATATCTTGCAGTGAACATACTGGTCGATGTTTATCTCAAACCCACACAGTTCCTCGTATTGCCAACATGCACATAGACACCTTTCACCCTGTCGATAGTCACTAGATATATTTTAGGCTTTCGAACTGAAACGTTTAAGTTAACTTAAAAAGAACGTGGGTCTACATTCATATATCGCAGTGGCAAAACTATGAAATCTACTTATATATTTGTGGCTCGACAATGTGGATTTTTAAGTCACACTAATTGAGGCAGCATGACCCTGAATCTTATCAATTATCGGTCAATAGGTTGTCAATCATCACTGGGCAAACCATTAGAGACAAGCAATACTGACAAATTTCCAGCAATTACATAATCCATGAATAACTTTCATCATCATTGCACACACATATGCGCAAGTAATGATAAAGATGTTCTAGTCGTTTACTTTTACGAAAAAAACAGAATTGCTGAATCTAAACATTCATTATTGTACCTAATTCTGACAATAACTGTAATATGGTACACCTCCTGCTTATCTGTACTAACGAATATATCTCGAGTGCCAAGATTGTTATTCCCGTTCTCTTCTTCGCACGTTTTACTGCTTGGACGTTAATTGTTGATACGCCCTCTTGCGTCGATATCATTTCTATATAACGAGGCCAGTAACAAACCTAAATTTTCCCTATCGAATCTACTTCTTATTTGATTCTCAGAGTTCGTAGAGTAACATTAATTACCTCGAGAAAAATTAGATCGTACGAATTGCTGTAATGTAATGAGACGGAAATAACGACTATTCAAAAGGCGAATAATCATATTACTTAGTTTACGATGAACATACATTAGATTTTTGTAATGATTCTATTGAGGTCCACAGTCTCTTACCTAAGATATGAGCCTAAGGAAATGAAAAATTAGTTCATTCTTTCAGAGTCCAAGTATTGTCACGTGGTCATTGATCACGTTTACTGTATTCATAACAAAATAAAAGATTCAATTTTATGTTGCAGAACGTTATATTGTTATATGGTCCGAAGTTCAGTAATCCAGTAACCAATTTACAATCTATATATGATGGAGTATGTGGGTATAAAATTAGACGATATTATCGTGTTGTTTTGACTGAAAGCAGAACAAGAGTGATGTGAGTTCATAATTTTTCTCAAATGAATACATTTTATGTTATGATTTTGATGAAACCCATCAGTATTTTATGGCCTTGGTTGTGGCAGTAAAATGAAACGCATCACTTACTTTATTATTAGTAGATAAATAGGTACATATTTTGATAGACAGGTTGATAGACGGATAGATTGACTGACAGATATATTTATGAGCAGAACGACTTGCTGATAAAATTTCTTCGTACACTGATGTCTTACTACCAGTCAGACGTCCAGGTTATGTTCATTATATCATATCTGTTCATATAACCTTGTAATAGAAGGTGATATTTTCAAAAGATTGTATTCATGTTTTCATGTATTTTCATGTACTCAATAATCATGACCAGCTGTACTTTACATTTCCGCCAAGTTATTTCAGGATAGAGTTATTGATTTTATCCAATACAAATATTTCCACCGTGATTACTATCGCATTCGGTGCAATGTCTGAAGAAATTTACAAAAATATCTGTATAAAAGCAAATTCGTGCATGTAAGTAACTAGCGTTGAATAAAAACTCACTATTTCACATAAGAGATTTAAATCAAATTATTCTCAAGCGCTACAAGAGACATCTGGTCTCGTTCTTATGTAAGTTGTGAAAGAAAAAAAAATGATTTTATTACTTTGTTCATAATTATTATTGATAATCACTATTGTGACTAGAGAATCAGAACGAAGGCTTACAATGATATTCCTAAAAAATATCTACGTAGAAAAAGATGACAAATTTGACCATCAATAATATCGATTGACCTGTATTCTGGTTGTCAAATGCATCCATTATATTTCGAACATATCTATATAAAAATGTTGCTCATCTGAATTGCAGACATTTAATTATTATATTGAATCATTATTCAATTGTAGTTTGCTTATTGCACACTTCAATGTATTTGGTTTTAAATTTTTTTCCCAACAAAGTGGTATCGTTTTAATATTGGCAATCATGATAATACTTATCAGAGCATTGCACACCACCTCAACCAGTAAT
>OX103975.1:23559660-23582535 GCA_944470395.2 Schistosoma turkestanicum | reverse complement strand
CTGAACACTTTGAATTTTCTATTTATCTTTGCAACAATCACTACAATTTTTCTCATATATAATTCAAACCTTTATTATTAAAACATATTGAAATCAATCATTCACTAAACAATGATAACTTTCTTTCTCATAATAAATAACTATCTTCCTATCGTGGATGTTTTCACAAATGTAATATATGATGAACCAACACCACTGAGGGACAATACTGTATACACTATGAAATCATGAGTATATAACTGTTTCATTTGAATGGTGTGTATATTGTTTGAAATCTTATGTCCTAGGGATTCGTAAACCTGGTTTTTAGTTTTAAAAGGCAGGATTTTTATAAGTACTCCACCATACATTCGTGTGTTCTTAAAACAAGTCGAAGTCTTTGTGTAGTCTTATGTTCGAATAGAATGCTGAACGTTTCCTATCACAGTAACTAATTATTTTCTCATATCTGGAACCTCACAATCCTTTAGAAATGTAGAATTTTCAGGCCATATCGCAAAAAGTAGTACAGCCTCTTAATGATAACCGCCAAATCAATATCAAACATGACAAATAATCGAGAAAACTTCTTTCTTACTATGACAAGGGATGAGAAGCCGAAAAAGTGTTTGCAATGCGCAATCCCTTTTCCACTGACGTGGAAATTAGCTTAGCCAGTCTTCCAACCTATACCGTTTATCCAAGCAACTGTACTTGACTCACAATACACACAATTCTACGCACCCACTGAAATTATCAATTTTTTGATCTTGTAACGTATCTAATTCATTTCATAATAAATTCTTACCTACACACCTTGAAACACAAAAAAAGACACTTCATATATTCATGCAGAATCACATTGTCAAAACCAACATGACATCGACATGTTCAAACTTATGATGATATCCACTGTTTTAAAAATATTCAACTGTGCTACTTCTGTTAATTGATTTTGGCTATTCAATTATTTACTTTCAAGGAATGGGTGACACCAGGTCCGGAATTACGTAAAACATACAAAGTTTAACTCATTGAAGTATCACCGCAAAATTATTATTATCCGCTGTTTCTAGTTTTTATTGAAAACCGAAAATTATAATCAGTACATCATATTTACAATCCCAATTAACAAACTGTATGAATACGTGAAAATCTAATCGCATTTCAAGAAGATGGATAGCCTATACGTATATTTGCTAGGGGTGGAGTTTGTAGGACTGCATTGAATTTATGAATGAATCATTGACAGGCCGCACGATTCTGGCCTAATGGTCTTGAAATTAGGTATTCGATGATCTTGCGTTCAAATCCTCGGCATTGCAGTAGTCTTGAGTGTTTATTGCTGTTGAGTTCCACGTTGCAACTAAATGGCAGACCAGTTATTCAAAGTTTCCGATGACGTTATAACAACAACAAGGTATAACTACTACCTTAACAACATTCTAATAGAAGATCTGCATTTATTGTATGCTTTGAGAAAGTCTCAGTCATTAGCCTCACTTGTTCCTGATACAACAATCGACATTGAGTATTGATGTTCATTTCTTATCAGATCTGTACATGAAATTGATCAATTTTATCGTATTTCATGTTCAATAGGTCACATAACCTCGAAATAATATTAGTTTATGTCAATAAACTACGTTCACTGTTTGTACGTCAACAGGCCAAATATGGTCACAGTTAATTCAGTCTCAGTCAACATAGAATGTTATTCAATTTCTCCATTCAATCATCAGTAATAATTGACTGGTAGTAATGTGATACTTTCGAAACTTTTCATTTGAGACGATTTAACTGAAAATAGTTTTTTCGTAATGTAATAAAATAGTGAATCATAAATTTTAACATGAGCTGTTTTTTTTCGAATACTTTGACTATTAGTACTATCGGATGCGATATATACAATTTTGGAATTCTTTGGGATTAAAACTGAATCTCATTTAACCGTGATCAGTGGAAATTAGTCTCCAAATATACAATGTAGAAACATCCTAATTTCATGTATCAGGATATGATAGCATTTAAAATGGTTGCTTCAAATAATACAGGATCTCTTATCCTGATATTTCAAACAAGAATATGCGATCACGAAATAGTCAACATCTCAGGTGAGGTACTAAGAAAGTATGATAGAGATATCTGCTATGAAACATTTCCTGAATCAGTACACCATCAAATAATTCACTTGCGAACTTAAGTATTCATATGAAAAAGATCCAGTTAGATAAACATATTAAGAAAACCCAATCTTCCAAATGCATTATTATATAATGAAAGCTTACTTTCAATATATATATCACACTATAGATGCAATAATTTAGTCATGTTGCCGAAAATAATACGACAATTAGTGATGCACGTTATTTCATTTGAAAGGTACATCATCATATCTGATCATATCATGGCACACATTCACAAAACTCGTTAAAATTTCCGAATACGCCTAATAACTGCAGGACGCTCTGCAGCAAATACATTTCAAACACTACCACAAATCTCAACGTTGGAAGACGTGTTGAGAATTAATGGACTATATAAAAATTGTTATTCTCATTGGACTAAAATGTAAGTCTTTACAGAATAAAATGCCTCTTCGCTGCCTGATCTTCACATCTGCCTATATCCCCACTGACTGCCGTTCAGACTACTTTTTTATAATGTGTCCTAGACATTGAAGTGAATTCTTCCCAAATTCACATTTTTCAACGTTGTTGGCAATACCGTATTTTTGTAGTTTATTGAACAACTGTCTTGGTTGTTGTAGATTTTCTTGCGGTGAAGAACTAGCTACAAGTATGTCGCCGATGTATAAATATGAGCCTGACAAACCTCCAACGACCTGGTCGATGAATCATTGGAAGGTTTCGGCAGCATTCGTCAATCCGAATGGCATTCGCGAAAATTCGAATAATCCTAATTGAGTCATTATATCCTTTTTCGGTATATCTTTAAGCTCCACGGTTATATGATAATACGCCTTAACACAGTCAATTTTCGTAAAGATAATGACAGCTTCCATGTTGGTAGTCATGTCGTGGATATGTGGAACTGGATATCTATCTGCCGCAGTCTGTTTCCTAGGTGCTCTGTAATCTACGCATGGTCTATACTCTCCGTTCCTTTTTTGTACCATGTGTACCGGAGATGCCCATGGGCAAATAGATAGCCGTATTATATCACGTTTCATCATTTTGTCAAATTCTTGTTTCTCAACGTACAACCTTTTCGGTTCCAGGCATCATAGTCTTACGTTACCAGGTTCGCTTTCCGTTACACTCTAATGTTGCACTGTATGTTTGATAACAGTTTTATCGTCCGACACCTAGGTCAATTCAGCGTATTTGTTAGGGAGCGATTTAAAAGGATCGATTTTGTCACTTGACACATTCGTGGTCAGTGATTATTCCTCTAACTAATACCGTACGGTCTCTTTTCAAGAGCTGGTTGCGTCGAGAATCTACACCTGTGGCAGATTTTTTTTCGTTAACTTAAGACATGTTAATAAATAAATAGTACAATAAATAGTACGCAAATAAATTAAAAATATATGTGAAAGAAATAAGATAGACGATGAGAATGTTAACGACAATCAATAAAAGGTTATAACATGGAACAGACTTACTGAAAAGGAGCATAAAAACAGTTTTATGTATAATGACGTAATTCGTGATACGTTACATTGTCAAAATATGTCAAATAATGTTTACGAAATAATTGACATGCAATAAGTTTATGATAATGATAATAATAGTAATTCGTATAGAAATAGTTAGTGTCAGCAATATTGCTGACGCGCTCGCTTAGTTGTCGTAGTTTTTTATCTGACATCAATATCAGCGAAATTATCTTGGGAGCGTAGGAATAATAAAATTGTGTGGCGAATGTAATAGATTCAACCACGAGATCACCAGATTAGTGGTGACCAGTTATCTACTTGTTCTATATCTCGGTAATTAGCTCGTTTAGACAATCGTTACGAAATGGCTTCAGAGGGTTATTAATCAAAGTGCTGAATGCGTTTGATTCGGCAAACCGACGACAACGTTCGCAGACCACAAGCTGAACTGACTGACACACTAGCGAGTGAATGTGCGAATGGGCGAAAGGACTAATAAGATTAAAATGTTTGTATATATACAAAGGAATATATTTGAGTCATCGTGATATTTAAGAGATTATTATTAGAGCGAATAAGACGAATTTGTGCGTCAGTGTAAACAATGTTCAGTCATCCAAATTCATACAAACCATACCGTATTTTCATGGTGCATCGTTAAGCAGACTATCGCTTGTCACAAGTTCGGAAACGAAAACTCAAACCATTAGGATTCAGCTTGTAGATATCATGTGACATGTCAGAACGTAACACTTCATGATGCTTCAAGTGTCGCATCCAGGTTTGTGTGAAAAACGTATTTCTGCTAATATGCACACCATACATCCTGATGAAAACATCATTACAAGCATCGACTTCGTTAAATAATCTGACGTTTATTATCTCTTGATCGCGGATATCACTTGAGTTTAGATTATATGGAGTTATTTTCGAATAAACTACAATAAATATGTTGATAATTTCACTGAAATGATCTTCACAGCACAATTGCGATAACTATTTTGTGCACATTTTAAACTAGTTAAATTATCGGAAATAATCTAAGAAGTCATGAATAGTCAAACTCACACATATCGAACGTGAGACTGCAGCTCACAAAATAAACCATGATTGATCATTTGGACTTGTGGATTGATTCTAGTCAGATCATAACACTATTGTTCATCAGGTGAGTGATTTACATACTGAACGTCCACAAGCAAAACTGAGTCTTCCGTATAAGCTTTCCATAAGGAGTGTTATTAACGTGCAATCCTGAGAAAGCCATTCGGATTTAAAGTTCCTAAAGTTGATATGAAATTAACGGATTAACGATTTCAAAGAAATTGAAAATCCACAATATGAATCGATTTTGAAGTTCTGTCGCGCTTCCTTCTTGTAAACACCTTATTAGTCACACTATAATCATTTTGACAGTTGGATTCCTAATTAGGCTCAACTTACTAAAAATGTTTCGCTGAGACAAAACATGCATCATGTTATATTGTCCGTAAATTTTTCACCGAGAAATCCCAGAATAATAAATATTTTGTCTCTTTAATTAATGCTATACTTCAACTATTACCAGTTCACTATAATCAGTAAAGGAGAGCGAGGTTTAAGGATCGGGCAACATGACAGACTACTCCGATTGCATCGAACACGAATGAGTAAAAGAAAAAGATTTAATATGATGTGTATCCTGTATTATACATGTATCCAGACAGTATGAAATTAGGGTTTATGATGGTATAGAGATCCAGGACAAACAAATCAGATTGTAAAACAATACAGATACTGCGTGTTTATACAGTGAGGCGTACAGGAAACACCACTGATATCTTTAACCGCAACAGTTAACAGGAACAATAGGGAGTTCTTTGTGATTTCTGTTCTTGAGCTCGGTAATTAGCTCGTAAAGACAATCCTTAAAAGTAGCGTCTGATAGGTAATAATCAGAAGGTGAACTCGTCGCGATGAAAATGTTTATTTCGGACACACCACAAAGCGAAGTTGAGAAGCAGCGAATAAAATGAAATTAGTGAAGTGCATTGAAGAAGGTTGTTGAGACGTCTTCCTGGATGAAAATGCAATCGAACGGGTGACGGAAGCTATTGAACTGGTGAAGCGCCTTTAGGAAGGCTATTGAGCTAACTCCAACAGATAGAGACTGACTAACGATATAAAGTCGGATAAAAATATGACGGACATTCGAAATAGGCATGCACACATGAATAAAAGTGACAAATGTTTGGTAAGGTCAAAAGCAATCGAGTAAATTCATGTGAGCTTATGCAAATCAGACAAAAGTAAGAGCGAAAAGTTTATATAGGTTGTTGCTGCGAAAATGGCTTGGTTAAATAAGTAGACCAAAAGTGCCCTAACAAATTAAATCAAAGCGAACTGGAATGTATGTGGGGGCAAACAAGGGATCAATATTTGAATTAATATTGATCTAAGGTCGACTTATGGAGAACAACTTTTAAGTACGTGAACCTGGTAGCTAGGGCGATGGTTATAATGATCGGTAGGAATTGAAAAACAGTATTTGACGGTTAAAAATTATTCACTCGTTAATATCATGAATATACCAACAGTATTATCAAAAAAATGTTTCATAGCTGTTTAAAATATACTCCCTATGCTTTAAAATTTTTTTCTTTCCGATATCGCAGTGTTATTACATACACGCCGTTTATATACTTCCAGTTGAACAACATTGTACCATATTGAAGGAGATGAAGTGAATCAAGTTTTTGACTAGCACATAATTTTCTTCAGTCTTAAAATATCAGGATAAATGATTGGCAAAACTTAGAAGTAAAAAGGATCCTCATGTCAGATGAATCAAAATCATCACATACGAAGGTGCGAGAGAATTATTTCACTGTTCTATGGCGAAGTTGTTGGTTTCGCCAACAGGAGAAGATATTTCAAATAAGTTTAAGGCAAATTTGTAGCAATATGCTAGAATAACTTTTCAGGCTTTTCAAATGACATGCCGAATTTTTTTATTTCATGAAGTTGTTTTAGAGCTGAGTGTATAATAAACAAAAACCCATTACTCGCATTCTCAAACGAAGGCGCAGGGTCGCTAAACTCTATCATATCATTCAATATTATCGCGAAGATAAGAAATTGTGGTTTGATCCATGGAACCATGCTCCTTGAAAAGTGAATTTGCTGGAATGATGATAAATGTGAGTTGAAAATAGTCGTTGTGAGGTTAAGTGATTGATATTTGGATGTATACAGTTCGACAATTGACATATGAGTAACGCTGATTTTTAATCTAAGCTACTGCTCCCTTTGTAATTGACATCTGCTACAGCAGTTAAGTATACAGGTTTGTCAATTTTTATCGGTAACGCTTTTTCATCAGTTGTGATTGAATCGTTTTTTGATAACAAAATGTATAATATAATGACACCGGTTTATACCAACTTGACTCACTGTGGCCCAAATATACACATACTACATTCTTGTTATAATGTATACGCACAGATGAGGACTGTTCATCGTCATTTCGTTAACCTGAAGAGTGGTCTTAAAATAATCTTGAAATGAAAGTTCAGTAATTCGTCCGACCTGAATCGATAGCACAGAAGTATCATCTGGAATGCTAGGATCTGGAAATACTGCATTTATCATGGACGAAATATTTTATTGATCAATATGCGAGACAGCAGGCTAAAATATTTCGGTGACCGGTTTTCTGTTGGTATTTTTGTGACACTCTATTTAACTGATGTCTGGATGATGGTATTTAAGATCAAGTTTACAACAATGAACTAAACAACAGATGATATATTTCATTATTATATGAATAATTGTTTGAAATGAAATTCTGAAATAAAATCATTTACGGACCATTCACATTACAGTTTGTGATGCGGTTTAAAATATTCTTCATGAACAATTAAGAACACGATTACATTTATGAAAATATCTAGAGAATAGTCATACATTATCAATTATTGTCCAAAATTGCGTCACATATAAGAAAACATTTCAGGCAAACAATGAAAGAAATAATTGACATGTAATTTCGAAATAATCACAAGCAACATAAATTCAACCGAATAAATAAAAGTCATATAAAGAGCAGAGTAATCTTCATGTTTGATGTTTTATATTGAGTAGTACGTTGTAAATGCAATCATCTGTAATTTTAAAAAACAGTTATGTTTATATTGACAATAAATAAAGAAATTAAGCAAGTCAAGTTTACTCGATTCAATGACGGACAGTTACTGATATAGTCGAAGTACAATATTTTACACGTTAACATGATTTAACCCATTTAATTATCAGGCCATGATTTGTTTGCTCATTTGATCAATCAAATAATATGAGACGTCATCCAGTTTGTTGACAAATTTAACAAAGACATACCGACAATCCTGCATGCATTCATGCATTCTTACTATGGTATTAGTGCTATTATTGTACCACTTGAAAATGCATCTTAAATAATTCTAGTAAATGTTTTCACGTTCAAATGTTCGGTGTGGAGTAATTTATCCTATAATTCACAATATATAGAGAGAGATATATATTTATTAATTTATATATATATATATATATATATATATATTTATATATATATATATGAATATATATGTATAACGAAATGTTTCTGATCGTCGGAAACTTACAATAAACATTGCCTCGGCCCAACATATAGCCGACAGTACAGCGCATACAATCTACAATAAAACGGCAAGAAATATTTCATTGGAGCTAACTTTATAAATATATTATGTGCATTCAAAAAACATCATTTGTTCACGAATATGCTGACTTTTTTATGTGTAATTGAATGAATCGACGAACGAAAACCGCACAAAAGCATAATAATAATCATCGCAACCCTTCGTTCAGTAATAGATATGGTCGTTTCTGTCTTGATGGTTGTATACCATCACTCCAAAAATATTGTTGTGTGCACATAAAACTGGGAAACGGCTCACGTAAAGCTTTCTTACAATAAACAATTTAATAATGACTAACCATGACTTCTTTTCAGTATTCAAATAGAACAGATAAATGAAGCAAATGTTTGTTCTGACTGTTGTGTATGTTTCATAATGGTCTATTATTATGTGGCATTCATAATTAATTTACAACATCAAAATAGTTAAAACGTTTGAATGTCAAAAATCAAATTAGTTATTCATAGTGATACGCTGAAGTTGATTCTCCAGGAAAACTTACTTCACACTTGTCGCTTTTCCTGCAGATTATGCTTGAAGTACTGCAAACGACTCCAACTATCACTAATGCGCAGCAGACTGAAAATAATAATCTCCTCCATTTTCCAGCTGAACGCTTCATTCTTTGGCCCGATATATATGCCAACATCAATATTTCCATTGAAACAGCTACAGCAGTCACCTGTTCATGCACCTTACTGCATGGAGCCAGTAATGCCACACCGATGATCATCAAAAACAACTGAAAAGTTAATGATAAAAATATTGTTTTAAAGCAAATGTACATCTGAGGTCGCGTACAACGAGAATCATTAACAAAGTATCGTTCCTAATTTTGTTACCGGGAAGTTCACAGGTATTGCATTTAAATGCATGTTGGCTGTGGCTCATCCAAGTGAACGGTGTAGGCATCGAGATATGTTTTTTCAACGAATCTGCATATTCACTGCATATGTGAATCTAACATCACCATACTCATAGAACGAATAATAAACGTGAAAATAAAGGAACTGTTACATCATAAAGCGTAATAATCAACTGAATGAAACTTCCAATTGAGGCACAAAATTATGAAATTTCTATGATAGAAACACACTCTTCCAGATAAACCAAATACATTGAAGTAATAACCAAAGAAAACGTGTGTGAATAATATGATTTATTGTCCCTTTGCGTTTACTTTATCTCAAATGCAGTGCAAAAGTTGCTTGCAACAAACTTTGGCTTTTCTCATCAAAGAGTCCTACATGACGCACACCTAATCTACAGTGGTAACTTATCATATTCACTTGTCTTTCATCAATTTCATAGTTCTTCCTACACTCCTCAACTGCTCTGATTCGTCTTATATTCTCGCAAAAGCATATCAATATTACAGCATATGAAAGTAAATCTTGACGAAGATCAAATCATTATGAAACGTCTGAAAACCTAATAGGAATACATACAAATCTATACATTTCATTTTAAATAATGAACGACTTACAGTTATAATCACGAAGACGTTATTTACTTTAGATGCGATATGCAATTGTTTGATGAGTATAATAATTAGCGCAAATGTGAGAGCGATACCTCTGTAATGTGAAATTATAATGCACATTAAAATTAATTTCAGTAAACATTGAGCGTAGGGTGCTCCATTAGCACTTCTCTACAACATATTTGCAATAAATGGTCAGCAATTCCGATGAGCAACATTTATTATATGAATGTGTTCCGAAGATTATCGAACAATATAATTATGATGATACTCAGTTAATGATTTTCATGATGATCGAATTCGAGACAATGATGAGAAATGTGAAATGTTACTACTACGATGTGTTCATTATACGATAGAGTATTGAAACGATATTCATAATTTTTAGGTTGTTACAGAAGATGATACAGAGTATTCATGTACAAAGTAATAAAACCGACTTTTTTTAAATTTTATAACCTACATTAAAACTACACAGGATATGTCAAGTGGATCCGTCCATTCAGTTGCGTTGAATCTTTTGAGTTAAATAATGTATTTTCACACAATGTCAAATACTTAAATGCACGAATTTGTCTTCTCACAGATTCTGTTATAATTATATTGTGACAGTGTAACAAATTCCCATGATACCATTGTTAAAATATTTCTATTGGAAGAAACCATGAACTACAGCTTCGAGTGGATTGATGAAAATGTCACATACATGTTTTCATAAAAATTAATACATCGATTAGATAAAAACATTATTACTGATTTCTTCATTTAATAACTTCCGCATCAACTGAATGCAACCACGATCGTGTTTCAAAATTCAAGAAAGTATTTTAAAATGAATGAATTTCACACTGTTGTGAACAGTTCTCACTCAACCTTTGTACTCTATTATAATCTGTTGTCTATCTAACCATTGAAAAAAAATCTATCTGCCAGCAAATATGTCTTCTGTTTTGCCTATCCACGATCTAAATGAATATCAATCTATTTATCGACTAATACTGAAGAATCAGTTTGCTTCATTTTACTGACAACCTCAAAGCTGAAATAAACTGAAATTATCAATACAAATAAAAACTCAAGTGAAATGATTTTATGGAAATTCACGAACTCATACCAATCTTCTCCTGAGTTTAGTTTACGCAATTGAATACAATCACCAACATTAATAACCACATACACCCACATATATTGAGTATCAAGTGATTACTGTCTTAATGTACTTTGAACAAAAATTATGAAAAAAAATCTCATCAAAAATTCAGTCGTGAATACTGTGGACGTAACCGACAAACACTCAAAAATACTTTGAAATCGAAAGAACGAACTATTTTTTTATTGCTTTGAGCTCATATAATTGATGAGAGAATGTAGACATACAATAAAACATCAATGGAACATATTAAATGTTCACTTTTTACGTTTTACTTTGGTTATTACTCTATTTGATTGGTCCTTATTGTCAGTTATTATAAACCATTACCACAAACCTGTACATATTTGTTTGAAGTGATGTTGAGTGGTTTTAGACAATACGTTTCCCGCCTTCTACCTAAGGATGGCGGCTTATTTTAAGTTCATGAATAAAGCACCTACTCTAGAAATTTTGTGCACACAGGTAAACCAGTTTCTGTAGTACCAATCGGCAACATTAAGCTTCGAAAGTTCATGGTTTTACTACGTACACGTTCATCTCACAATAGTATACGACAACTAACGATCAACCTGAGCTACCAATGACGTTGAACAATAACCATGTTTTAACAGCCATATTCGGCATCGATTTCCGATAAACAAAACAACACAGGTAGATTGAGGTAATAGATACACCATCTTGAAGGCCGATCAGATACATCATACTTCACTCTTCTTGGCATGTTATGGTCTCATACGTTTAGTGGCTGATTTAAAATAAAGCATTTAAGTGTAAAGTCTATTTTTTGCCCACTGTGTTAGAGTACACCATTTCTTATGGCATATCACACTGCGATGACATATCACGTTCGATTGTGAAAATATGCATTCCTTGGAACGTTTCTTTGTATTCCACTTTTGTGTTCAAATGTTACATTCTCTATATCACCTAGATCTAGGAATGAAACATTTTTACCACATTGAAAAGTCATTTATTGTTATTCATTACATAAATCAGGTCACTTCTCGAACAATGGTACATTAGAGTTGGGTTCTAATCTTTTAAACAGTTCACGAACGTCCGAAGCAGCTTGCTGTAATTTACTTGAGATGTTCATGTCCTCTTTTAAATAATGTCTTGCACTGCGGACGTAGCTTTTGAGGCATGATATCATCAAGGGGTTGCTGAACATCGTGAAAATGCGGTCAATGTTTATCTCAAACCCACACAGTTCCTCGTATTGCCAACATGCACATAGACACCTTTCACCCTGTCGAGACAATGACCAGCATCCATGCAGGCTATAGCAACCTAATGTCCCACGTTTGTTCATTCAGAAACCTCAGTCTCACGTGAAAGTCAAGAGCGTGCGCCATCTAGACTAAATATTGCTGAGACCTTGGTTGGACGTCCAGGTTAACAGACCATCTCACCCTTGAGTTCGGATGGGATCGATGGATCACGAGGAGCGCACGAGGTGCGCGGAAAACCACTCACGCAACAACGTAAACGTGATAGTACCCTACGCTCGTACTACATGAATGCTACATCTTTCCGCTTTTCTTTCATTTTGTATCTAAGTCCATCAATCTGTTGGTACCGCCAAATGCAGTCAATTTCGGTGAAAGGTGGCCTGATAATTCACACTCTTGTCAATGCACTAAGTCAATGGTTTGTATCTGAACTGGTCGTTTTTCCGGTTCTTCGCTCGATTCGGTTCCACTCCAAGTCTGCACTTTTTTCTGGTTCGAACCAGTACGAACGCTGGAATGGCATGCCAACTCGATCCCTAAACTTGGTACGTTACTGTAGATACATTTCAACCTAAAATAATCTCGTTGACCGATTGAGCTTCATTAGTCGCTTCCTATCCATCAAAACTCTGCCCTACAATCGCCCGTTAGCTGACCAGCCACTCTTTCCCCACGAACCTCTAAGTTTCAAAAGTGGGAAGACATTATAGGTTGAGGCGAAAGGAGTGTTTTACTTTACGAAGAAATCACATCTGAATAATAAACATTTATTACTGCACTTAATCCTGACAATAATTTATCGTCAGTAAAGACTATCCCTCAAGCGCCAAGCATGCTAATCCGATTTTCCTCATCGCACTTCCCCTGAATGGACGTTAGCTGTTTGAAAGCGCTATTGCCTCGGTAACATTTCAATAAAAAGTGGCCAGTCTCGAACGTACTTCATCCTCTCGAATAAACCTATTTCACTTTCAAAGTTCATGGAGTAACATCAGTTATCCCGCGAAGAAGTTTATATTACGAATCGATGTAATGTAATTGGACGGAAGATTAGGAATATTCAAACAACCAAACAATCACACTACTTAGTAAACGGTGAACATTTAGGAGGTTTTATCGATGTTTCATCTGAGATTCACTGTCTTTTACCTAAGATATGAGCCTCACGAAATGAGAAATTAGTTCATTATTTCCAAGTGCAAGTATGGTCACGTGTTCATCGATCACGTTGACTGTATTAATAACAGAATAAAAGAATAAAATGTTTGTCGCACAGCTTAACATTATCAAGTGGTCCAATATGAATATTGTTATGTTCTGTGAGCATTGAATATGTACATTCACTGTGAAAATATGATCCAAAATCGACAAAAATGGTTCACGGTAGATAATCAACTCTTTAATGACATTTCAAAGCAAAAAGAGTTCAATTCCTGAGCATTTGAATCTGCAGGTGATATGAAGATTATTTAGAAAGCCAAATACTACGTGTGAGAATGAGTAATACGGTCACATTTGCATCGAGGCGCAAGGTAACATACATTCACTGCATAACTAATTATTTTAATCCGAGAACACAGCTTGACAGGAGGTTTTTTTTTATATATAATATATTTCTAGTTCATAATGGTTTGCGTTCACTGGCTTTTACTATGGCAGTCGACGCATTCCGTGTGTGACTTTTGACGCTGAATTAAGGTATTTCGCATCGGTTGTCGGACTTATTAATTATTATGTGGTGATTGGTGATGAACAATTACTGAGGCCAGTTTGCGTCCAGTGGTGCACACAATAAATGATCGTTGCTACTGAATTGGCCCTTGTGATGAAGGGTTCAACAGGAAAGTCGAGGATTCTATTATCTGTAGTTTTTTGTGCATTGCTTATAGCTCGAATCGCCTGCAGTATTTTAAGTAGCATATGGCGATGTTAAGTAAGTTGACAAAAATTATAAACTACAACTAATCGAAAATGAATATTGATTTGGTGTTTATGGTTTATTTTTGAGTGTGACCTAGTCAGTAACTATTATGTAATTTTAAAATACAATAGAAATTACCATATGCTACATTTATCTGTTTTGCGTTCGTACTCAAAATAAAGTCACTTTAAATATTCGCTGTATAATAGATTGTACGAAAGCGTTACACAAACCATTTTGCTGTTTTTTGCACGTAACACTATTTATAGGTTCATGCTATGCTAACGACGAGACAGTTATTTATCCGTCTGAATATACTCAGTATGTTCTGTTGCCTCAGTTGTTTCATCTATGCATTCAGATGAAAATTAGCAGACAGCATATTTATTAAAGAATAATTTTTCAAAGTGATTTAAAATGCAATATATTCATTAACTGTATTGTAGATGAAGTTTGCAATAGTGTCAGCGATCTGTTGGTGTGAAGCAATGTTAATCGTGAGGTGCTGATGTAATAATTCTTCTTAATTTTTTTCATAAATATATATATTTTTATATGTATATATTTTCACAATATTTCACTCTGCCCTGACTGTTCTTTCGCAGTGTTTATATCATGTTAACGTGTCTGACATTGTACACTCACACCATCCGTGAATCTCACTGTTTGTGTCATGTAAATCTGACGTTTTAAATTTTTATTTCACCATCAAACTGAGGAGTACTGTTTTTATAATTTCAGGTGATTGCATTAACGATATATTATTTTATGAAACCTAGCAAACAGGAAGATTATTCCAAATTTTATAAAATATTTTTAGTTTCATTTGAAACAATGATACTGACGTTTATTTTAAAACTACATGTCAATTATTTTTTTCATTGTTCTCGTTAACTGTGCTTGCTTTTGAAGTTAAAATGAACAATCATGATTATTTGACTGATATTCTTAAAATGCTTTGATAAATGTCAACTTTTTCTTCGTTGTTTATGTTGAATATTTTGCACGTCATAGTGAACTGTCATATGGATAATTCGTTATTGGTGTTGGTACAGAACTTTATTGCCAGTGTGCCAAATACAATTATAACGACACATATTGTTCTTTATTGTCATCATCTCAACACAGCTTGAATGAATCATTTTAATTACACTAACAAAGAAACTAGTAACCTACATTTTTTCTCCTACTGATTCTGTTGTCAATAATGGAATTGATTCGCTCTATTCGAATATGTGTAGCGAAAATCTACATTGATTACACATCTGCCGACAGAAATCACACGGTGTGGCGCATTTAATTTTTTAACCGGAATAAATGAATCCATGCTTCGCCGAGTTCATATTTCTTTAAGAAAGTCCGTTGAAGTAAACGAATCCCTATCATCTTTATGGCTTTGTGACACTCGAAGCAAATTTACTCATCAAAATGTATCAATGGAATTCTGAAAATATAATCACAAATACAGTTACTCAGCTGCACATGTTGCATTTCCGTATTGTGCTGTTACGATTGTGCAGTTTCAATGAAATCACAAGTCCATCAGTGTAGCTTTATTGAAAAACGACTCAATCTAATATTTACTAATAAGAAAATCGTGATCATGAGAAAGACCTTTGAAGATTTCTATGGATAAAATGATTCATTTCAGTTTATGCTGCAGATGATAATGATCAATATGACACAGTTACTAGTCTATAGAATTATGAGCAATCTGTATTGTCTGGCTTTTTATATGAGTACTACAATGCATTTATACTAGGTCCATGTTCACTTCCTAACTCGTCAATAAGCCTTTGCTACATAATTTTTGCATCATGTGAATTACAATAACTGAACACACATGAAATGTATCCCTTCAAAAAGAAGAGAAAAATTTTTGTTTTTTATTAGAAACAGTACACTTTTAAAAAAATCATCCTAACGTCTCATATTCATTTCTTTTAGGAAAGTATTTGACATTATAAGATCGTATTGAGAATCCTAAAGGCCTTAAGTGAAGAGTGAGCCGATAAAAATTTCAGCTTAAAAATAGGAGGCAAACATCAAGTAGGTCCGAAGGCAGTGTAATCGGCAGCGCTGGCTTGCTAGAGAGGAATGGATGTAAATGTGTTTTGTTTACCATGGAACTCATCAGTGTGCCTGGGTATCAATTATGAAATTTTTATTTTACTAACATCCCTTGTAACCTTAAACATAACATAAAGCATCAATCGAAGCAGTGGTAGCAGTTAAAAAGAAACAAATGCATATAACTGCTATGGGAAAGTTTTTCAATTCATTCATATAATGGACCATGATATGTAAAAACTCCGCCAGTAGATTCTTCAGGGCTACTGCCGATCTCTAGCCTGGATAAAGTAGGAGGGTCAGACGTCGAATTGGTAACCTCATGTCGTTGAAATCTAACTTGCCAGAGAATCGCAAACCAGAAAAGTTAATTTAAAACATTTTAACTCTGCCCTGGGAGTTTAGAGAAGACTCATAACGTCGCATCATCAAATCCGAGTTTCCTCGGAAGTCAAAGGGCCGATGACTCTTCTGACAACCAGAGAAACCTTTATTTTAGGTACATGGAACGTTCTTACATTATGGGAGATTGCAAGACTATTTCAAATTGAGGAAGAAATGAAAAGATACAACCTCGAGGTGCTCATCATCAGAGAAATGCATCGGACACAGGTTGGACAACTGGTACTAGCTTCAGAAGAACTGCTGTAATACTGTGATCATGAAGAGAAAATCGCTTCACATACACAAGGAGTTGCACTGTAGCTTTCCAAGCATGCAAAAAAGGCACTGATAGGATATGGATCTCATAGACACAGGATCGACAAAGCATCTTACAAAACAAAGACAGAGGACATTACAATGAACTTCGTCCAAAGTTATGCACCTACCAATGACTACAATGACGACGTTAAAGATCAATTCTACGAAAGGCTGCAGTCAATGGTAAACAATTTCTCACCAAAGGATATGATCATTCTGATGGGAGACCTGAATGCAAAATTTGTCATGGAAAACACCGGATATGAAGACATCATCGGATGATATGGACTGGGAGAAAGGAAAGAAAATGGTGAGAGATTTGCAATTATATGTGCCTCCAACAAACTGGTCATCGGTGGCACGATATTCTCACACAAACGCATACACAGAGCCACATGGAGTTCACTGAGATACATTACTGAAAACCGAATTGACCATTTTTGTATCAAATAAACGTTCAGAAGGACCAGAGAGGATGTGAGAACCAAGAAAGGAGCTGATATAGCCTCTGATCGTCACTAGCTGGTCGCCAAAATGAAACTGAAACTTAAAGAGCACGGAACAACGGAAAAGACAACATCTCAAGAGTTTGATACAGCCTTTCTTCGAGATACCGTAAACCTCGACGAATTCAAAACACCCTTCACCAGTAGGTTCCAAGCCTTGTATGATATACTCAATGGAGAGGATGCGACATTGGAGAACAATCGGCAAGGGATTAGGTAGGCAATCACTTCAAAATGTCACGAAGTGCTGGGTCACATGAAGTACCATCACAAGTAATGAATATCTGTTGATGCTCCTGCAAAAATTGAAGAAGGAAGGGAAAAGAAGGCAGCAATCAACGTCAGCTGAACAAGAGCAGGGATAGTTACCGCACAAGCCGCAGACACAGAAGCAAACAGGGAAGTGAAGAAGAGCATCAGTGCTGACAAACGAAAATATGTGGAAGATCTAGCAATGACGGCGGAAAAGGCAGCAAGAGAAGGAAACATGAGACAATTGTACGAAACAACAAAGGAGCTTGCTAGAAAGCATCGTAAACCAGAAACATTAGTGAAAAGCAAAGGAAAGCAAAGTAATCAGCAACACTAAGGAACAGCGAAATAGGTGGGTATAGCACTTTCAGGGACTCCTGAATCGAACAGCTTCACTAAACACACACAACATCGAAGCAGTAGGTCTCAACAAACATGAAGGGTGAAACAAGAATCTCCGATGCAATACAATTTGCATCAACCTAATCGCTCCAAATGGAGATGCTTTGGATGACCTTTACACCTTTACAAATCTGGACAGCATCAACGACAACTAAAGAGGATCCGATGCGGATGTGAGGGCGTGGATTGGCAAATCAAGGGCTACATTTGTACATTTGAAAAATAAATTCAACGTCAAACAACTTTCAAACAAAACCAAAATCAGGATTTTTAATACAAATGTCGAGACAGTTCAACTCTATGGAGCGGAAACTTGGAGAACTACGAAAGCCATCCTCTATACGGTACAAGTGTTTTCTACCAGTTGTTTACACAAAGTACTTCGTATTCGTTGACCAGACACTAGCAGCAACAACGTACCGTGGGAGACAACAAACCAGATTTCAGTGTGAGAGGAGATCACAAGAAGTGGATAGGACGCACAATACGAAAAACACCAAACTGCGTCACTGGGCATGCCTCCACATGGAACGTTCAAAGCAAAAAGAAAAGAGGAAGGCCAAGGAACACATTACGCCGAGAAATAAAGAAAGATATGGTAGGAAGGAACAAACATTGGACAGAACTGAAAAGAGAAGCCCAGGAAGGAGTTGTTGAGAGGAAATTTGTGGGCGGTCAAAGATCCACTGGGGATAACAGGCGTAAGTAATTTAGTCATAGTATGTCAAACATTTTTCGTTGACTGCTCATATTGTTGCCTGAGCAGACAGCAGTTATTCTCCAAACAATCATGACTTAAGCATCTTTTTATATTTTGGAACATATGTTGGTCGTTCTTCTCACGTTCTTCAGCTGAATGCAGGTTTGGACTTACTATCGTAGCAGGGTCTTGTGTATTCCGTTTGAGATCTTGGTTTTTGGCGTTTTTGAGTCTTTTTTGCATGTCATTTATATCAAAAGCTCTTATTCATGATTTATTCTGTAAGCTAACAATTTCATGTCATTTATTCATTTTATCCTGCTTGGGTCATCATTAGTGTGCTTCTTTTTGTATTAGAATTTTAATGAAGGTTTACTCCTGCATGCATAACCGTCAGAACACATTGTTTCTGTATATATTAAACGCCTTATCAATTATTTTTAGAACTTGCATTCCTGTTTTTCATTCTTCAGATGCCTAAAGTACTTATCTCTATACTACCTAATAACAAATCTATATCTTACAATTGAAATCATAGGTTAACCTAATAATAGGCTATCCTTAGTGGATATGTAGTCAAACATACAAAAGCCAAAATTGTCCGACTGCCTTGTAACGTTTAGCCATTTGATAAAGTGTACTCCGAGGAGATTTACCAAAATAGATATCAGAGTAAAAAAAACATTATTAGGTATCAACCATTGAACATAATAGAACCTAATACTTAAAAATAAGAGGATGATATATATGACCAGTATTAAAGATGATGTAAACATGCTATCAATCTCCTCTGGTCTGTGTGGCAGAATATTTTGTTTGCTTCCTGCTTACTACGATATATAAGATTCCCGAAGGTCAAACATGTGTAAATGAACTGTTTGATGATCACAAGTTTATAAACTTAAACTAAAGAACGAGATACAAATTATTCTTTTCAGCGTCGTTGAAAGAAACATATTGGATCTTCAAGAGTCAACTATCTCCAAAAAAATTCGAAACGTCAGCAAATGTTGTTACGAGAGTACAAAACGTCATGACTAATCACTTGTATTGAGGCTTGATGTCGTGGACTGAAATCTTTACTACAGACGAAGAGCGTTCTCGTTACTTTGCGTCATCGATTTGCTTACGAAGAGTCAACCGGAGCAGCAGAAATAATTTCCTTGCCAATTTATGGCATAGCGGATTCGTGCAAGTACAGAGAGGTGAACTAACAACTAGCAGTATTAACGAAAGGGCAGCTAAACAAACTGAAGATTTCTGCTCACATAGTCTGAATAAAAAAAGATGCAGTGAAACAATCACCGGTACCATTTATGATAAGGATGAAATTTTCATTTACAATCAATGCGTTCACTCATTAAATTTGATATCACTACAAGGTCATGTAACAGAAGTTTTCGTGCTCACCGTTACGATGATATACGCAAACGCATAAAATTTATAAATTTTAGGAAAAGAGTTGTCTTTGATTTTCTTCATCGTTCGGTATATCCAATTTGATTTTTCGGCATAATTACTGGTTGTTGTATTGTTTGTCTGACATTCTTTTTCGCCGAGTAAAATAGTCTTTTGTATCATGTGAAAGGGATCGGCTCCTGAAGATTCCTGACGTCCCATCAAGAAATCATGTGACTACACATGTAGCTTCCAGTATATCTGTGAATGAATATTGATTTCTGAAAGCAAATAAATATTCACAAAAGGACCTGAAATCGAATGTTCAATGTCAGGTTCTGATGCCCGTTTTGATTTAAATAAATATATGTAATACAGAATAATTTACATATATCACTCGCTGTGCACATTATGAATTGTAAAATATCATATTCCACACAACACCTATGAGTTTTGACGCATGTAAAGAAATTATTCGTGGTTGATTTGCGGGTCTTGCATTAGCTGTTGCGATACTTATGCCTATAATATATACTAAGCCCTCAATAAGACATTAGTTGATCAGATTATCAAAATCATATAAACATCCGAAATGGTTACTTAAAAGTTTAAGCTGATTTCCTCTCATGTCCGATTTCCATTTTCCGTTTTCGCAGCTCTAAAACGAAATCTTTATTTTATTACTTTTAAATATCATCCAAAACGCCGAAAAATTACTATCACAATGAACCTACTTCACTGAACTAAGGCTTAATAAAATCCTATATGTTGTGTAATTTCCTTCACTACTCAATTATGCTGTACGATCATTTGTTGCTTTTTTCCCTTGACAACCGATTCGACGGAGTTGAAATTTACGAAAGAATAACTATGAATATAGGTTAACAACTATATATGATAACTATCAATATTGAGCTTCAGAGATAGTTTCATTGAAATTATGAACTAATAGGTGTTGCTTTTTCGTTGGTTACTGAATCCATTCGTAACTTACACGATATCTGAGAGCGATGGATTACTTATGGAGATTTTGCTGGAAAAAATCAATTTCGTCATCCCGGATTACGATGAGTTTTTTTTAGAAAAAAGCTGCTTCAATTATAAGAATATATTACTGGAAGCAATTTGTCGTGTATGGTTCTAGCTTGTCACATAAGAAAAATGAATTGAATCCAACTGAATACACTTTCGCTTCAAAACGCTCGACATGCAAAACTCTTGGGGGATGTTTTTTTACTTCGATCATGATTATTTCGACAAACCTACCTTCTGCTTATCGTTGCCTCGTCTTTCGTACCCTTCATGGTTTATTTCATCCAGGTATTGCGGCCACTTCTCGCTCCATCGCCGCACGATACGTCTGGCGTTCCGTGAATAAAGATGTCCGAATGTGGGTGAAGCAATGCCTATGATGTCAATGATCAAAAGTGTACAGGCAAGTAGCCACCATGATTGGCACATGTGCTGCCACTGTCGCTCGCTTCCATCATGTTTGTATTGACATTGTGAGAAAATTTCCAACACATGCTCACGTGCATCGATTGATTCACAAGATGGAATGCAGCAATTTTTTCATTTCTTTTACGGCTTAAACAGTTGCTCACCGCTGCGTAGAAGGATGAATAGCGTATTACGGTTGTATCTTGACTGTCATAAATGATCGAGAACAACAGTATCAGTCCAGATTATTCTAACCGCTGACATTGCCGCTTGATACTTAGCGTATACACACTACCGCTGAACGGTTTCATCGCCAACTTCAATGCTGTTCGAGCATATAAAAACAACAAATGATAAGAAATCTGACCAATCGTCCCCCTAGGTATCAAAACGTGTGTATAAGCAGATTATCAATGTATACGACACGACATTGCGTCTTCTTGAAGAATTTTTCACATCACTGAGCAGTGATAGCTTCAGTAAATGACACTACGTACAGCGATTGTCTGAATTTATGTGAGTACTTCCTCCGTTGTCAACTTGAAGACAATATCGGCAGATCGCTCTCCCTCGAGAGCTATCTACCTGTTTGCATGTTTTCATGCCAGTTGATTTGGTACGCAAACCACTGCAACAGCGTGATGAAAGACGAATTGTCAGGTGATTCACTCTCATGATAATACCTTCAGTGTTGCTCCGTATAGTCGCGCCGCGTTAGTCAGCATGTACTGCATCCACATTTATTTGCATCCGCTTACATTTAATTTGCTTAAGCCCTTTCGATTAATTTATTTAACCAAGCCATTCGCTTAGCAACAACTTGTATGTACCATTGTTATTTTTTATTATCTGCTTTGTATGAGCTTATACGACTGAGCATTGCTTACGCTTACGCACTTACTCATCCTTTTCGCTTTAATGTTAATCTCGTAATCATCCCCATGAACTCACATGATTTGTATCGCTTGCTTTTGACCTTGTCAATCATTCGTCGCTTTTATTCATGTGTGTGCATACCTATTTCGCTTGTCATATGTCTGTCTTATTATTGTCTGACTATATATTCTTAGTCATGCTCTATCTCTTTGAGTTGACTCACTAGCCTTCTCCTATTCGATTCTCCAATTCGCTTCTTCGCTTTGCTATGTGGTGTGCCTCAAATAAACGTATACGATACTTGGAGTTCATCTTCTGATTTATAAATCGAGCTTAAGAACACGCAGCCATCATTCACACTACATAATGGTGAGCCCAACGTCAACAAAATTGGCCACCATACATAATGGTGAGTCCGCCGTTGAATCTAACGTACTCATCACAA
>OX103975.1:23540503-23559503 GCA_944470395.2 Schistosoma turkestanicum | reverse complement strand
GGAAATACTGTTGGTGCATGCTGTGTACGATGAATGGAGTGGATTGTGAGTGAAGTCACTCTATATTGATTGATTAATGGGCCAATCCTCGAGGTAATGCAATACGAGGCCGACCCGTGGACGGGGTTGAGCAAGCTCACAGCACCCGTCCGAAGGCGAAAAATACAGGTAATTTCATTGGTCTCAGTTAGAGACCGTTGCAGAAATTACACTGCAAAGAACAGATACTACACATGATCTTAGCTCAGAGAGCCGAGAAGCGATAAACTTGCAACGATTACAGCCCACCTCTGTACATTACTCGCATACATTGAATGCGCAGCATTGTTTGCAAGCATCATTCAGTCACTACATGAAGCTTTCACATCACCGACCACTGCACCACTTCATACGCTTTCATCATCATTTCACACTGTGAACGTCACTTGCAACATCCACGACAACATGACAAATAGCAAAATCACCTCAACTATACTACGCACAAACGACACGCTCTATACTACTCAATTAGCAACACAACTACTTATAGCATCATTCACATAAATCTATGCACACATCTCTCAGTATACACACAGACACGTACCAATGCGCACAATCATCCAGTCACTCTGCATTACACAATAATACAACCAGTCACAACCGCTACAACGCAGATCACGACCACGAGCACAACTGTTCAGTGCTGAATCGCATATATAGGATCGTGCGCATATTGACGAGCGTGTCTTTCTTTGTCCAGTGACAATGGTGTTATCTTATTTGAATTTGATGTGCCTGCTGACTGTATGGAACACATCAACACACACACACACACACACACACAAACACCATGAAAGAAGAGGGAGGGCGAGTGAAGCCGACTATCAGTTGTTGATTGAAGTGCATTGCGGAATTCATGTGAACATTTTGTAGGAGTGAGCAAACTGTGTATTTGTGTATGTGGGGGGTGGGACAGGTGAACAGGACAGTAATAAGTATCCAATGGTATTGGAGTCTTTGATCTACGGTGTTTTCTTCTTGACAGTAACAAGATGACAGAGGTGATGGATGAAGATTTTGTAGTAGTGTGTGCGTACATAGGTACTGGGGTTTTGTGTTGTGCATGTGGCTTAGAGAATTTCGTATGATGCTGATGATGATGATGTTGTTGACTAGTGGATGGATGTAGGAAATACTGTTGGGCATGCTGTGTACGATGAATGGAGTGGATTGTGAGTGAAGTCAACTCTATATTGATTGATTAATGGGCCAATCCTCGAGGTAATGCAATACGAGGCCGACCCGTGGACGGGGTTGAGCAAGCTCACAGCACCCGTCCGAAGGCGAAAAATACAGGTAATTTCATTGGTCTCAGTTTAGAGACCGTTGCAGAAATTACACTGCAAAGAACAGATACTACACATGATCTTAGCTCAGAGAGCCGAGAAGCGATAAACTTGCAACGATTACAGCCCACCTCTGTACATTACTCGCATACATTGAATGCGCAGCATTGTTTGCAAGCATCATTCAGTCACTACATGAAGCTTTCACATCACCGACCACTGCACCACTTCATACGCTTTCAATCATCATTTCACACTGTGAACGTCACTTGCAACATCCACGACAACATGACAAATAGCAAAATCACCTCAACTATACTACGCACAAACGACACGCTCTATACTACTCAATTAGCAACACAACTACTTATAGCATCATTCACATAAATCTATGCACACATCTCTCAGTATACACACAGACACGTACCAATGCGCACAATCATCCAGTCACTCTGCATTACACAATAATACAACCAGTCACAACCGCTACAACGCAGATCACGACCACGAGCACAACTGTTCAGTGCTGAATCGCATATATAGGATCGTGCGCATATTGACGAGCGTGTCTTTCTTTGTCCAGTGACAATGGTGTTATCTTATTTGAATTTGATGTGCCCTGCTGACTGTATGGAACACATCAACACACACACACACACACACACAAACACCATGAAAGAAGAGGGAGGGCGAGTGAAGCCGACTATCAGTTGTTGATTGAAGTGCATTGCGGAATTCATGTGAACATTTTGTAGGAGTGAGCAAACTGTGTATTTGTGTATGTGGGGGGTGGGACAGGTGAACAGGACAGTAATAAGTATCCAATGGTATTGGAGTCTTTGATCTACGGTGTTTTCTTCTTGACAGTAACAAGATGACAGAGGTGATGGATGAAGATTTTGTAGTAGTGTGTGCGTACATAGGTACTGGGGTTTTGTGTTGTGCATGTGGCTTAGAGAATTTCGTATGATGCTGATGATGATGATGTTGTTGACTAGTGGATGGATGTAGGAAATACTGTTGGGCATGCTGTGTACGATGAATGGAGTGGATTGTGAGTGAAGTCAACTCTATATTGATTGATTAATGGGCCAATCCTCGAGGTAATGCAATACGAGGCCGACCCGTGGACGGGGTTGAGCAAGCTCACAGCACCCGTCCGAAGGCGAAAAATACAGGTAATTTCATTGGTCTCAGTTTAGAGACCGTTGCAGAAATTACACTGCAAAGAACAGATACTACACATGATCTTAGCTCAGAGAGCCGAGAAGCGATAAACTTGCAACGATTACAGCCCACCTCTGTACATTACTCGCATACATTGAATGCGCAGCATTGTTTGCAAGCATCATTCAGTCACTACATGAAGCTTTCACATCACCGACCACTGCACCACTTCATACGCTTTCAATCATCATTTCACACTGTGAACGTCACTTGCAACATCCACGACAACATGACAAATAGCAAAATCACCTCAACTATACTACGCACAAACGACACGCTCTATACTACTCAATTAGCAACACAACTACTTATAGCATCATTCACATAAATCTATGCACACATCTCTCAGTATACACACAGACACGTACCAATGCGCACAATCATCCAGTCACTCTGCATTACACAATAATACAACCAGTCACAACCGCTACAACGCAGATCACGACCACGAGCACAACTGTTCAGTGCTGAATCGCATATATAGGATCGTGCGCATATTGACGAGCGTGTCTTTCTTTGTCCAGTGACAATGGTGTTATCTTATTTGAATTTGATGTGCCTGCTGACTGTATGGAACACATCAACACACACACACACACACACACACAAACACCATGAAAGAAGAGGGAGGGCGAGTGAAGCCGACTATCAGTTGTTGATTGAAGTGCATTGCGGAATTCATGTGAACATTTTGTAGGAGTGAGCAAACTGTGTATTTGTGTATGTGGGGGGTGGGACAGGTGAACAGGACAGTAATAAGTATCCAATGGTATTGGAGTCTTTGATCTACGGTGTTTTCTTCTTGACAGTAACAAGATGACAGAGGTGATGGATGAAGATTTTGTAGTAGTGTGTGCGTACATAGGTACTGGGGTTTTGTGTTGTGCATGTGGCTTAGAGAATTTCGTATGATGCTGATGATGATGATGTTGTTGACTAGTGGATGGATGTAGGAAATACTGTTGGGCATGCTGTGTACGATGAATGGAGTGGATTGTGAGTGAAGTCAACTCTATATTGATTGATTAATGGGCCAATCCTCGAGGTAATGCAATACGAGGCCGACCCGTGGACGGGGTTGAGCAAGCTCACAGCACCCGTCCGAAGGCGAAAAATACAGGTAATTTCATTGGTCTCAGTTTAGAGACCGTTGCAGAAATTACACTGCAAAGAACAGATACTACACATGATCTTAGCTCAGAGAGCCGAGAAGCGATAAACTTGCAACGATTACAGCCCACCTCTGTACATTACTCGCATACATTGAATGCGCAGCATTGTTTGCAAGCATCATTCAGTCACTACATGAAGCTTTCACATCACCGACCACTGCACCACTTCATACGCTTTCAATCATCATTTCACACTGTGAACGTCACTTGCAACATCCACGACAACATGACAAATAGCAAAATCACCTCAACTATACTACGCACAAACGACACGCTCTATACTACTCAATTAGCAACACAACTACTTATAGCATCATTCACATAAATCTATGCACACATCTCTCAGTATACACACAGACACGTACCAATGCGCACAATCATCCAGTCACTCTGCATTACACAATAATACAACCAGTCACAACCGCTACAACGCAGATCACGACCACGAGCACAACTGTTCAGTGCTGAATCGCATATATAGGATCGTGCGCATATTGACGAGCGTGTCTTTCTTTGTCCAGTGACAATGGTGTTATCTTATTTGAATTTGATGTGCCTGCTGACTGTATGGAACACATCAACACACACACACACACACACACACACACAAACACCATGAGAGAAGAGGGAGGGCGAGTGAAGCCGACTATCAGTTGTTGATTGAAGTGCATTGCGGAATTCATGTGAACATTTTGTAGGAGTGAGCAAACTGTGTATTTGTGTATGTGGGGGGTGGGACAGGTGAACAGGACAGTAATAAGTATCCAATGGTATTGGAGTCTTTGATCTACGGTGTTTTCTTCTTGACAGTAACAAGATGACAGAGGTGATGGATGAAGATTTTGTAGTAGTGTGTGCGTACATAGGTACTGGGGTTTTGTGTTGTGCATGTGGCTTAGAGAATTTCGTATGATGCTGATGATGATGATGTTGTTGACTAGTGGATGGATGTAGGAAATACTGTTGGGCATGCTGTGTACGATGAATGGAGTGGATTGTGAGTGAAGTCAACTCTATATTGATTGATTAATGGGCCAATCCTCGAGGTAATGCAATACGAGGCCGACCCGTGGACGGGGTTGAGCAAGCTCACAGCACCCGTCCGAAGGCGAAAAATACAGGTAATTTCATTGGTCTCAGTTTAGAGACCGTTGCAGAAATTACACTGCAAAGAACAGATACTACACATGATCTTAGCTCAGAGAGCCGAGAAGCGATAAACTTGCAACGATTACAGCCCACCTCTGTACATTACTCGCATACATTGAATGCGCAGCATTGTTTGCAAGCATCATTCAGTCACTACATGAAGCTTTCACATCACCGACCACTGCACCACTTCATACGCTTTCAATCATCATTTCACACTGTGAACGTCACTTGCAACATCCACGACAACATGACAAATAGCAAAATCACCTCAACTATACTACGCACAAACGACACGCTCTATACTACTCAATTAGCAACACAACTACTTATAGCATCATTCACATAAATCTATGCACACATCTCTCAGTATACACACAGACACGTACCAATGCGCACAATCATCCAGTCACTCTGCATTACACAATAATACAACCAGTCACAACCGCTACAACGCAGATCACGACCACGAGCACAACTGTTCAGTGCTGAATCGCATATATAGGATCGTGCGCATATTGACGAGCGTGTCTTTCTTTGTCCAGTGACAATGGTGTTATCTTATTTGAATTTGATGTGCCTGCTGACTGTATGGAACACATCAACACACACACACACACACACACACAAACACCATGGGAGAAGAGGGAGGGCGAGTGAAGCCGACTATCAGTTGTTGATTGAAGTGCATTGCGGAATTCATGTGAACATTTTGTAGGAGTGAGCAAACTGTGTATTTGTGTATGTGGGGGGGGGGGACAGGTGAACAGGACAGTAATAAGTATCCAATGGTATTGGAGTCTTTGATCTACGGTGTTTTCTTCTTGACAGTAACAAGATGACAGAGGTGATGGATGAAGATTTTGTAGTAGTGTGTGCGTACATAGGTACTGGGGTTTTGTGTTGTGCATGTGGCTTAGAGAATTTCGTATGATGCTGATGATGATGATGTTGTTGACTAGTGGATGGATGTAGGAAATACTGTTGGGCATGCTGTGTACGATGAATGGAGTGGATTGTGAGTGAAGTCAACTCTATATTGATTGATTAATGGGCCAATCCTCGAGGTAATGCAATACGAGGCCGACCCGTGGACGGGGTTGAGCAAGCTCACAGCACCCGTCCGAAGGCGAAAAATACAGGTAATTTCATTGGTCTCAGTTTAGAGACCGTTGCAGAAATTACACTGCAAAGAACAGATACTACACATGATCTTAGCTCAGAGAGCCGAGAAGCGATAAACTTGCAACGATTACAGCCCACCTCTGTACATTACTCGCATACATTGAATGCGCAGCATTGTTTGCAAGCATCATTCAGTCACTACATGAAGCTTTCACATCACCGACCACTGCACCACTTCATACGCTTTCAATCATCATTTCACACTGTGAACGTCACTTGCAACATCCACGACAACATGACAAATAGCAAAATCACCTCAACTATACTACGCACAAACGACACGCTCTATACTACTCAATTAGCAACACAACTACTTATAGCATCATTCACATAAATCTATGCACACATCTCTCAGTATACACACAGACACGTACCAATGCGCACAATCATCCAGTCACTCTGCATTACACAATAATACAACCAGTCACAACCGCTACAACGCAGATCACGACCACGAGCACAACTGTTCAGTGCTGAATCGCATATATAGGATCGTGCGCATATTGACGAGCGTGTCTTTCTTTGTCCAGTGACAATGGTGTTATCTTATTTGAATTTGATGTGCCTGCTGACTGTATGGAACACATCAACACACACACACACACACACACAAACACCATGAAAGAAGAGGGAGGGCGAGTGAAGCCGACTATCAGTTGTTGATTGAAGTGCATTGCGGAATTCATGTGAACATTTTGTAGGAGTGAGCAAACTGTGTATTTGTGTATGTGGGGGGTGGGACAGGTGAACAGGACAGTAATAAGTATCCAATGGTATTGGAGTCTTTGATCTACGGTGTTTTCTTCTTGACAGTAACAAGATGACAGAGGTGATGGATGAAGATTTTGTAGTAGTGTGTGCGTACATAGGTACTGGGGTTTTGTGTTGTGCATGTGGCTTAGAGAATTTCGTATGATGCTGATGATGATGATGTTGTTGACTAGTGGATGGATGTAGGAAATACTGTTGGGCATGCTGTGTACGATGAATGGAGTGGATTGTGAGTGAAGTCAACTCTATATTGATTGATTAATGGGCCAATCCTCGAGGTAATGCAATACGAGGCCGACCCGTGGACGGGGTTGAGCAAGCTCACAGCACCCGTCCGAAGGCGAAAAATACAGGTAATTTCATTGGTCTCAGTTTAGAGACCGTTGCAGAAATTACACTGCAAAGAACAGATACTACACATGATCTTAGCTCAGAGAGCCGAGAAGCGATAAACTTGCAACGATTACAGCCCACCTCTGTACATTACTCGCATACATTGAATGCGCAGCATTGTTTGCAAGCATCATTCAGTCACTACATGAAGCTTTCACATCACCGACCACTGCACCACTTCATACGCTTTCAATCATCATTTCACACTGTGAACGTCACTTGCAACATCCACGGCAACATGACAAATAGCAAAATCACCTCAACTATACTACGCACAAACGACACGCTCTATACTACTCAATTAGCAACACAACTACTTATAGCATCATTCACATAAATCTATGCACACATCTCTCAGTATACACACAGACACGTACCAATGCGCACAATCATCCAGTCACTCTGCATTACACAATAATACAACCAGTCACAACCGCTACAACGCAGATCACGACCACGAGCACAACTGTTCAGTGCTGAATCGCATATATAGGATCGTGCGCATATTGACGAGCGTGTCTTTCTTTGTCCAGTGACAATGGTGTTATCTTATTTGAATTTGATGTGCCTGCTGACTGTATGGAACACATCAACACACACACACACACACACACACAAACACCATGGGAGAAGAGGGAGGGCGAGTGAAGCCGACTATCAGTTGTTGATTGAAGTGCATTGCGGAATTCATGTGAACATTTTGTAGGAGTAAGCAAACTGTGTATTTGTGTATGTGGGGGGTGGGACAGGTGAACAGGACAGTAATAAGTATCCAATGGTATTGGAGTCTTTGATCTACGGTGTTTTCTTCTTGACAGTAACAAGATGACAGAGGTGATGGATGAAGATTTTGTAGTAGTGTGTGCGTACATAGGTACTGGGGTTTTGTGTTGTGCATGTGGCTTAGAGAATTTCGTATGATGCTGATGATGATGTTGTTGACTAGTGGATGGATGTAGGAAATACTGTTGGGCATGCTGTGTACGATGAATGGAGTGGATTGTGAGTGAAGTCAACTCTATATTGATTGATTAATGGGCCAATCCTCGAGGTAATGCAATACGAGGCCGACCCGTGGACGGGGTTGAGCAAGCTCACAATCCACTCCATTCATCGTACACAGCATGCCCAACAGTATTTCCTACATCCATCCACTAGTCAACAACATCATCATCATCAGCATCATACGAAATTCTCTAAGCCACATGCACAACACAAAACCCCAGTACCTATGTACGCACACACTACTACAAAATCTTCATCCATCACCTCTGTCATCTTGTTACTGTCAAGAAGAAAACACCGTAGATCAAAGACTCCAATACCATTGGATACTTATTACTGTCCTGTTCACCTGTCCCACCCCCCACATACACAAATACACAGTTTGCTCACTCCTACAAAATGTTCACATGAATTCCGCAATGCACTTCAATCAACAACTGATAGTCGGCTTCACTCGCCCTCCCTCTTCTCCCATGGTGTTTGTGTGTGTGTGTGTGTGTGTGTGTTGATGTGTTCCATACAGTCAGCAGGCACATCAAATTCAAATAAGATAACACCATTGTCACTGGACAAAGAAAGACACGCTCGTCAATATGCGCACGATCCTATATATGCGATTCAGCACTGAACAGTTGTGCTCGTGGTCGTGATCTGCGTTGTAGCGGTTGTGACTGGTTGTATTATTGTGTAATGCAGAGTGACTGGATGATTGTGCGCATTGGTACGTGTCTGTGTGTATACTGAGAGATGTGTGCATAGATTTATGTGAATGATGCTATAAGTAGTTGTGTTGCTAATTGAGTAGTATAGAGCGTGTCGTTTGTGCGTAGTATAGTTGAGGTGATTTTGCTATTTGTCATGTTGCCGTGGATGTTGCAAGTGACGTTTACAGTGTGAAATGATGATTGAAAGCGTATGAAGTGGTGCAGTGGTCGGTGATGTGAAAGCTTCATGTAGTGACTGAATGATGCTTGCAAACAATGCTGCGCATTCAATGTATGCGAGTAATGTACAGAGGTGGGCTGTAATCGTTGCAAGTTTATCGCTTCTCGGCTCTCTGAGCTAAGATCATGTGTAGTATCTGTTCTTTGCAGTGTAATTTCTGCAACGGTCTCTAAACTGAGACCAATGAAATTACCTGTATTTTTCGCCTTCGGACGGGTGCTGTGAGCTTGCTCAACCCCGTCCACGGGTCGGCCTCGTATTGCATTACCTCGAGGATTGGCCCATTAATCAATCAATATAGAGTTGACTTCACTCACAATCCACTCCATTCATCGTACACAGCATGCCCAACAGTATTTCCTACATCCATCCACTAGTCAACAACATCATCATCATCAGCATCATACGAAATTCTCTAAGCCACATGCACAACACAAAACCCCAGTACCTATGTACGCACACACTACTACAAAATCTTCATCCATCACCTCTGTCATCTTGTTACTGTCAAGAAGAAAACACCGTAGATCAAAGACTCCAATACCATTGGATACTTATTACTGTCCTGTTCACCTGTCCCACCCCCCACATACACAAATACACAGTTTGCTTACTCCTACAAAATGTTCACATGAATTCCGCAATGCACTTCAATCAACAACTGATAGTCGGCTTCACTCGCCCTCCCTCTTCTCCCATGGTGTTTGTGTGTGTGTGTGTGTGTGTGTTGATGTGTTCCATACAGTCAGCGGGCACATCAAATTCAAATAAGATAACACCATTGTCACTGGACAAAGAAAGACACGCTCGTCAATATGCGCACGATCCTATATATGCGATTCAGCACTGAACAGTTGTGCTCGTGGTCGTGATCTGCGTTGTAGCGGTTGTGACTGGTTGTATTATTGTGTAATGCAGAGTGACTGGATGATTGTGCGCATTGGTACGTGTCTGTGTGTATACTGAGAGATGTGTGCATAGATTTATGTGAATGATGCTATAAGTAGTTGTGTTGCTAATTGAGTAGTATAGAGCGTGTCGTTTGTGCGTAGTATAGTTGAGGTGATTTTGCTATTTGTCATGTTGCCGTGGATGTTGCAAGTGACGTTTACAGTGTGAAATGATGATTGAAAGCGTATGAAGTGGTGCAGTGGTCGGTGATGTGAAAGCTTCATGTAGTGACTGAATGATGCTTGCAAACAATGCTGCGCATTCAATGTATGCGAGTAATGTACAGAGGTGGGCTGTAATCGTTGCAAGTTTATCGCTTCTCGGCTCTCTGAGCTAAGATCATGTGTAGTATCTGTTCTTTGCAGTGTAATTTCTGCAACGGTCTCTAAACTGAGACCAATGAAATTACCTGTATTTTTCGCCTTCGGACGGGTGCTGTGAGCTTGCTCAACCCCGTCCACGGGTCGGCCTCGTATTGCATTACCTCGAGGATTGGCCCATTAATCAATCAATATAGAGTTGACTTCACTCACAATCCACTCCATTCATCGTACACAGCATGCCCAACAGTATTTCCTACATCCATCCACTAGTCAACAACATCATCATCAGCAGCATCATACGAAATTCTCTAAGCCACATGCACAACACAAAACCCCAGTACCTATGTACGCACACACTACTACAAAATCTTCATCCATCACCTCTGTCATCTTGTTACTGTCAAGAAGAAAACACCGTAGATCAAAGACTCCAATACCATTGGATACTTATTACTGTCCTGTTCACCTGTCCCACCCCCCACATACACAAATACACAGTTTGCTCACTCCTACAAAATGTTCACATGAATTCCGCAATGCACTTCAATCAACAACTGATAGTCGGCTTCACTCGCCCTCCCTCTTCTCCCATGGTGTTTGTGTGTGTGTGTGTGTGTGTGTGTTGATGTGTTCCATACAGTCAGCGGGCACATCAAATTCAAATAAGATAACACCATTGTCACTGGACAAAGAAAGACACGCTCGTCAATATGCGCACGATCCTATATATGCGATTCAGCACTGAACAGTTGTGCTCGTGGTCGTGATCTGCGTTGTAGCGGTTGTGACTGGTTGTATTATTGTGTAATGCAGAGTGACTGGATGATTGTGCGCATTGGTACGTGTCTGTGTGTATACTGAGAGATGTGTGCATAGATTTATGTGAATGATGCTATAAGTAGTTGTGTTGCTAATTGAGTAGTATAGAGCGTGTCGTTTGTGCGTAGTATAGTTGAGGTGATTTTGCTATTTGTCATGTTGTCGTGGATGTTGCAAGTGACGTTCACAGTGTGAAATGAGGTATGGATCGCTTTTCATCACTAGCCATAACATTACAATCATGTCATACTGATAATAGTCCAGTGATTAGATCTTCGAAAAATGCCTCTCATCATCAGTGTACACACAAATATACACAAGGTTATGATCGTGATTTATTGAAATTGCCCATTCAAATAACTAAAAATCCACGAAAGCGACGAACATAATTCATGTTTTCATGATGTTTGATCTAAGGTCTACAGTCTCTAACATAATATATGAGCTTAACGAAATGAGAAAATGTTCATTCTTTCAATTAACAGGTATTGTCATGTTTTCATTGATTAAGTTTACTTGATTTAAAACTAAATTTCAGAATTCATTTTGTGTCGCATAGCTTTTCATTATTATTTGTTCAAAAGTTCATTAGTACAGTAACCACTTATCAATCAATATATGTTGATTTATGTTGATATAAATCTAGGTGACTACATAGAATAGTGGTAACTAAACGTTGAAGACTGCCAATAGTTGATGCAATAAAGAAAATTTGTATCGTTCAGGCCAAGTAGCTATAACATGAAAGTACGATAAATTCAGATCTAAGGCCTCTAGATAATATTGCTGTGCTGTCAATTATGGTCGGACTAATTCACTTATAATTATAGAATACACTTCAACTCAATGAGATCACCGGGAATTGTCCTTATTCACACAAATGTTGTATATGTACATTTGACTTGCATGAGTCTGTCTCTATGAGTCTAGTTGATAATTATGCAGGCACACTTCAGCTGTACATGTTTGTCACGAAAAATTATTCAAGCAACACGACATCGTGAAAAAGGTAACAGTTATGAGGAAAAATGTACGACAGCACTGTAAAGATTTTCATTTCATTTATTCTATGAACCATTCATTATCAAGGAGTCATGTGAATAGCACTTATTAGCATTGGTTCCTTCAATTACAGATTGGGTCGCCTACAGTCATTTCACAACCTATTCTGTCTTCCGCCTGTTCTTCGGGTTCCGTTCAATTGTTAATCATTTTCTCATACCTGGTATCTCTTCCACCCTTTTTATAGTTTTGAGGGTTTGAAGTGACTGCTTGTGTTTTGGAGTAGTCGAATAGTTCACTCAATGTTTGTTTCATACATTACTGGTAGTATGTCCTTATTTCTAATGTGGGCTTTCAATTTCAATTCAATAATTGAGCTACAGCGTTTAAAATAAAAAGAATGAGTTATATACCAATAAAGAACCAGATCAATATGCTTCATTATTATATTCTTTGAACGGAAAACCACGACGCAACTGAGTATTTTCTTTCGACGGTTTACAAGGTTCAAATACTTTGTACGCTCACATAAAATTGAAAATCTGTTTCTGTTTCATAAAAAGCAATTGTCCAAGTTTCTCTTCATGGTTTCATGTAACGAAGTAACACCTCAACCGCAGTGCAGTGGTTTCTGGTGCAAAAGTTCACCATTAAGTTAAAATGAGATTTAGTCATAGACGTTTTCGAAGCAAACTGTGCCTTGCCTAGAAAAGTTGAACACCAACAAGAAAATCATTTAATGAAATCAAAATTTACATGGAACCATGGGAATTCATCTTGAAAAAGGAAGAAGTTACAAGATTTTCATTCACTATTGAGTATGCTAATCAGCATAAATAACACTGAATAACTGAAGTGTCAATTACAATCGCGGTGATTTATCAAAATACAAGACGAAATAAATTACAAATGAGCAAACTTATATTGGCACACTAACCATAAAAGAATTCGAAGAATATAATCTAATGACTAGGCTTCTAAGCAAATACTGTTCGCAGTACATAATCAACACCTGTTGTGGTTGAATTCATTACAAGACATTCAATGGAGAAAAGAAACCAATGAACAGAATTCTTCGAAAGATTATTCATGTAATTTCTTGGAGGTTCAGCAAATTAGGTGATGTTTTGACAAATGAAATAAGAAATAACATTTAAATATAAGTTATCACTATCACTATCATTAATTGAAGACTAATATTCAATTCGAATGATGATGGGCAATTTTTATAAGATAGATACTGATTTATTCTCAAGTAGAAACATGTTACAAGAGGCATACTGAGTTACAAGCGATGTTAGGATATTTTCGGTGAAAGCTTGTTCATTCATGTTAATATTTCATGAGATTCATTGGCTTCATGTAGATGGCTAAACGTATCTTCATAAAAATGAAAGATAAACAGAAGAATAATAGAAAGTTGCGATGTGCAGGGCAGATAATATTCCTACTTAAAGCTGATTCAGCACTGTGTACATATTATGTTTGAGTAAAACAAAGATATGATCCTACAGAGTGTGGAACGCTTACTGCACAGTGGCACGTATGTAGGTTTTCGAAGACAGGTCAATAGTATGATATCGAATGGGCGAATAATCATATGAATAGATGAAACACAGGGAAATCAATTTGTTGACGATCGGTTTGATTTAAAGAATATAATAATGAAAAACAGTGATCTGCTTCTTTATTGTTATATAATTGATCCTTTTTCTTCTTACCGCTGTAGCTCAAGAAGTCACGAATTAGGTCTGCTAACATAGGATTTGTTGGTAGGAAATGAAATCAGTTCAGTGTTACGAGCTTGAATCGTCGATGTGGTAAATAGGGAAAAGTAAGATGGATATCATTGATTAGTTACATCCTGCGATATCATAACGAGCTGTGAGCAAACAAACTCTTCTGCACTACAGATATGGTTAGATTGAAGTTATCGCCCCATCGTCGTGAATGCTATTCAGATAAACCACCCTTCCTCGTTTTGTGATGTTGTTCTCTCATGCTTAGTGCTATATTTTTTACAGTGTTTGTTTGGTACAAGCTCAATGTTTTTTACTCTTTGTCAGAATACACTTTCTCTACCAGCTCCATGTTACAAGCAAACCAGTATGTGAATCAAGAACTAAAGATATGCACAAACGAATGTATTGTATTAAGAATTCGAAATCAAGCATTCCACAACAACAAGATGTTACTAATTCATTCAAACACCACATCCGCCACAGCTTAAATTGGAATGCAAGTGTCTGTAATCAATTGTACGTCTTCTTCTCAAATTCATCCTGTGTCTGTCCGACAGTGTATTGGATAAAGGCTCTGCATTATCTAGAATGCTATCATTAGTATTAGAATTAACAACCGAAATCGGTTCCTCGAATTGTATTTGATCAACATGTCAATTGTGTGTACTTAAGTCATTGATATCTAGAAGTCGCACCATAGATTTTTCGGCATTCTTCAGAACAATCCCCGTGGATAGTCGAAGACCATTGCTACGATAATATGTAACTTCTTCAGACTCCAAATATCTCATATTTGACCGGAGAATTCTTCCTTTTAATAGTTTTGATGGAGTCTCTTTCGTCACCGAATGTCTATATTGCAGTAGAAAGGTATCTACTCTCCAGCTCATTAGTGTTGAGGCGGCAATAGAATCAATAGCAGTTTTCAACGTCCTGACGAAATTTTCTGCCTGACATCTGCAGTAAACAGATGTTTGCACCCTGTACCATTTAACCAGGTAGTAACTGCATCTGCAGCAAAATGAGTGCCGTTATCAGTCACTAACACCATTGGAACCGCATCTCGACTAAACACCTTTCTTAATGCTTGAATTGTGAAGTCAGAATTTGGTGAAGTTGTGAAAAAAACTTCAGGCCATTTTGAAACAGAATCAATGACTACAAGTGCATAGTATTTGCGAAGAAACGGGCCACAATAGTCTGCATGAATTCTCTGCCAGGCCTCAGACGATACTGGCCATGGAGTCCACTTCGAGTGCTGATTTTTCAGCTTATGACATTTTATACAATCGTTTGCTGTACGACAAATATCTGCATTTATCTCTGGCCACCAACACGTGAGCCTCGCCAAGGACTTCATTTTCTCAACACCTAAATGTCCACTATGAATATCTTCTAGGACAGCTTTACGCAATGAAGGAGGAATAAGAACCCGATCATGTAAACACAAAATACCATCAGGAGTAGTGGATAGCTCATCCAGCTTTGAAAAATAGATAGGGAATCTACGTTTCAGATTAGCATTCCAACCTTTCCGTATAGCATTAATTATACATTCAAAGTTTCAACGAGTTTCTCTAATGAGATCTGGACGTTTCACTGGTAATGGTTGCACCAACAAACAGTCTGAAGTATTAACAGATTTATCTTGTAATGACTGTCGAGAAATGTAGTGATCATGTTGAATTCGTTTGGCACTCCTGTGCTGAACCGTGTTCATACCTCCACTGCATTTAGGGCACGTAGCTATCAAATCTTTAAGTAAAGAATCTGAATTTTCTTTAGAAAAAAGGAAAGACAACTCCACTTTAGGTCTTTTCAAATTCTTTAAACCCAGTAGTGACAGTCCTGTTTCGCTAACTAAGAATCCACAAGGTATGTATGAGGAATCATCCTCTTTTATTAGCAATTCACAACATCCTCGTATAGGCAGTCTGTGTCCAGTAATCCCCAATATCGATACTTCAGTGGGTCGAACCACAACGTTAGGATCTAACGATTTCAAGTTCTTGAATGAAATAATGGACTCTATACTGCCTGTGTCCACAATAAAGTCATGAAATGAACCAAGCGATGTATATAGTCACTTTTGAATATGAGCAAAACCTTTCGAAATGGTAGACAAAGATAAATGATCACTAGGATCAGCTGAATTACTGGGATCTAAATAACAAGGTTTAGTACTAATTGAGGCAAAATGAACAGTAGCTTTGCATACTGCTTGAATGTGTCCTATCTTACCACATCTAAAACATTTAGCATTACGAAATGTACAATAATAACGAGAATGAAGTTTTCCACATGATAAACATTTGCCAAACTTGGTCTCACCTTTTTGACTTCCTTTGTAATTCTTTTTTGAGACACCGTTCATTTTTACACGAGAATAGGAACCACTGTTAAACGAACACAATTTCAATTGACCCTGAGATTGTTTTTCATGATGACAACTGAACAAGCATTGGAAATCTTCATCGACTAAATATCAAGTTCATTCAACGCCTCGTAGTTAATGCCCGCAGTTCTAACATCTTGAAAGCAACAGTTTGACATTCTTAACAACTCTCTCTCCAAACTAGATATGGTAATTCCTGCAATTAATCGGTCTCCCAGCTGCACATGAAGTTGATCACCGAAATTACATTTGACAGCCTGTTTCTGCAATTCAAGAATGAATCCCTCAAAATTTTGGTCATTTTGACGAATCATCTTATGAAATTTCGCTATTTCACGGCATTCAAAACCAGGGCACTTTACATGATTCAATAATAAATCCTTTAGCATTGCATAGGGAAGTGAAAAAGGTTTTTCTGGATATGCCAAGGTTTTCAATAAGCTGTACGCTTCTTTTCCGATGAATGTTTGGAAATGAGCCACAATTTTATCATCTTTGACATCTTTCCTGTTATGTTATGTTACGGGAACAAGAATGGGCTCACATTGAAGGAAATGAATTATGTACCATCGACATTGTAAGAAGTTAATGAGTTAAAATTGAAAGCCTACATTTGAAATCAAGACGTACCACCGGTGATGTATGAGACTCATATTGAGGGAACGTTTCGGCTACACCAAAACACAAGCAGTCACTTCAAACTCTCAAGACCATAAAAAGAGAGGAAGAGATAACAGGTACAACAAAATGAATAACAGTTGAACGGAACTAGGAAAACAGGCAGAAGACAGAAAAGGCTGTGGAATGATTGTAGGCGATACAATCTGTAATTGAAGCAACCATTGCGAATAAGTGCTATTCACATGTCTCCTTCATAAAGAATTTTTCATAGAGTAAGTGAAATGAAAATCTTCACAATGCCGTCATGCGTATTTACCCATAACTTTTACCGTTTTCTCATGATTTAGTGTTGCTCGAATAATTTTTCTTGACCAGCATGTTAAATTGAAGTATGCCTGCATAAATATCAACTAGACTCATAGAGACAGACTCATGCAAGACACATATACATATACAACATTTGTGTGATTATGTTTATGCACAGACGAGGACGATTCATCGTGATCTCATTGACTTGAAGTGTATTCTATATTTATTAGTGAATAAGTCCGATATCCACTGTCAGCACAGCAATAATTTTCACGGTCTTCAGAACCTAATTCACTGTACTTCATATTACACGTACTGCTCCTGGACGAAATAAATTAATGATCGACGAGGCAGCAAGCTAAATGTTTGAATCAACTAGTTCCCCTGGTAATATAAATGATAAAGTTCAATTAACTGATATCTGGATAATGAAATTTTTGATCAACTACCCATCATACTGAAGTACACAATAGAATCATTCATTTCTGTAATATGAAGAATTATTTGCAGTGGAGTGCTGAGAATACACCAATTACAAACCAATCACATAACTACTTGTGATGATGTGTAAAATATTCTCTATAAACATACATGAACAGGTTTATATTTATCAAGGTATTTTATGAATACATAATATAAATCATTATTGATCGTTCATAATTGCATCAACCAGAAAGAAACAATTTAAGGAATACAATGAAAGAAATAATTGACATGTAATATTGAAATAATCACAAATATCAGAAATTCAAATGCGCATATAAAAGTCAGATAAAGAGCAGAGTAATCTTCCTGTTTCCTCATTTTGATCACATAGTATGTTGTCAATGTAATCATCTGTAAGAGTGAAAACAATAATTCTTAGTTTGAATTTAAATAAACACGATAAACAGTTCATATTTATGTGATATAATGAATGATGTTCAGTGATGAAGCTAGTGTGCAATGTCTAACACGTTGGCATGATTTAAATCCTGCAAATGAGCAGTCAGTGATATTTTAGATCATTTGATCAGTCAAATAATATGAGAGACGAAATCCAGTTTGTTGAGAAAAGGAGCAAAGATATTCTCATTTCTTCACACATCAACATGTCGCTTACCAGCATAAAGAAGTCGCATCGAAACTTTTGATGTTCTTGTTATTGTTTCAAAGTTGCAGTTTCAATGTTTAGTATGATTTAAAACAATTCACAATGTACAGATAGAGTGACATATATGTATTAATTTGTACATGTATATCGAAGTTTATTCGTTCGTCAGCAACTTACGATAAACATTGCCTCAATCCAACAAATGGCCGAGAAAACTGAAAATGCAATCTAGAATGAAACAGAAGAGAATGAATCATTGCTAATCATTTTGTAACTATTTGAATTGCATTTACAAAACCTTATTCATTCACAGTTATGCTGACTTCGATGTGTGTGACTGGATGAATCGACAAAGGGACGACAACACCAGAGCAGACTGATCATATTCGCCTGTATTCGTTCCGTCAAAGTAAACGTCGCTTTTCTGTTGACGTTTGTATATCATGAATCAAAAACAACTGCAAAGTGGTTCGAGTAAAGCTTCCGTACAGTCACATTTACATGAATGACTGGAAATGAATTCAGTTTGAGTCTTCACATTCAAAAGATAAATAAGGCATGTAATAATTTCAA
>OX103975.1:23519840-23540061 GCA_944470395.2 Schistosoma turkestanicum | reverse complement strand
AAAATTTGACACTTTCACTTTCCGAAATCCAACAAGTTGAACATTATGTCCTTGGGTTGAAAATGAATTTATTGTGGAGTGCTAAATATAATTGATAAAACTGACACTGTCACCATTCGGTTTACCAATTATGTTTCAACTATATATTCTCCGCTGCATTAGGATCACTGCTTTATGTGGTGTATTTTTATTTACATTCGAACACTAAAAGTTAGCATCATCTAGCAACGAAAATGAGGTAGTTTGGACTGAGTGGTTATTAAATGGTGTGACTGTTTCATACGTAGGGGGGTCATAGCACATCATTTCAAAAAACTGTTGAGATGCCTTGCGACCCTTATAAATTTTCATAAACAATCTACGGAAAGTTCCTCAGAATAATTTCGAACGCAGAGACCTAAAATAGACATTTTGTATTCTATGAGGTAAAGGTAACTATTATATCAAGTAGACGGATGACTGAATGTGACTTAGGCAGTTCAGTTAACTGAAGGAGTAAAAGCTTTGCTTTGGCGATTATGTGATCTGGTTCTTTTAGGTCTAGCGTGCTATTTAAATTTATTAAAGTCCTGTTTTGCTCGTCACAAGATATTCCTGAAATTCTCCTTGATAAACGAGAACGAGACAATGAACCAGAGTCCAGGTAGGCTACTCTAATCCAATGACTCAAATGAACTAACTAGAGGTCTTGATATAGCGTATAAAGTCTAGTCTATAACCATATTCTATAACCATATTGCATTCGAGCACATAAATCTCGCTTATTTATACACCACAGAAACGCCCGTCGGAAAGTCTCAAAAATAGCGCTTTAATATGGCACAGTAACCATTCACAGCCGAGGATTTTCCCGGTGGGAAATATGATCTGGATATCAACTAATAAGCCCTTGAAGAAGATCCAAAATAAAGACATTCATCAAACGATTTCAGAGGATCGAACATCCCCAACAAGTCCCTTGATTAAAAACGTTCACACTGAAAAATAATATCTCAGTAAGAATAAGTAAATGAAAGTGTATCTCACGATGTGTGAGTCGACGGATAAAAGTTAGGATTGTCTCTCGAAAGTGAAGGACCTAGGCCTTGTAATGACCCTGAAAAGCAAGTCACTCTGCATAAAGTCACAGAAGTCAGTTTTTCAATAACTTTACAGAATAGGCCAGAAGCAGATCCCAAAACCATTCAAGCGAGCCGCCCCTCAAAGGCAAGTTTATATTCTGAACGCGTAAAAAATATACTACTGAAAAATTTTTCTGAAAGCTACCTGATCTGTTATAAATTTTCATGCTGACTTCAGCCTGTTTGATCATATTAGGACATAAGTTATACAAATGAAAATAAATGGGAGCCATTGAAATGGTGAACTGTCATAATGTTTAGGGGTCTTGGTATTGCGAGACTTTAGAGCACGAAGATCCCAGACCATTCAATACATCATGTGTAAATATGCGCAGTCTACACGTTTGTATTACTATTTCGTAAACACAGAGAACGACAAAAGTCTGCGTAATGGGATTCAACTTCTCAGTTTATAACTGTGTAGTACCGCAAATATACGATCTGTCAAAGCAACAACACACAAATCAATGACATGTGAAGTAGAGGGTTTGTGGTTCAAATACAAAAAGAAAGGTATTGAATTAGTTTCAGGATACTGCAGTCCGAAGTGTGTAGTAAAGCGCTTCTCCCTAAATGAACTCAAGCCTGTGTCGTGACGGTATGAATGCCATATAGAAAATCACTTTCATGCACTCCCTTAAAACTGCAGCAACCTAGAAGTAGAATCATCAAATCCACTGTTTGATTGTGAACTGCTAGACACCAAAATCACGTAGGATTGATCACAGCACATTCGTGGTTTCACTATATATGATTCTCAGAACTCATCTGAATCGGACCGTGTCTTTACACAGGCTGATGTTTAATGTAATATAGTTACTTCCACCTTTACGAAGGATTGCTCAGTTTACCATCTAGTTCAAGTGTTTCGCTGATCTGATCTCTCAAGCAGATTCATCGGCCCGTTTGCCATATAAAAGGTGAACATGGAAGCGAAGGTCTTTGCAGTCTGTATCGAAATCTGGGAGAATGACTGTGTATCATCAGTAAAAAGAGCATGAACACATTCCTGGCTGTAATAAAAACACGATAATGTTTGTAACGGCCAATCACTTTAACGGGTATAAAGGTTAAAAGCATTCTGATCTCTGGAAAAACTATGAGATCGTATGTTTACTAAAATGGAAGAAATAATGTTCCTAATTCAGCACCAACTTTTTCACAGCTAGAGTAATGGAACGCATCAGGATTGTTTATCATCTAAACAGAGATATCAACATGAGCAGAGGAATAAAACCGAAAAATCTTGAGACAAACTGCAAAGCAGATCGCATGCATAATTCTTCACAATATTCAATATATAGCCTGATTGGGATGACTTACCCGCATGGTTGAAGGATTTGTCTTGTGCGCGAATATCTAACCTGTGTAGCTGAAGACGGGTATCTTACGGTGTTATTGTCTATTTCTGATCCATCTACGGATTTTACTCGACCTCACCTGTTTGTCTTCGTGACACTGTTCATTTATTCTCACTAGATCTCCCCGGTTATAACCACCACAGACGAACGTTTACGCAACAATCATCAACAGCATGATCGTTGACCAGAAAGTATTGAGCAATCGTTCTGTTGAAAGCGTGTTACTTCTATGGAATATGGCTTGAGATGTGGACATTTGAGTATCACATTATTATTTCGTATCTAAATAAATCTATCTTATTTGCTTTTACTCTGTATTTGAGAATATAAATAGGTTTTCAAATTCATAATTGTTTATAATAATAAACATATCGATATGCAGACTGATTACACGTTTTATTCACCTCCACTGATTCAAAATTTTGTAAATACTCTGTAAATATTTATAGATTTCCAACATGCACACCTATAGAAATATTCATACTCCATGGTAGGTAAGTTTCACTATTCTTTTAGAATATAAAAATGCGCGGCGGCGCCGAACTGCTTCAAGAACACATTCTTTCATCTAATAAATAGTATAAAACTCACCACATTTATGAATTTTTAAACTCAAGAATATCAGTTCTACGATTCTGTAAAACATAATCGTTCTACGATTGAATACACTATCAAATGAAACAGCTACATCCTCGTGATTGTAACCTGTATTTAGTAATTTCCTTACTTCCATCCATTGGACATTACCGAACACCTGGAACCGTACCGAAAGAACAAGAATCGAGCGCGAAGAAATCAAATTGGTTTACACTAGCTCGTGAAAAAGATATTGGATATTGGATATTGGATACTTGTTTTGTTTCAACTGGAGTACTCTGTGAAATACACCGAAATGGAAAGATAGTTATTTATTACGAGAAAGTAAGTTAATTATTGTTTAGTGAATGGCTGATGTCATTTCAGGTAATTTTGAGAAATTTCCGGTCATAATTCATTAGCAAGACAGCCTTTCGTCTTTGGTTTGGCTTTCATATCCCTAGTCTTCCGCGTGAAGTTATAAGAGTCCATTCGTTACAAAATACGGAAATTAATTCCGTCATTTTTTCTTTTGTTCATTGCATATCCACCTGAATCTATACGAATATTTAGTTCTGAAACATGAATAATAACGCCAGCTTGTTACTCGCTTGTCAGCTGAGAGGACTAGTACCCTCAGATCGAAATCCAAATGGTTGGATGTTAATGATATTAAAGAAATATAAGTCTAATTAACCTCGTAGGTATTCCATTGACCGATATCGGTGATGAAAAACTATTATTACAGAGTCAAACGTGAAAGGGTTAAAGAAAAGCATATTGAGGATGTTGAACAGAACACGATGAGGGTTCTTCATTATTTCACGGACTTGAATTTATTTGTCAATATACTATAAGACAAATTTCCGCTGTTACTGCTCAAATTCGATCGACCGATTTGATTTCTGATTACAACAAACAACCCAGAATATTCATATTTTAGACTGGTAAACTTGGACTGCATACGTTGAATGCGGAGAGGGTAGTTAGAGAGGACGTCACCTTAAAGCTGTCTGTTCATCCATCAGGTTATTGCTATGCCGCATCTCATAAGGCGATCTTCTGGTTTCTGGATCACTAGTCTCACATAATTATGCAACAAAAAATCGTGAAGGGTTTACTAGAGGTACAGGAAGGTAGAAGCATTTAACTCCGAAAAGAATTTTGAGGGGTGAATGAACATAAAGAAACTTTGAGTATCTCTGCGACTTCAGCTGTCAGAAGATGAGGATAGTGCATAATAAAAAAGTTCACACCTGATTAACAGATACGTTTGTTTAGGCTCTATTAGATAAAGAACTCATGGGAGCACTTTGTATTTATCTTGAGCTGAATAGCAATGAATTTATAAATCAGTTACTTCGGATAAATTAATTGAAAGGCTGGCTGAAGAATATTCGTTTTGGGAAATGTGGCGATTGCTTTCTAGAAGCAAAGTTCACGGGGTACAATAAATAAATTCTGCCTAATCAGTAGGAGACCGTACCAATGATAAATTTTCGAAAAACACTATACCAGTGAACAAAAATACAACTTTCAGAGTACGCGCCTTTTACGACACACGCCTTTCGACAAGAATTTTTATCTTGCTGCCATGGATATTATCAACTTGATCGGTTTCGGATGGATCATTTGACTCTTTGGTTTGTGAAATTTCAGAATATGGCTTCACAATATTATGCTGAAGTTTATTTTTTGTTGAAGCTTCGGTATACATGGGTATAGTACCTCTGATATCTACGAGTTTCACATTGGAATACGTAGTGAATAGTTGTCACACGGATTACTGTCTAAAGACGGTGAAATTTGTTGATAAGAGTCAGTATTTGCATAGAATATCTATCACTTTAGCAAAGTAAGTCTTGAATGATATATTGTAAGAAGTATATGGAATGGATGAAACAGTTTGCAAAATTTTCGAACAGAACTAGTAGTGTTTTGAGTGAAGGATCGTTTCAATAAGAAATGGGTGATTCTTTGAGTCTTAGAGATGTTAGGACTGAATTATTAACTCGTTCTTACAGATAAAGAATAATTTCAAGGAGACAAGATTCAGAGAATCAACTTGAATTTTTCATTCGTAAGCAAATTGCAAAGAATAGATTCGGAAATTCCGACGTCTAGCGGCTTTAAATAGATCGCATTTTCAACGGATGAATAAATAACCGAGCTGATTTAACTCATGAGTTAACAAAGTCTAGCATTTAGTTCAAACAAAAGGCAGGTAATAGTGTCTCATCTTCGAAACGGCTGTCGTGAGGCCAGTAGCTACTGACAATGAACACCAGCACAGATGAATTACATTTCCGTCACTAAGCGTCATATTTCTGTTAATCCAGTATGAAGTAAAAGGTCTAATCCATGAAAAAGGAATATATTTGCTGGCATCAAGCGAATAACGAAATCATGTCAGAGAAAAAAAACGAACTTACAATGATTAGTAGGAACGGAATGGTAGCCTACTTTACGCCCACAGAGTACATATAAACAAAAACTACAGTTATAAATTTACTGGTACGATTGGTCATATTGGAGAACCTATAGCGTTCTCTCAAAAAATGTGAAGTCACCATAAATGCTTCAGATGAAGCTTATTTCATCATATGGATAACCAGAGTGATTAGTACTAGTTTAGTATTCTGCGAAGGACTCTCGACTATCATTATTCTTCTCAACAATATTACTACTAGTGATCTTGCGTTAAATGTTGCAAATTGACCTGTGCAGTGATGGAAATTGCATTTGGTTACCTTTCTATGAAACGTCTTCCATTGTCCGGTTTCCGACAGTCGATACCAGTTGAATACATGTAAGTAATTTTCAGGAATTCCAGACATGTTCTGCTGGAAAATTAAATAAAATAACAAGATAGATCAACAATATGAAAATGAGAAAATTACAATAAAGTGTGAATATTTCAACATCATACTGTTGAGTCATTTGAATGCAGATACTTAACTCACAGTGACACAGATTATAAATTTGGAAAAATCCTGAATTCACCACCAATGGAGGTAAACGCCATCCAAAAAACTAATTTCCGATAACGATTTGACAAACTGGAATCACGAACCCGTGCATTTATTGAGTGATCAAGAATCAACTTATCTAAATACTATCAAAAATGAAGCAATGTTTGTTAGTGAAATTCGATGACTTTATTATATCTCTCATGAAATTTAATTGGAAATGTTCACTTACGATGCAGTAGTGTCAGTCCACACATCTTATCCCATTCCTCAAGAAGCACAATATACACTCTCAGTTTTACAACCACGAATAAATTTTGAACTATCATAATTGTTGATCTTTTATGCGCGTGTATGCGTGAGGATTACATTGCACTCTATTACATAGTCATTCGATTAGCTCCTTTATTTCATTTTCAAATGATTCTATGGTCATATCAACTATACATATTTGTAAATTATCAGATAACTTTAACGATCAAAGTAAATTTGATTGTGTGCGCGTAGATGCTTATCCACTTATTTCATGACTAACTTGAATGTGAACATTTTGTCACGCCTCAAATTTCTACTACAACACATGCCATCAAACAAATATTTATAAATATGTGACTTGCATAAATCGGTGGTAAAGTCTCCTCCATTGGAGCGGATCCTTTCTTTGACATTCCTCTTTACTTTTCACCTTGAAGGTTCCAAGTGAGGGCTTATCGTGCGACTCAGTCAAAGGATTTATGCCGTGTGTGTCATTTTCAATTCCATCACTTGAATTTCGAACATCCTCTCTCACTGTAAGTTGCTACTGATAGTTTTTTAGCCAACGAACCATGTGATTACCGTAGAAAACTGTTAATGGATATCTGAATGTTTTGCATGATGGTGATTGTAGTTCCATAAGGTTCCGCTCCTTGCATTTAAACTTGCCTAATATTTCTCCTTTGACATTTGTTTGGTGTTCCAGATGTTATTTAATTGAAGAAAAGCAGCCCTTAATTTTTTGGACTGTGCATTTACGTCTGCATTGGTTCCACCTTGACTGTCGATCATGCTGAGCAGATATGTAAAGAAATTTACGTCTTCTAAATCGCAGCTATCAAGAGAAAGTTTGTTTGACGCATGTTGTTTTGTATCTCAGAATCTGTCTTTTCTCCCTTATATATGGTAAGACTTTCTGATGCGACGACTGCCGCTACTCTGATCTTCTTCACTTGCATTTGCTGTTGCGTGTGCAGCAGAAGAGTCAGAACATCTGCGTTTTTCAAATCGTCCAGCTGCATCCGAGCCGTCCATTGGATACCCTGCTTTTTGCCGTATGTTGATATCATCATATTGCATTCGATCATCAGTAGAAGCAGAAAGGATGAAAGTAAGCAACCTTGCCTGACACTGGTCTACACATCAAATGAGTCTCTCTGCCGACCTCCGTGAACGGTTTTTCAGTTAATTCGATCGTAAGAATTCTGTACGATGTTGACTATCTTCTCAGGCACGTCTTTCGGTCGAAAAAGCCTCCATACAGATTTCCTGTCCTTGCTATCGAATGTTTTCTCGTAGTCAATGAATTTGATTTAGAGTGGTTGATTCCATTCAATTGATGGTTTCAAAATGATCGGTAGTGTTTCTTAGGATTTCAATAGTACTCGATCGATCATTATGAAATGCAGCCTTTCTTTTTTATCGAGATTAGGTATCCAAGTCTGTTAGCTTTCTTTGTGACTCATAATAGAGAAAATGTTTCCTGGCGATTTCTCACTGTCACACGAATACTGAAATCGTGCCAGAATAGGGATGGAAACCCACAGAGGGCAGTTTATTTGAATTGGCTGAATCACAATCTGAGAGTGTTCGCTTACAAGATCTCAATAAACAAAGAGTACAGAAGAACATACATTCCTACATTTGGTGATGAAAATAAATGTTACTTTCAAACTAATCGCGTTATGTTCATCAAAGCAAAGTCACAACAATCAAGTTACACAAAAGTAATTTCACCATACGGGTCACTGGAGTGTTTAGCATTGGTTATTTGTTCAAGAATAGTTCCGGGAATCCGCTCAACGGTCACTATTTTGATGGTTATTATCAGTGTTTTTATTGTTATTCATGTCTTAGATAACTGAGTTCAACAATATTGTCATTTAAACTATAATGAAAAGCAGATTATGCTGATTTCGATTTATGAGATTTTGAGAATCTTTTAATCCACAAGTTCCACTGAACACGGGCTCAAACTTGATTACTGATGTGCAACTCTCAAACGTAATCCATTACCTTGTCGGGATAATGGTGTTATTCACGATCAACTCAAAGTATATGAAAGGTTGCATATAGTACACACAGCAAAATCAAACAAAATTCTCTCGATGAATTTGCAATAAAATATGGTTCTCTTCAATTTTTCCTTGTGTACCATAAGGATTGAACCCAAGTCAATCCTATTCACATATATGGATGAATGGTTGTATAAACTTTGAAATAATTAGGTCATAGGAACTGAGCGTCGTCTTTCAGCTGGCTGAATACCTTTTAAGCAAACAAGAATTAAAAAACTATTCTCATTGCTGTTAGATGACATATTGAAGGTCGAATACTGTACACCTGTATTTTGCTCGAATCTTCAACTGCACAGGAACACTAACATGACAAGTATTTATGGTGAAAGTTGATTATTTAAACCCAGCAAATCAAATTGGTATGACAAAGTATAAAATTTCAGTAAATGTCTTAAAAACAGTTCTGAGGTTGAACGTAATGATTGTTTATTGAATAATAATAGTAACATTAATAAAAGTCAGAGCAATAATAACAGGAGGTGAGTAAACAAAATTTTGAAATTAGTTCGAGTGCTGCTATCAAACGAATCACGATAAATAATTGTGTTGGTGACCATAAATAGCGACTAGCAAACGTGTTCAGTTTTACATAGAATTAAATAGATTCTCTCACACTATTATGCAGACACTTCAACAGATTTTCAAATAAACAGTGAAGAGATCGAATGTAAATCAATGGTTGACATATCAAAAGTAATGCCTTCAGCAGTTATTTGAAGAGATGTTCCTTGAAATTCATTCAGTTTACGTAGATCAGTACACGGAAAAGAAGATGAATGAAACTAACTGTTCATTGTAATAATGTAAATAAAATAACTTGCTTGAAATATTTCATTGCAAAATGTTCATAAACTACACTGATCTCTGCAGACTTACTTGGATTATCAAAATCATTCTACATTTGATCATGACGTTTAAGAACAGTGATGCTAGCGTTCAACTCTCATCATATTCGTGTTCACACCAGTGATTTGTTCTAATGAAGATTTCTGTAGGTGAAGTGAGCTGCCTTAATCTGTCAGCTTATTCACATTATAATTCACATGGAATGATTACGCGTATTTTTTTTTGAACTCATTTCATCTGCTGAACAATGTATATGTGAGTTGATAATTACTAATAACCTACTGACTTACTGACGCCTATTAACCCTAAAGGAGCACAGGCCACCGATTAGTATTCTCCAACCAGCTCAGGCCTATTCTCTTTCCAGATCAGTACAATTTTTGTTCATTCATCTAATGTCTGTAGTCGGATGAGGTTGCCTCAATCTGTCAGCTAATTCACATTAGAATTCACATGGAATGATTGTGAGTAATTTATATGGAATTCATTTCATCTGCTGAGTAATGTATATGTAGGTTGACAATTACTACTTACTTACTTAATTAGTTAACCCGAATGAAGTACAGGCCACAGATTATTATTCTACAACTAGCTCAGGTCTGATCTTCCTTTCTTCTGATCACTTCTTCTTCTTCTTCTTCTTCTTCTCTTCCGTCCAATTTTTGTTCATTCTCCTCATATCTGTCTCCAGTTCCCGGTATAATCTGTTTCTTGACCTTCCTCTTCCTTCCTTCCTGAGAAACTGAGTAAGAGCTTGTCATGTGACACAGTTTGGTGCAATATGCGACATGTGACTATTTGACTTCGTCCTGATTTCTTTCTCCGCTAAGATCCTATTTGTTCTATCTCACGACAGTTTGTTACTGATTGTGTCTGACCGACGAATTCAATTTATCTTGCATAAAAAACTGTAAATAAGCACATATTTTCCGGATGATGGCTCTCGTAGTTATCCAAGTTTCTGCCCCAAACAGACTTGTCTTGACATTTGCACTGAAAATTCTGATCATTACGTTGGTTCATAGCTGTTTTCAGTTACATATATTTTTCGATTGTGGAAATGCATCCCTTGTTTGCCAATCCACGCCCCCACATCTGAGTCAGATCAACCGTTCTCGTCACTCATGCTGCCCAACGTCTTCCAAGACATCTACACCAAGAATGATTAGGTTGATGCGTGTAGTGGTGCATCGCAGAACCTAGCTTTGTCCGTTATGTATGTTGAGACTTACTGCTGTATAGGCTGATGCTACACTGGTCATCTTCTCTTGCATATATTGTTGCGTGTTAGAAAGAAGATCCATATAATCTCTGAAGTTCAGATTGTCCAGCTGCATCCTGGTAGTCAACTGTATACTGTGCTTTCCACCTGATGTGCAATTAACTCTCAACCAATATTATTATTATTACTATTATTGTAATTATCAATGTTGTCACTAGTTATCTTATCTCCGCTAATTGTGATCCACAATGTTCTCAATTGACGATATACGATAGTAAAAACTGCAACTTGTTATTCTTCAATAAAACTCCTTCTATTCTACGTATTCTCAAAACCTAACGTTTTTGAAGATATGTTGGGCGTTCATAGTGCACGGTCATGATGATCAACTGGAAAATGATTTGATTTAACGGAATCAAATGATAATGAACTGAATGAACATTGGGGAAGTAGACTTCATAGCAAATATTGTGCACTTTTATGGGTACAAACACCTACCTCAAATTAGTACAGGATTTATATTTATACATTCATTCTTACTTGAAAACATCTATTATAAATTCGCCCTTATTGAGGCAGCATGACACAGAATCCTGTGAATCACTAAGTTTTAGATCGCTAGACAAAACATTACAATCAAGCCATACTGATAATAGTCCAGCGATTAGATCTTCGATGAATCTCACAAATATACACAAGCTTATGTTCATGATATACTGACGATATGGTTTCTGGAATAGATGCTCAAGCTTGCCTTTAGGTTTGATGGGTAAATATGAAACAGATGTACTTCATATTCATAACTTAATAATAAAAGATTAATTACGTATCATCTGCATCATTTACGGAAGTTATATAAACACGTTACCTAATTAATTATTATTTGATAGTTCTTTATGATAAAGGCACGTTCATCACAGGATAAACTGGAAGATACAAATTTAACTAAAATGAATTAAAAAAATGTTCGAACGTCTGCAACAACCTTTGCACATCAAGTTCTATGGGATGTTCCATGGTCTTTAGCACTTAAGCAGTGAAATATACATCAGCTGGCTTGTTGTATATTCTGCATTCCTGTTGCAGCAGCAGCAGCAGAAAAATGTTGTTTCTTCGAACTAGAACACTTTGTCTTTTTTAGGATTTGTGCTTGTGTCTATCGACAGACAAGTTGATGGCATTGGTTATTCTCAGGTGCCAACGCATTTTGAGTCTTCCAAAGGATGCATTATTTTGATGCCTTACTTTTTAAAAATATCGCAAATGTACTACGGCACAAGTTGGTTATTTTCAATAATTATTACAAATTTCAAAATTATTCATATCTCGCAACCATGTTGCAACGCTGTTGGCCTTTTATACTAATAGAAAGCTAAATAGAGTGTGGTTCCCGAAATCTGTTTAACAATGTCTGATCAGACGATTTTGATATATTCTCGATCGTTATAAATACTATTTTATTGCATATTTTACTTATTTTATTGCATATTTGCCTAATGTAAGCAGTGTCCAAATGATAAGTAAAAGTTTCTTCTCTCGCTGAGGATTGAAAAGCATCATGAAAAACATAGTAACATTGTATAAAAAGTTTAAAACTTCAGCATATCATCAGGTTCATGGTCAGGTAAACGATCAACTCAAGGAATTTATCTCAGTCTTTAGCTTGAATAAGATTCAAGAGAGGAAAAACAGGAAGCCGTTGATCAATATCATACGAACTACATGAGGAGAAGTCAAAGCTGAAGCCGAATAAACCGGAGCAAAGATGAAAGTAAACAGCCGTTTGAAAGCCGATAAACGAAAATATAAGGAAGATCAAGCTAAAGCAGCAAATAGAAGTGCAGAGAATGAAAAATGAGACAAACGAATGATAAAACCATGGGTCTTGCCGATAAACCTAATCAAACACAGGGCAGGCAAAACGTCAGAAGGACTAGGCAATGAGCAACATTGAAAAAAAGCGCAACATTGTGTTGAGCACGTTGACAAATATATGTTGGTTATACTTGAGATAGATAATGAACACCGATACAAACAAATCACGTTCTCATAAGTACTCGATATCCCCTCGTGAAGAAATAACAATGAATAGAGGATATACCAGAAGAAGTAATATATTTAAATCTTCTGTTGAGTGATGCAGCGATATTTTGTGCAATTTTTCTCAGAACATTTGTGTTGAGTTCATACTTTCATGCTGATTTCTGTGTTTAAACGGCTTAAGCCCTGTAGCAAAAAATGCGGACTTCTTATGCCAAGAATGATGCTGTCATTACAGTTTCCTTTCTTTCGCCTTATTTAACTTTAAGTTACCCAGTTTATTCAGTAAGGTATGTGTTTCTAATAATTGGAACTGTCAAGATTATAAAAAGTTAGGAAAATGGGTGGCGCAACTGTCGGAAATGAGTTCATCATCCTTTCACCGATGATACTGACTCCATCTTCCAGTTTTTAATAAAGGCAATCATGTCATCTTTTTATACGTGAAGTCGGGTGAATGCATCTGCTTCAGAGTACATATCGGTATTCCCCCCGAACTAGATGGCCACATGATCGAAGGTAGAAGAAACTTTATATTTGTAATCATCACCGTGCATGAGTATATTTACGTAGAATCAGTCTTACACACAATTCGGACTTCGATATGCTCAAAGTATTTCAATTTCTGATACCAATTGAAAATTCATCATTCAACTTGACAGATTCAACCTAATTCAATGCCAACTGTCAAATGGCATATCTAGTCTGGTTCTAATGTAAGTTATTGAAATTGTGGAAATTTATTTTATTATTTTGTACGTACATGCAACAATTTATTTCGGTAAAGGTGATACTGGTATTTCCTGCTGGTATTCCACCGAACGTCAATGTTATCATGGTTGAAATACTTACACTGGATGAAATCATGAACTCCATCTTTGAATGAAATTGCTGAAATTTGAGGTATAACAAGTAACGGTTAGTGAATGTGGTGATTACATCGGAATAATAATAGCTATTTCCACACTTATTTTCATCACCTTTTACGACATTTCTTAGACGTCAGACAATTTGTTTGACATCGAGGAATTATGCACTGGTGTAAACAGTAATCAATAGACTTGTGTTCAATAATATGATTCATAAACCACCAACTATTCATAAATCTTTCTGCCAAAAACACATCTGCCTATTTTCTTATCTATCTATCTGACTACCTATCAATCTATCTATCTCCTTCTTAACCCTATGTGGCTCATTGTACTGCAACGGTCAAGGCTCAAATAAACTAAATGGAACCATCAAAATTAAATACCTAGACACATTATGTTGCAAAAATGAGAAACTCACATCGCTCTTCTACAAAATTCAGCTAACACCGTTCAATACATTCGACGAAATTTATAAATTCATAAACCAACATGTATTAGTTGACAAATCATTACTGTATTACTGGACATTTGACCAAATAACAGTAGAAAAGCTGAGTATAACTTCGCCGTCTGAAATTCAGTTCTAAATACAGTAGACAAAGTCAGGTAACACGTAAAATTACTTGGAAATGAAAAAAATATGAACTGCCTAAATATTTCGTTGAGTTAATATCATAAATGTAAGAATGTAGACATCAGATAGAACATCTATCAAAACACAAAAAATGTTCATCGTTTTATTGATTATTTGGTTATTTGGTTATTTGAAATTTCATAATCGTCAGTTCCCATAAACCATGAACATAAATTTGTACATGTTCGTGTGAAGTGATGATGAGGAGTAGTTATCAAGATAACAAGAAAATATTTTTTCCAATCACTGGACATTTATCAGTCAGGTTTATTTGTCATGATGCGCGTAGTAATACATGACAACTTGCAGCTTGAAGATGGATTGATTTGCGTAAATAAAGAAGACTTCAACATGGATATATTTAAGCCTTATATTGAAAAATATTTGCGCGATTTATAACCTTGTTGGCGACATATTTGAGTAGCAGTAGAAGTATGATTGACATTTATTAGATATTATGGTTCAGTTTGGCAAAATCTCAGCAAGAAGGAGCAAGTCAAAGAGTACCTCAAGTACTGATTTCAAAAAAGATACCATTAGGGCCCTAAAGTAATCACAATGTTCAAGCTATTCTGAAACTGCCTACAGGTTACAGCATTCATCGGAAAGATGACAATCGAATCCCAGAATCATATCATCACGCTTTTTCCAAAAGTATTTGATGATTTTGCTCAGGATCGAAACAAACCATTGGAAATTCATTGAATATTACTGTTTCTTGAATAAATGTCCGTGCCGACGTTCAGCACGTATGATCTGATTGAGAGACGAATTCATGAAGTAAAAATAAATATGATCCTTCGAAATGGCTAACAATCCTGACGTTTAGGCGTTTCGGTATTTACAACGTTCGCAGTAGAACGACCACAAGATCACGCATCATATTATGTTAATCGTTGCACAGTACAGAGCGCATTCTATTCAGCTTCTTTCAGTCTACAAAGTAAAATTATACAGCTAAAAAACATAAAACCCTGATCTTAATAAAATTACATAAACAAGTCTAACGATAAATATTTACGGTAATACGAGTAGGAATTCACATTGCATTTATTGAGATCGATTTTCCGTAATCGCATGAGCTATCAAGCCATTGGCATAAATTCAAGGACGTGTGGATTGGAAAGCATTTGGTTCAAATATACAAAGTGAGAAATTGAATTACTTTGAGGATATCGAAGTCCGAATTGTGTGAAAGACTGATTCTACGTAAATATACTCATGCACAGTGATGATAACAGTTATAAAGTTTCTTCTACCTTCGATCATGTGGCCATCTAGATCGGGGGGAAATGACGATATATAAACTGAAGCAGATGCAGATGATTTCAACATTAGAAGCAGACATTTCAAATGAGTTTCAGTCAATAAGCAGACTGCAGTCATGCACCAACAAGCAACATTTTGATAAATGTACTTTATAGGCGTTGTGGGTAGCACCTAGAATTTTGAAAATTGACGCAGTTGTTTTTGAGCTATGGACATGTTAGATACCAACTTATATCCGCAAAGATAACTGCATGGTAGCCACACTCTATCTGATTGTTTGATCGATTGTGACGATATATATATATATATATATATATATATATATATAAATCGTGATGTGAATCAATGAACCAGACTTGTTGAAAATTGAATTTGCTGGAATTACCACGAATGTGAATTGAAGATTGTTGTGTTGCCGTTTACTTGTCAATAATTAAACGTTTAAATTCAACAACTTACATGCGAATAACGTTGAACAAAATTGCTTCAACTAGAAAGCACAATTCAACCACAACATCGGAAGAAATAATTTACAGGAAATTGTGAAATAATAATCAGCATTATATATTCGATGGAATATAGAACAGTCATGTAAAGTACAGAGTGGTCTTCCAGTTTCACGTGTTTCATCAAATAATAAAATGTCAATAGAAGCACCTGAAATTGAAAAAACAGTGCTGTTTAGTGTGTGATCAATTAAAATTAGAATAAAAATTTCAACAAACGGAATCAAATAGCACAATGAGCTTAGTTTGAGTCAACAGCAGTTCTCTCTAAAATGCATGTGCAAAATGCGGTCAGCTAACATGCAGATTCACTGACAAACTATCTTTTCGTTTCCTTACGGTAAACCAGAATGAGCAACAGCTTACATACAATTTATTGCATTACCTTATGACTTACAGGGATTATAAGTGAAATTGACCCTTGACCAACTATTGTTTGGTAATTTTTCTCGTTTTATACGGATTCAGCATAGCACATACTGGTAGCCAATGCATTACTTTTTTACTTTTTAGTTGATTTAGATGATTATTGGTGTTGGATTATTGGCTATATGTGGTAGGTGGTATGAACAGGTGATTGTGGCAATCGTGTCATTTGAAGTATTGATCTTCGCCTCTGTATTGGGTGAAAGAATGATGGGGTCAGCAGGAAAATCGAGGAAAATATTATTTTTAGTTTGCTGTGCATTAGTTGCAGTTTGGATTGTCTGCAGCTTTTTAAGTATAATCTGCAAGGATTCATGTAAGGTAAGTTATCCTTAAGCAACTACTTCAAAGTATCAAAAGTGCTTGTTCATTTGATGTTATAGAATAATATATGGATGTCACTTACTAAATAACCCTCATTACTTATACACAATAAATAAAGTGGATATATGCCTCCCTAATCTATTACATTTAAACATCTGAACGAAACATTTCACCGTATTTTGTGCACACAACTACAGTTGAAGTTTTTTGATATCCTTACTTATAGACACGCTCACTGTTTCTCTGAATGGACAAAGACCATCGATTATGTTCAATTCGCCCGTTTGCCCCATTATTTTATTCGTTCATTGATGTGCACACATTGTGCTTAAAGCAAACAAACGGAAAAGTACTGTTGAATGAGAAAAAGTCAATGAATTTGATTTTAAACTGATTGTCAGCTACACGTATTGGAGTGGGATTGTACCCCGATTGTGAACATCGAGTGATATGAACTTGACACACACACACACAAATTCATATCATTGAGCACATTATTGATGGAATACTGTTTTAGGAATGCAAATTAAATACAAACAATCTAATTTGAGATGAAATTTCTTTCCTTCGGTTTATTTTAGCTTGAATTTCATACTCAGTCCTACAATCACTGGTGCGAAAATATGTTTATTGTAAGTTTCTGCTGTACGATATATAAATTTAAATCTCATTCTGAACATTATAAAACAGTAAAATATCTTAGTTCAAACTGCTGTAAATTTGTGACAGGCGGAATCGTCTCTTCCATTTTCAGTATAATCTCATACATTGGGTCGAATGTTTGTAAAGTAGGTTGTCCTGAAGTACTGACGTTGACATATAAAAAGTGAATACTGGTTTAACGTCAAAGAAAAATTATGAATGAAACCTAAAAACGTAACAATATGAAATAAACACAACCATTAAAATTATTACTTGCTTATTTTAGCTGTTATGTGTGAATACACAAAATAAATTTATGTTAAGTCTCTTATGCATAGTTGACTGTACGGATGCTTCATTCGAATTACTTTGCAGGTTTTGTGCACACCACATTGTTCGTAAATTCATGATATAGAATCTTTAAGAGAGAAGATACCATTTATTTTACTGAAAGAAGACAGTCGATGATATTCCATCTACGCTGATGCTGTCGTACACACTTAACAGGCAGCTTATCATAGAATAATTATTGTTTTTTCGAATGCAGATCAATTATTCACAGAATGATATCTAATGAAATTATTTATTACTTTGTATTCTAGATTGCTGTTGCAATTTTATTCACCATTTGTTGATGCGAGGCAATGTTTATTGCAAGTTGCTGATGTAGGATATATTTATGTTGATACACACAAATATGCATATAACTCACTGCCTGCACATTGTGAATTGTAGAATAAAGTATTCCATACAGAAACATCAGAAGTTCAGAGAAATGTTGTTTGTTGAAAATTTTTAGTATACCTTTGTTTCAATAAACCAATTACCAGATGGTTTCTATGATCATTCTATTGAACAATTAATCAAAAAAATCACAGATTGTTTCTTGTAAATATGACGATTTTAATTGATCACACACTAAACATGACTGTTTTTTTTCAATTTCAGGTGCTTCTATTGACATTTTATTATTTGATGAAACACGTGAAACTGGAAGACCACTCTGTACTTTACATGACTGTTCTATATTCTATCGAATATATAATGCTGATGATTATTTCACAATTTCCCGTCAATTATTTCTTCCAATGTTGTGGTTGAATTGTGCTTTCTAGTTGAAGCAATTTCGTTCAACGTTATTCGCATGTAAGTTGTTGAATTTAAACGTTTATATATTGACAAGTAAACGGCAACACAACAATCTTCGATTCACATTCGTGTTAATTCCAGCAAATTCAATTTTCAACAAGTCTGGTTCATTGATTTCCACCACGATTTCTAAGTATCGCATCAAAGTTTATATATATATATATATATATATATATATATATATATATATATATATATATATATATATATATATATGTTGAAACACTTTACTACGGAGTCTGCTTCCGCATTTGTCATTTTCTCCTTCATTTGTTGTTGCATTTGGAATAGAACAGCTAGATCATCTCCGAAGTTTTGATCGTCAACTTGCTTGCTCACTGTCCACTGTATCCCTTGTTTCCCCTCAGATGTTGACGTATTCGTAATCCAATCGATAACCATAAGAAAGAGGAAACCTGAACGTAAGCAACGTAACCTGACAGACAAATTCAACGCAGAACTTCGTACGTAGGCACATCAGTTCACGTTGCTGTATCACATCAGCACAGAGACGTAACTGTCAGTTCAAATCGAAGAGTGATAGCGACAGTAGAAGTATTAGCAGTAATGGAGAAAATTAGGGAGCGAAGATATGGTTAGAGAATTGTTATTCAGTAAGATAAATTTAGAAGTAGAAAGGTAGAGATTATGAGAAATTCAGAAGGTTAGAATTAGAGATAACACAAAGAGTGGATACACCTACGCCATTGCAAACGATTCTGAGCCATGTCGTTCAAGGTCTCTAACCATTAGTGACTTTCTTCCCGCAGATCTCAACCAGATAGCCTACATCTACCAACATAACTCAGTTCGCTTGTCACTGAATTCATGGATTTGTGACATGTTTTGGTTTGGCCGCCCCTAGGTTTCTTCCAGCCTACTCCTACATCGCAAAACATAGCTTGTCGAGGCAGTCGGTGGTTAGGCATACATAACACATGTCCAAGCCACCTCAACTGATGAAGTTTCACTACTTCATGTATTGATTAGCCATCCCTAACTAGAACTCGTTTCCTTACGAGAGCATTGCTTATACGGTTGTCCTACGATACACGGGCGATGCTTCAGAGACTGTAGACTGAATATTGTTGTGATTGCTTCGTTTGGAGTAAGTTCTTGTCAAGTATGGAGACTCATCGTAACTAGTCCGAATATAGTGTAGGACTACTCGACAGTAAGCAACATCATATCAAATTTTGTACATTGAATCAATGTCCAATTTATTTTAGTTTAATACTGATTTTGAACAATGTTGAACAGCGTTTTTTTTCTGTTCAAATGTCGTGTTCTGTCAATATTTCTGGAATGTTCAAAAACCGTTAATATCAAAACCAAGATTTTTTGAAATTTTAGTCGGACTCGACAGTCTTTGACACTGTGCAAAAATTAATGATGGGCCAATGAAAATTTAAGTTTATTTACTGTCTTTAGGGGAACTAGTGGAACTAGACTGTATTTAACATTTTCCAAAATATAATGATGGTTCAGGGATTATTAAAATTTATTACAGTGTTAATTGACGATTTCAATGAAAAACAACAATTATCTTATCCTATTATGAATAATTGATCAATGTCAACAAACCAATAGCTTTTCGAAAAAATTAATCTATTCAAGGACACTTATTTATAAACTGAATAAAATAAACCGCTCGGAGGCTAATCGGCTACAGTTTTCAAGCTTGTAACCCGGACCACCGTAGTTCATCCCATTGGAGCCGAACCATCTTAAATTGAAGATAACTAAAGAAAAAAATATTCATCCTTCGGTAAAATGAATTCTGGTTGTGAAACTTTATCAAAGTTAAGTTGAACAGCTGCTTAAGATTTTGCACAAAGTTCATCTAAGCTAAGAATAATAACGTGTCTAGGATACCATGACTACTTTCTATATTGCTGGCTTTTTTCTCAACTACATATATATATATATAT
>OX103975.1:23422642-23519342 GCA_944470395.2 Schistosoma turkestanicum | reverse complement strand
TGTGACTTAGGCAGTTCAGTTAACTAAAGGAGTAAACACTTTGCTTTGGCAATCATGTGATCTGGATATTTTAGGTCTAACGTGCTATTTAAATTTATTGAAGTCCTGCTAAGCTCGTCACAAGATGTTCTTGAAATTTTAGTTGATAAACGATAACGAGACAATGAACCAGTGTCCAGGTAGGCTACTCCGATACGATGAATCAAATGAACTAACTAGAAGTCTTGATACTGCGTATAAAGTTTATTCTATAAACGCCCAGCAACCATAATGCATTTGAGCACACAAATTCCATTTATTTATACATCACGGGAAGGTACGTCGTAAAGTCACAAAAATAGCGCACCAATAAAGCACAGTAACTAATCACATCTAAGGCTTTTCCTGGTGGGAAATATGATCTCAAGATCAGTTGAAAAGCCCTTAATCAAGGATTAGTCGTATGTTCTCTTGGCCGTCAGTTGGCACTCGGTTTGAGTAGTACTCCCAACTTTAACTGATCGGAGACGTTAGTGTTAAAGATCTCAGCCATCTGTATGTTGGTAAGTGCTTTGCAATTTGGACCATTAGCAGCACAAACGCCCTGGTTGCTAAGTTTCCTTTCAGTCATGAATCTAAAGAGATATTTTGTTTGCTTGTATTTTGACTGCTAGCTTCGTTTGAAAGTATCTCCCATCTCTTAAAACCCTAGCATTGCATCTTTTTCCAAATACGAACAAAGAACTATGGTTGAAATGCGTCAGAGAGTCCTTTCACTTGTACCAAGATCTCCTTTTTGCCTGTTGTCATTGTTTTGAGTCTCGCCTAACTAATGTTCTTCGGTTTCCAGAAGTGTGAATTTCGCAGGACAGTATTGTGAATTGTGTCTCTCACTGTTTGCCAATGATCATGTATTATTCACATAAACATGAGGTTTTGAGAATCTATTCTCTCTTGGACATTAATTCAGTTAAATTATTCTCCTGAAACGTAAAACTTGAGAGAGGCCCATAAATCCGTCAGATCAAATATTTTGCGCAATTCACGTTGATACAGTACCAGTATGACCGTATCACTTTGGTTAGTTCGGTGCTGTGTAGTGTTGAGGTTTCGAAATGGGAGCTAATACATAAAATCCCTTCGTCACATATCTGGGGTGCCTTATCACACCTGAAGAGTGTCTTGTCTTGCAAACTCACCTCGTCGTCGCCAGCGTTGGAGGATAGCCATGTTTCAGTAAGGATTGTGTTCTTAAGATCCTTCTCCGAGCACCCTGACACTTTCTTGCTTTACGCTGATCGTTCTGGTTTATGATAAATTGGAAAGAGGGTGTTTTTAGCATTGTACAACTGCCTCACGTTTCCGTTTCTTGCAGCCTATTGCGCCATCATAGCTAGATCTTCCACATATTTAAGTTGGTCGTCCGTGATTCTCTTCTTTATTTGCCTGTTTGCTTCTGTGTATTCATTTTGTGCCTTAACTCTCTCTGCTCTTGTTCAGATTATGTTGACTGTTGCCTTTTGGTTCTTCATTTCGTTAACTTTTTCAGGAGTACCAACGGAGATTCGTTGTGGTCTTTTCGAAATTAAATGATTGATTTTGGCTTCCTCTTTAGAAAAAAAACAATCTTTATGACCGATGAACGTTTTCTACATTTCAGAGGCTAATTTTGATAAAGTACATACACATCATTAAATGTAACTCTATAGAGAAGATCATTGTAATAATTTTATTATTAAGAGAATTAAAATGTTGCTGACTAATAACTTAATTTTCGTCATTTAAACATTACATATTTGTGAACTGTTGGTAACGAAACAATATGACTGTACGTTCTTCATGGTGTATTGAGAGGGAACGATCAACTAACTGAAATGATCAAGGTATTAACGAAACGATGAACATTCCTAATGTTTCCATGATGTTTTTATTCAGTGTCTACATATAATTATGACATTATTGAAATAAGTAGAAAGTTCACCCCAAACTATTTCCAAGTATTTTCACGCGTGCATTGTACTAAGTGTACTGTATTTTAAACGATTCCCAGATACCATTGTTTTTTGGAGAGTTCCTGCATTGGTATTTGGTCCAAAGTTCAGTATTACACTAACCAGTCGTCAGTCAATAAGTGCTATAGAAAAATTGATTTATGTGGTTATAAATTTTGTGATTGTCTTGGATTATGTTAGGTGGACGTTGGAACAAAAAGTGATGTGAGTTAGTGAAGTTTCATAACATTATATTACTTGAGCTTTAATATATATGATTTGATTCGGGGTATTTTAGTCTTGACTGTGTCAGTACAAGAAACGTCATCGATTCTATGAATGTGAATAGATAGATACATCGAAAGTTATATAGACAGCTGAAATGTAAATCACAATAGTGATACGTCGTCAACTGGTAAGTGATGATAACTAGTGTCGAACTACTTTTCTGACTCCTGAGACATGTTTATGAAGGCAAACTTTTCAACATGCTGTAGACAGTGAAGGAAATATGTTTAGAAATAAGTAATAATATTCTTACGCAATGCAGATCTACTTATAGTAGTTGAATTCTCCATCGTGACAGTTCAATTCGATTCCAATAGACGTAGGTTGGACGCACTTCCCGATTTTGAAATTAAAACACAATAATTCTAGGGGAAAATGGTCTATTTACAAATAACAAATGGAAATACAAATAATACCTAACTAATATTACGTCTTCTAATTCAGAATTACTCCGAACGAGTATCAATGTGCCGAGGTCTAGGTGAACTCCTATACTGCACGATGATGAATCCAAAAATGTGGCGGTAGCCATATTATATCAAATTTAAACAACATATGTACAGTTCAGAAGCAAACACAAAAACTTCAATATAAGTACAAAATATAGAAAGAATAACAATATACAATGATAAAATCTCAAATTGGAATCAAATAAAATGCCAAAAATGTCAACAGAAAAGGTCCGTCATGTCATAACAAAAATATGTAAACATGGGGGTATTTTCCAAAAAACAAAACATTCATAAAGGATTCTACACTTATCATGATTAATTGTATCTAACATTTCCGCCAACCTTTTATCTTATCTAAATGTTTATGCATGATAACAGTTGCTTTCAGTGCAATGTCAGAAATGAATCAAACTAGCCTCTGTGACAAGAAAACATCGTGCATGTAAGTAATGAAAGCTGATTAGAAATTCACCATTCCACTTGACAGATTCAACTCAGATATTTGGACCAAGCCGCGTGGCGAATTCGGTGTCGTTCCAATGTAAGTCATGAAAGTCTAAAACATTGAATTATTTTATTTTGTACATGATCATCGTGGATCATGTGTTCACTACACAATCCTTACAACAAATCATTATGTAGGCATCTCTGTAGGAAATTTGTTCATTTTCATCAGTGACTAATATTCGATCATCATGAAAATGATTTACTAAGCATACCGATTATCGAATAATTTCATTATATTTTGAACATATCCATATAAAAATGTTGTTTATCTGCACTGCTGACCATATTTCACACATACAGCCTGGAGAAAACTGCCATTGATTCGTACTATGCTGAATGTGCTCCTCAGTTTTTTTATTGTACATTTTATTTTTACATTACAGAGGTAGCGCTGTAATGTTGGCACTCATCATTATACTCACCAAAGCATTGAATACCGCATCTACAAGGAATACGATCATCATGATTATAACCGTTAGTCTATCATGATTTCAAATGATGTTAATGATTTTATTTACATTCCTATTCAGTGTCCAGAAATTTCATGCTAATTGTATCTAAGTCAGGATCTACTCAAATTTACTGTAATATTGATATGCGTATGTGAGAATGTCAAATGAATTAGAGCTTTTTACGAATAAGGGGTAACTGTGATGATATACAACTGATTATGAAAAGAATAGAGATTGAGTGTGCAGCACGGTAGACTTTATAAACAGATAGATAAAATTTTGCTAGAACTACCATCTCAGTTGCTATATGCTTGCGTTTTCTTTACAATTTTCATGTGACAGGAATGTAGTTATGTGACATTCGCAAGTGCAATGAATATACATATTCATTGACGAAACATCTCTGCATATCCATATGGCACACCGGGATGTGCAACAGCTGACGTACATTTCAATGCATGACCAATTAACTTCCAGGCATTGTGGTTGCAACCAACTCTTGACCAGTTATTCTTTAGTTATGTTTCTACTTGTTAATGGCTTCTGTAATGTACATACTATACATATCACATTTGTTGGTTACGTTGCAGTTGATTATGATGACCATCGGTGTTGTATCACTTGCTCCATTTGGAGAACGGTATGAAGAGATTATGGCGTCAGTTGTAGCGTTGGCAATAACGACCTCCGCTATTCTCTCGGGTGTTGTGATGAAACGTCCTACAGGAAGATGGAGTAAACTTTTATTTTCAATATGCTGTGCTTTAATGACAGTTGGAATCGTCTGCAGCATTGTAAGTTTAATCTGCAGGAACAAGAAGAAGTGTGAAGTAAGTTGTTCTTAAGTATCAACTTTAACGTATCAGACGTGATTACTGATATGATTTTACAGAATAATTTATGAATGTCACTTAATAACTAACCATACACAACAATTAAAATTGATATATGCATCGATAATCTCTTACGTTTATTCATCTGATCGAACCGCTTTACAGTATTTTGTGAACCTAAATCTAAAGATTTATGATATACGATCATAGTGACATAAGCTGCTGTTTCTTTTATTGAACAATGAACGGTAATTATGTTCCATGTGCTCTGTGGCTGTCATAATCTTATCAATTCATTCAAGTTCACACACCATAGTTACAGCGAACACATGGAACGAAAAGAATTCAACTAATTCGTTGTTTAACTAATTGTCATCAAAGATGAGTGAAGTTGTATAGAATCTAGATTGTGAACACCAAATTATTCGCAATCAGACTTGACACACTGCATTATTATCATAGTCTTGGCAGTCAGCATATCTGTGAGTGTATAGTGTTTTATGAATGCAAATCAAATATTCACAAAATAATTTGTAATGAAATACTTTCTTCCCTTTTATTCGAGATTCTGTTTCCTCTTCCGTCGATCATTGGTTGGGACGATCAAATGTTTATTGTAAGTTTCTGATGAACGATTGAATTTCGATATTTATATATATATAAATCACACTGCACATTGTGAATTGTATTTTAGCGAGCGAGTCAAGATACAAGATCGACTATGATCACTACTAAATGTCCCATACAGTCCCGTCACGAATATCAAAATAAATCCATGTACCAAGATTTTATTGAAGGATACAGCAGGTATTACATCGGAGCAGGGCATTCAGAAAAATGGCAGTACCGCGAAGAGTACGTTGCGCGCAAGAAGTGGAAGAAGTGTCTTTGGTACAGTTAAACAAAACGAGTACAATAATGTTTATTTTTAGCAAATCGTAGTTTCTTCTTAGAAGCGTTCGACTACAGTATAATATCGTTGTCTTAACTTATGTGTATTAATGACAGGTGTAATCGTCTGCTACATTATCAGTTAAATCTTCTGCAGGAAGTCAAGTGCGTGTACCATAATCTTGATTTATCTGTTATGAGAGATTACTCAAAATAGATTGATGTTCAGTCATTTATGTATGGTTGATTGTAGGAAAGCTTAAGGTGAAGTGTGTTGTAGTTTTTTCAATGATTTATCGTAAACCAAATTTGAGAAAGAAGCGACCACTTATTTTATACAACAAAGACCGTTGATGATATGCATTCTGCTTTAGCGTTGTCGTCGTCTCGTTGAATCATTGAAGTACACACATGGAAGTCAACATATCTGTGAATGAATAATGTTTTATGAATGCAATTCAAATATTTAAAAATTTATATAAAATGAAATATTTTCATCTTTTGCATTCTAGATTGCATTCGCAATTACTTCAGCTATTTGTTGGGGCGAGGCGATGTTTGTCGTAAGTTTCTGATAAACGACTGAATTACGATATGTTTATCCATATCCAATATCCAATATCTTTCTCACGAGCTAGTGTAAACCAATTGAATACTTTGCGCTCGATTCTTGTTCTTTCTGTGCAGTGGCAGGTGTTCGGTAAACTTCAATGGATGGAGGTATAGCTGTTCGACTGTCTAATTCTTGTCAATTGACAGTTGGTTGTGAGTTTGTGTGTATGAGGATTTCAATGCAAACTTTTGTTTCAGGGCATTAGAGTTTCTGGATACCAGCAGCCATCACATTATCAGACCAGAGATCAGTTAGTTGCAATGTGGAGAGTAATATGGATAATAAGGATAAAGTTATAATGATAATATGAATGAAATTTCAGAACTGAGTAATGTAAAGATGAATTTTGTTTGTTAATTGTTAGTGAAGATTTTGAGAGAGGACCATAGTGTAAGCAAGAAGGGGGAACAGAAATGAGAGGCGAGATAGATTTAGTCAGTGATCTGAGGAGATGGCAATGATAACAACCAGCAGGTCTCAAGATATACATTATCAACAGCTTGTCCAAAAGGGAGATGATAGTCCGTATGTGAGTACGTGATTATCAAGTCTCTTCTTAAAGCAGTCTACTGGGGGGGCTGCGGTCACCTCGGCTGGGAGAGCATTCCAAGTTGCGATGACTCGCAATGAGAAGGAGCGTGCACGAATCTGAATAATCGCTCTTTGAGGAGGATTGCCTCGAGGGGAGTGGTGGTGATGCATCAGTAACATGCGCAAGTTGTGATTGTTTGGCGTGCTTAATATAATAATAATAATAATAATAATAATAATTTATTCTCAAATAACTACGTAACAGGTGTCACGCCAGTTTACAGGATAGATCAAATTGTCACAAATGCTTTCACAATTACCGTAAAGTTATAGCACTTAAATTAAGTAAATTAAGTCAGTTTCTGATTGCATATTTACACCATGTCACTGACAGAAACAGTATCATACAGCTTCATTTTCAATAGTAGAGTACAAATAAGGAAGGAAGATGCACAATAGGTTCTTTTGGTGATTTGACGAGATCAATAGTGAATTTGTTGGGAAAGGTCATTTGGAACGCGCTTGATACGAGCTGTGATCCAGACAGTCATGTACCTAGGGTGCATGTTCCCTAGAGTCGCCACGGATTTCACACCGTGAATAGGGTTTCGTAAAAGAGAAGAGAGAGATAAAAAGGCAGCAGTGTGGCAAGTGTGTATATATAACCAAAGCACTAATTAACCTGTCATGTTGAAGTAGTCAATGCAGTAGTAAGTCAAGATAAAATTCATACTGACCACTTAAATTGAAGTAAATTATGGGAATATAAGAATATAACACACAGATAAAGGAGTACAGCAAAAAGAAGGGAGAGTTGTGCAGTGTCAGGTGGATACAAGAGAAGTCGAAGTAAGAAGCTGGATTTATGTACGCTGTAATCAGATCACCTCTGATTCTCCTGTAGCTCATTGGAAATAATATCAATGGCTGGAGTCAATTGTTGTTAGGTTTATTTTTCAACCCAATCACGCTGCACATTGGGAATTGTGAAAAATCGTACGGCACACTGTAACTATAGCGTTGAAAAATGTACAAAAACTATTCATGATAGATTTTTTACTGGAAGTTCAGTGGTTCCGTTACCGCATGATTATGCTTGAAAGCGTGATGTTGATTAGTGAACATTTAGGAACTTCTCGCTTTCTTCCATTAAAAAATTAGATCTCGTTTCAGATTGTTTGAATGTTCAAAGAATCAAACAAATCACTGACTGACCATTTTCAGAATCGTAATCATAGGTATGTGTTAGAGATTGTATTCTCAGACTATAAGTGAAAGTCTTTCATTGCATCAGAAAAAAATATGTCGTGTTTAAATTCTTTATATATTTGCAAACTGAAGAAAACTGTTTCTACAATTACAGGTGATTGCATTGACAGCACAATGTTTGAAGAAATACATGGAACTGGAAGAATACTCAGCAGTTTATATGACTTTTATATTTTCATTTGAATATATGATACTAATGATTATTTCACTATTTCATGTCAATTATTTTCTTTGCTGTAATTATGAACAATGATCAATGATTCATTGTGATTCATAAAATACTTTGATTAGTATAAATGAGTTCAGAAATGTTAATGAAGGTCATCGTAAAATGTAATGTCATTGATTTGTAATTGATGTACTCTTAGGACTCCATTTCAAATAATTCTTTAGATTACAGTAATTATTATATCTAATGTCTACTTCAGTGTTATGTGTATTCGATCTAATATTCCATCATCTAGACATTATTTTATTAGACTATCACAATTATTCTAACAGCCAAACTGGTTACTTAAAACGTTTAGCCTACCGCATTTCTTTTCGATCATGAGTTTGACTAACCCAGGCCGAGTATGTGTAGTAACAACGAGCAGTGATTACAGATCTGAGGCCTCTAGATAAAACTGTAGGGTGGTAGATGGCGACCGGAACAATTCACTACTTTGTATATCTGCATTATTCAAAGACTACACTTCGAGTAAATTGCAAGAAACAGTCCTTTTCTGTGCATATACATATTCGCACAAATGTCGTATATGTATATGTGACTTGCATGAGTCTCTGTCAGTCTAGTCGACATGTTTAGGTGAATGAACATGTTTGACCATCACAAATACCACAAGTAACACCGATTTAAAAAAATGTCAAATCAAATAAAAGATAACATGTCTGTACACTTAACTGGATAAGCGGAAGCCATATAAGAATATAATTCGACGTTAGGCAGATGTCAGTTGTTTTGTTAGTGGGACATAGATGGAATTAAAGGCTGTGTAGCAGCCTTGAACCTATGTCTGAGAAGCGAATTATGGTACAATGTTATTTGTCATGTCGTTAGCTACAGAACAACTTCAGTAATTGTAAAAATTTGACTTGTCATCCAAAACGCCTGGAAGATTACATTTATCTTGATGGTAATAACGTGTTCATGATTCTTAACTGCGATTTGACTACAACGCATCTGATACATCTTTTTACGTCGATGGAGCCAACAACTTTGATGGAATGAACTTCAGTGGTTAACCTTTATTTTATTTCATGTGATTTGTAGATCGTTACATAACTGTGTCACCACTATGCAGTCAAGCATTCTACTTGTTCCGTTAAGCATTCAAAGTCACAGACTCGCAGAGTGCAATATCAGACAAAGAAATGCGAATCAATAGGTAGAATAATTCCAACATCTATTAAACATGTATTTCTGATACCAAATTTTAATTATGGACAAATTTCTCATTGGGAAAACCACTGATGTTGTTACACTTAGTATTAACAGCCATTCGTTTAGATTGCAAACATATACCGCATCTGACGTCACCATCCTCTCACGTAAAGAGTGGACCAAATTGGGCGGCTCAAGCCTGAAGCTCACAACACAGGAGCTAAGTACAGCATGTGGTAATTATCTTCCTCTGTTAAGACAATTGGAATGTTAAGTTGCCTTCCAGGACTCGTCATTTATCGTAGTATGTTATATAACACTTGCCGATCTACATTCGCTTGGTTTAGATTGGTTCGATCAGCAAAAATTAGCCTATTTCCTGTCAAATACTCTATGACACCTGGTGTAGAATTCTTTTTGAATGTTTTGTTTTTGGGAAAATCCCTCCATGTTTACATATTTTTGCCATGACCTGATGGACTTTTTCTCTTGACATTTTTGGTATTTTATTTGATTCCAATTTGAGATTTTACCATTGTATGTCGTTATTCTTTCCATATTTTGTACCTATATTGAAGTTTTTGTGTTTGCTTCTGAATTGTACATATATTGTTTAAATTTGATATAATATGGCTACCGCCACATTTTTGGATAGACGTGGTGGCTGCTGAACTTAGTGTCACTTACTAGCTATTGTAATAGATACTCTACGGAGTAATTTAGTCCTGGAAGAAACATAAACATCGTGAGTCTCTGTATTTCCATTTTTTATAACAATAGAGACGGTTTTCTCCTAGAATTTTTGGACTTCTGATTTGGCTGGGACGCGGATCTAGGAGAATCGTACCGGTGTGTTTCTATTGGACGCGATTAGGACAGCCGCCTGCGAAATAAATTCACGCAAGAAGAGCAAACATCAGACTGTAGAATTTATTTCGCAGGCGGCTGTCCTAATCGCGTCCAATAGAAACACACCGGTACGATTCTCCTAGATCCGCGTCCCAGCCAAATCAGAAGTCCAAAAATTCTAGGAGAAAACCGTCTCTATTGTTATAAAAAATGGAAATACAGAGACTTACGATGTTTATGTTTCTTCCAGGACTAAATTACTCCGTAGAGTATCTATTACAATAGCTAGTAAGTGACACTAAGTTCAGCAGCCACCACGTCTATCCAAAAATGTGGCGGTAGCCATATTATATCAAATTTAAACAATATATGTACAATTCAGAAGCAAACACAAAAACTTCAATATAGGTACAAAATATGGAAAGAATAACGACATACAATGGTAAAATCTCAAATTGGAATCAAATAAAATACCAAAAATGTCAAGAGAAAAAGTCCATCAGGTCATGGCAAAAATATGTAAACATGGAGGGATTTTCCCAAAAACAAAACATTCAAAAAGAATTCTACACCAGGTGTCATAGAGTATTTGACAGGAAATAGGCTAATTTTTGCTGATCGAACCAATCTAAACCAAGCAAGTGTTATATAACATACCCTAATAAAGGACGAGTCTCAGAAGGCAACTTTGCATTCCAGTTGTTTTAAAAGACGAAGATAATTACCACATGTACTTGTCTTCTGTGTTGTAAGCTCCAGGCTTGAGCCGCCCAATTTGGTCCAATTTTTACTTGAGAAGATGTTGACGTCAGATGCGGTATATATTTGCGATCTAAACGGATGCCCGTTAATACTAAGAGTAATAACATCAGTGGTTTTCCTAATGAGAAATTTGTCCACAATTAATATCTTGTCCCAGAAATAGATGTTTCATAGATATTGGAAATATTCTACCTAATGATTCAAATTACTTTGTCTGATACTGCAATCTGCGTTTCTGTAAGTTTGAATGCTCAACGGAACAAGAAGAATGCTTGACTGTATGATGGTGACACAGTTATGTAACGATCTACAAATCACATGAATTAAAATAAAGGTAAACCACTGAAGTTCATACTTTCGAAGATGTTGGCTCCATCGACGAAAACAGATGTATCGGATGCGTTGTAGTCAAATCGCGGTTTAGAATCATGAACATGTTATTACCATCAAGATAAATGTAATCTTCCAGGCGTTTTTGATGTCAAGTCAAATTTTTACAATTACTGAAGTTGTTCTGTAGCTAACGACATAGCAAATAACATTGGACCATAATTCACATTCTCAAAAGTAGGTTCAAGTTTGCCACACAGCCTTTAATTCCATCTATGTCCCACTAACAAAACAATTGACATCTGCCTCACGTCGAATTATATTCTCATATGGTTTTTGCTTATCCAGTTAAGTGTACAGACCTGTTTACTTTGATTTGATTTGACATTTTTTTTAAAATCGGTGTTACTTGTGGTATTTGTGATGGTCAAACATGTTCGTTTCACCTAAACATGTCGACTGGACTGACAGAGACTCGTGCAAGTGACACATACATATAAGACATTTGTGTGAATATGTATATGCACCGACGAGGACTGTTTCTTGCAATTTACTCGAAGTGTAGTCTTTGAATAATGCAGATATACAAAGTGGTGAATTATTCCGGCCGCCATCTACCACCCTACAGTTTTATCTAGAGGCCTCAGCTCTGCTCGTTGTTACTACACATACTCGGCCTGGGTCACTCAATCTCATGATCCACAACATATGCGGTAGGCTAAACGTTTTAAGTAATCAGTGTGGCTGTTGGAATAATTTTGATAGTCTAATAAAATAATGTCTAGATGATGGAATATTAGATCAAATACGCATAACACTGAAGTAGACATTAGATATAATAATTACTGTAATTCGAAGAATTATTTGAAATGGAGTCCTAAGAGTACATCAATTACAAATCAATGACATTACAGTGTTCAATGACCTCCATTAACATTTCAGAACTCATTTATGCTAATCAAAGTATTTTATGAATTGCAATGAATCATTGATCATTGTTCATAATTACAGCAAAGAAAATAATTGACATGAAATAGTGAAATAATCATTAGTATCATATATTCAAATGAAAATATAAAAGTCATATAAACTGCTGAGTATTCTTCCAGTTCCATGTATTTCTTCAAACATTGTGCTGTCAATGCAATCACCCGTAATTGTAGAAATAGTTTTCTTCAGTTTGCAAATATATAAAGAATTTAAACACGACATATTTTTTTCTGATGCAATGAAAGACTTTCACTTATAGTCTGAGAATACAATCTCTAACACATACCTATGATTACGATTCTGAAAATGGTCAGTCAGTGATTTGTTTGATTCTTTGAACATTCAAACAATCTGAAACGAGATCTAATTTTTTAATGGAAGAAAGCGAGAAGTTCCTAAATGTTCACTAATCAACATCACGCTTTCAAGCATAATCATGAGGTAGCGGAACTACTGAACTTCGACTCAAAAAATCTATCATGAATAATATTTTGTAAGTTTTTCAACGTTATAGTTACAGTGTGCCGTACGATTTTTCACAATTCCCAATGTGCAGCGTGATTGGGTTGAAAAATAAACCTAACAACAATTGACTCCAGCCATTGATATTATTTCCAATGAGCTACAGGAGAATCAGAGGTGATCTGATTACAGCGTACATAAATCCAGCTTCTTACTTCGACTTCTCTTGTATCCACCTGACACTGCACAACTCTCCCTTCTTTTTGCTGTACTCCTTTATCTGTGTGTTATATTCTTATATTCCCATAATTTACTTCAATTTAAGTGGTCAGTATGAATTTTATCTTGACTTACTACTGCATTGACTACTTCAACATGACAGGTTAATTAGTGCTTTGGTTATATATACACACTTGCCACACTGCTGCCTTTTTTATCTCTCTCTTCTCTTTTACGAAACCCTATTCACGGTGTGAAATCCGTGGCGACTCTAGGGAACATGCACCCTAGGTACATGACTGTCTGGATCACAGCTCGTATCAAGCGCGTTCCAAATGACCTTTCCCAACAAATTCACTATTGATCTCGTCAAATCACCAAAAGAACCTATTGTGCATCTTCCTTCCTTATTTGTACTCTACTATTGAAAATGAAGCTGTATGATACTGTTTCTGTCAGTGACATGGTGTAAATATGCAATCAGAAACTGACTTAATTTACTTAATTTAAGTGCTATAACTTTACGGTAATTGTGAAAGCATTTGTGACAATTTGATCTATCCTGTAAACTGGCGTGACACCTGTTACGTAGTTATTTGAGAATAAATTATTATTATTATTATTATTATTATTATATTAAGCACGCCAAACAATCACAACTTGCGCATGTTACTGATGCATCACCACCACTCCCCTCGAGGCAATCCTCCTCAAAGAGCGATTATTCAGATTCGTGCACGCTCCTTCTCATTGCGAGTCATCGCAACTTGGAATGCTCTCCCAGCCGAGGTGACCGCAGCCCCCCCAGTAGACTGCTTTAAGAAGAGACTTGATAATCACGTACTCACATACGGACTATCATCTCCCTTTTGGACAAGCTGTTGATAATGTATATCTTGAGACCTGCTGGTTGTTATCATTGCCATCTCCTCAGATCACTGACTAAATCTATCTCGCCTCTCATTTCTGTTCCCCCTTCTTGCTTACACTATGGTCCTCTCTCAAAATCTTCACTAACAATTAACAAACAAAATTCATCTTTACATTACTCAGTTCTGAAATTTCATTCATATTATCATTATAACTTTATCCTTATTATCCATATTACTCTCCACATTGCAACTAACTGATCTCTGGTCTGATAATGTGATGGCTGCTGGTATCCAGAAACTCTAATGCCCTGAAACAAAAGTTTGCATTGAAATCCTCATACACACAAACTCACAACCAACTGTCAATTGACAAGAATTAGACAGTCGAACAGCTATACCTCCATCCATTGAAGTTTACCGAACACCTGCCACTGCCACAGAAAGAACAAGAATCGAGCGCAAAGTATTCAATTGGTTTACACTAGCTCGTGAGAAAGATATTGGATATTGGATATGGAATAAACATATCGTAATTCAGTCGTTTATCAGAAACTTACGACAAACATCGCCTCGCCCCAACAAATAGCTGAAGTAATTGCGAATCGCAATCTAGAATGCAAAAGATGAAAATATTTTCATTTTATATAAAATTTTTTAAATATTTGAATTGCATTCATAAAACATTATTCATTCACAGATATGTTGACTTTCCATGGGTGTACTTCAATTGATTCAACGAGACGACGACAACGCTAAAGCAGAATGCATATCATCAACGGTCTTTGTGGTATAAAATAAGTGGTCGCTTCTTTCTCAAATTTGGTTTACGATAAATCATTGAAAAAACTACAACACACTTCACCTTAAGCTTTCCTACAATCAACCATACATAAATGACTGAACATCAATCTATTTTGAGTAATCTCTCATAACAGATAAATCAAGATTATGGTACACGCACTCTGACTTCCTGCCAGGAAGATTTAACTGATAATGTAGCAGACGATTACACCTGTCATTAATACACATAAGTTAAGACAACGATATTATACTGTAGTCGAACGCTTCTAAGAAGAAACTACGATTTGCTAAAAATAAACATTATTGTACTCGTTTTTGTTTAACTGTACCAAAGACACTTCTTCCACTTCTTGCGCGCAACGTACTCTTCGCGGTACTGCCATTTTTTCTGAATGCCCTGCTCCGATGTAATACCCTGCTGTATCCCTTCAATAAAATCTTGGTACATGGATTTATTTTGATATTCGTGACGGGACTGTATGGGACATTTAGTAGTGACTCATAGTCGATCTTGTATCTTGACTCGCTCGCTAAAATACAATTCACAATGTTCAGTGTGATTTATCATATATATATAATATCGAAATTCAATCGTTCATCAGAAACTTACAATGAAACATTTTTATCGTCCCACCAATGATCGACGGAAGAGGAAACAGAATCCCGATATAAACGGGAAGAAAGTATTTTCATTACAAATTATTTTGTGAATATTTGATTTTGCATTCATAAAACACTATACACGCACAGAATATGCTGACTGGCCAAGACTATGATAATAATGCAGGTGTTCATGTCTGATTGCGAAAATTTAGGTGTTCACAATCTAGATCTATACAACTCTCACTCATCTTTGATGACAATTAGTTAAAACAACGAATAGTGAATTCTTTTTTCGTTCCATGTTTCGCTGTAACTATGTGTGTGAACTTGAATGAATTGATAAGATTATGACAGCCCACAGAGCACATGGAACATAAGTACCGTTACATTGTAAAGAAACAGCAGCTTATGTCACTAATGATCGTATATCATAAATCTTTAGAATTTAGGTTCACAAAATACTGTAAAGCGGTTCGATCAGATGAATAAACGTAAGAGATTATCGATGCATATATCAATTTTAATTGTTGTGTATGGTTAGTTATTAAGTGACATTCATAAATTATTCTGTAAAATCATATCAGTAATCACGTCTGATATGTTAAAGTTGATACTTAAGAACAACTTACTTCACACTTCTTCTTGTTCCTGCAGATTAAACTTATCCAATGCCTGCAGACGATTCCAACTGTCATTAAAGCCACAGCATATTGAAAATAAAAAGTTTACTCCATCTTTCCTGTAGGACGTTTCATCACAACACCCGAGAGAATAGCAAAGGCCGTTGTTGCCAACGCCACAACTGACGCCATAATCTCTTCATACCATTCACCAAATGGAGCAAGTAATACAACACCGATGGTCATCATAATCAACTGCACCGTAAACAACAAATGTGATTTGTATAGTATGTACATCCTTGAAGACATTAACAAGTAGAAACGTTACTAAAGAATAACTGGTCAAGAGTTGGTTGCAACCATAATGCCTGGAAGTTAATTGGTCATGCATTGAAATATACGTCAGCTGTTGCATATCCCGGTGTACCATATGGATATGCAGAGATGTTTCGTCAATGAATCTGTATATTCATTGACCATGCGAATGTCACACAACTACATTCCTGTAAAATGAAAATTGTAAAGACAACGCAAGCATATAGCAACTGAGATGGTAGTTCTAGCAAACTTTTATCTATCTGTTTATAAAGTCTACCGTGCCGCACACTCAATCTCTATTCTTTTCATGTTCAGTTATTTATCATCAATCTCACAGTTACCCCTTATTCGCAAAAAGCTCTAATTCATTTGACATTCTCACATACGCATATCAATATTACAGTAAATTTGAGTAGATCCTGACTTTGATACAATTAGAATGAAATTTCTTGACACTGAATAGAAATGTAAATAAAATCATTGACTTCATTTGAAATCATGAAAGACTAACGCTTATAATCATGATGATGGTATTCCTTGTAGATGCGGTATTCAATGCTTTGGTGAGTATAATGATGATTGCCAACATTACAGCGATACCTCTGTAATGTAAAAATAAAATGTACAATAAAAAAAACTGAAGATCACATTCAGCATAGTACGAATCAATGGCAGTTTTCTCCAGGCTGTATGTGTGAAATATGGTCAGCAATTCAGATGAGCAACATTTTTATATGGATATGTTCAAAATATAATGAAAGTATTCGACAATCGGTATGCTTAGTAAATCATTTTCATGATGATCGAATATTAGTCGCTGATGAAAAATGCACAAATTTCCTACAAAGATGCCTACATAATGATTTCTTTTAAGGATTATGTAGTGAACACATAATCAAAGGATGATCCACAACGATCATGTACAAAATAAAATAATTCAATGTTTTCAACTTTCATGACTTACATTGGAACGACACCGAATTCGCCACGCGGCTTGGTCCAAATATCTGAGTTGAATCTGTCAAGTGGAATGGTGAATTTCTAATCAGCTTTCATTACTTACATGCACGATGTTTTCTTGTCACAGAGGCTAGTTTGATTCATTTCTGACATTGCACTGAAAGCAACTGTTATCATGCATAAACATTTAGATCAGATAATAGGTTGACGGAAATGTTAGATACAATTAATCATGATAAGTGTAGAATCCTTTATGAATGTTTTGTTTTTTGGAAAATACCCCCATGTTTACATATTTTTGTTATGACATGACGGACTTTTTCTGTTGACATTTTTGGCATTTTATTTGATTCCAATTTGAGATTTTATCATTGTATATTGTTATTCTTTCTATATTTTGTACTTATATTGAAGTTTTTGTGTTTGCTTCTGAACTGTACATATGTTGTTTAAATTTGATATAATATGGCTACCGCCACATTTTTGGATTCATCATCGTGCAGTATAGGAGTTCACCTAGACCTCGGCACATTGATACTCGTTCGGAGTAATTCTGAATTAGAAGACGTAATATTAGTTAGGTATTATTTGTATTTCCATTTGTTATTTGTAAATAGACCATTTTCCCCTAGAATTATTGTGTTTTAATTTCAAAATCGGGAAGTGCGTCCAACCTACGTCTATTGGAATCGAATTGAACTGTCACGATGGAGAATTCAACTACTATAAGTAGATCACTGCATTGCGTAAGAATATTATTGCTTATTTCTAAACATATTTCCTTCACTGTCTATAGCATGTTGAAACGTTTGCTTTCATGAACATGTTTCAGGAGTTAGGAAAGCAGTTCAACACTGCTTGTAATCAATTATCAGTTGACGACGGATCACTATTGTGATTTACATTTTACCTATCTATATAACTTTCGATCTATCTATCTATTCACATTGATAGAATAGATGAAGTTCCTTGTACTGACACAGTCAAGACTAAAATACCTCGAATCACATCACATATATTAAAGCCCAAGTAATATAATTTTATGAAACTTCAATAACTCACATCAATTTTTGTTCCAACGTCCACCTAACATAATCCAAGACAATCACAAAATTTATAACCACATAAATCAATTTTTCTATAGCACTTATTGACTGACGACTGGTTAGTGTAATACTGAACTTTGGACCAAATAACAATGCAGAACTCTCCAAAAAACAATGGTATCTGGAATTCAGTTTAAAATACAGTAAACTTAGTCAATGCACGCGTGAAAATACTTGGAAATAGTTTGGGGTGAACTTTCTACTTATTTCAATAATGTCATAATTATATGTAGACACTGAATAAAACATCATGGAAACATTAGGAATGTTCATCGTTTCGTTAATACCTTGATCATTCAGTTAGTTGATCGGTCCTTGTCAATACACCATGAAGAACGTAAAATCATATTGTTTGCTTAACAACAGTTCACAAATATGTAATGTTTAAATGACGAAAATTAAGTTATTAGTCAGCAACATTTTTAATTCTCTTAATAATAAAATTATTACAATGATCTTCTCTATAGAGTTACATTTAATGATGTGTATGTACTTTATCAAAATTAGCCTCTGAAATGTAGAAAACGTTCATCGGTCATAAAGATTGTTTTTTTTCTAAAGAGGAAGCCAAAATCAATCATTTAATTTCGAAAAGACCACAACGAATCTCCGTTGGTACGCTTGAAAAAATTAACGAAAGGAGGAACTGAAATGCAGCAATCAACATCAACCGAACAACAGCAGAGAAATTTAAGGCAGAAAATGAATACACAGAAGCAAACAAGTAAATAAAGAAGAGCATGACAGCCGACCAATTTAAATATGTGTAAGATCTAGCTATGATGGCGCAAAAAGGCTGCAAGAAACGGAAACGTGAGGCAGTTATACGATGCAAAAAAGACACTCAGTCTAATTTATCATAAACCAGAACGATCAGTGTAAAGCAAGAAAGGGTCGGGTTGCTCGGAGAAGGATCTTAAGAACACTATCCTAACTGAAACATGGCTATCCTCCAACACTGTCGACGAAGAGGTGAGTACTCTTCAGGTGTGATAAGGCACCCCAGATATGTGACGATAGGATTTAAAATAATAGCGCCCATTTCAAAACTTCAGCACCACACAGCACTGAACTAACCAACGTGTCACGGTCATACTGTTACTGCATCAACGTGAATTGCACAAAATATCTGATCTGAGGGATTTATGGGCTCCCCTCAATTTTTACGTTTCAGGAGAATAATTTAACTGAATTAATGTCCAAGCGAGAATATATTATCCAAACCTCATGTTTATGAGAATAATAGATGATCATTGGCAAACAGTGAGAGATATAATTCAGAATACTGTTCTACACAATTCAAACTTCTGGAAACCGAAGAACATGAGTTGGGCGAGACACAAAACAATGACAACTGGCGAAAAGGAGATCTTGGTACAAGTGAAAGAACTCTCTGAAGCATTTGAACCATAGTTCTTTTTCCGTATTCGGAAAAATATGCAATGCTAGGGTTTTAAGAGAAAGGAGATACGTTCAAACGAAGCTAGCATTCAAAATACAAGCAAACAAATTATCTCTTTAGATTCATGACTGAAAGAAAATTTAGGAACCAGGGCGTTTGTGCTGCTAATGGTCCAAATTACAAAGCTCTTACCAACATACAGATGGCTGAGATCTTTAACACTAACGTCTCCGATCAGTTAAAGTTGGGAGTATTACTCAAACCGAGTGCCAGCTGACGGCCCATAGAATATTCGACTAATCCTTGATTAAGGGCTTTTCAGTTGATCTGGAGATCATATTTCCCACCAGCAAAAGCCTTAGCTGTGATTGGTTACTGTGCTATATTGGCGCGCTATTTTTGTGACTGTCCGACGTACGTTCCTGTTATGCATAAATAAATGGAATTTGTGTGCTCAAATGCATTATGGTCGCTGGGCGTTTATAGAATACACTTTATACGCTATATCAAGACCTCTAGTTAGTTCATTTGAGTCATCGTATCGGAGTAGCCTACCTGGACACTGGTTCATTGTCTTGTTCTCGTTTATCAACAAAAATTTCAAGAACACGACTTCAATAAATTTAAATAGCACGTTAGACCTAAAATATCTAGATCACATGATCGCCAAAGCAAAGTGTTTACTCCTTTAGTTAACTGAACTGCCTAAGTCACATTCATTCATCCGTCTACTTGACATAGTGGTTATCCATACCTCATAGAATACAAAACGTCTATTTTAAGTATCTGCGTTCCAAAATTATCTGGGTAACTTTCCGTAGATTTTTTATGAAACCTTGAAAATTTATCAGAGTTTCAAAGCATCTTATCAGTTTACTGAAATGATGTGCTATGACCCCCTTACTTATAAAACTGTCACATCATTTCCTAATCACTCTGTCCAAACTACCTCATTTTCGGTGCCAGGTGATGTTAACTATAAGTGTTCAAATCTAAATGAAAATACACCACATAAATCAGTGATCCCGATGCAGCGGAGAATATACAGTTAAAACATGGTAGTTAGCACTCCCCAATCAATTCATTTTCAACTCAAGGACATAATGTAAACAATACTTTGTCCAATGATCAGTTGTTCGACCTCAAGGTGAAGGTATTAGCGTCTATTTTGTACCGAAACCACAATTGATTTAAGGAATGTTTCTTTAGTTCAATGAATAACTGCCTGTAACTTGTAGCAGAACATGTCTACGGAAAAAACGTGACTGGTGGAAATTAAACATTTAACATTGTATTAGTTTTGTTTAACTGTACCAAAAATACTTGCATGTGGGCAAAGTTTTTTTTTTCGCGTTAGTGCTATTTTTCAATAATTTGCTTCCCATTGTAACACCTACTTTTGATCACGGATTCATTTCCATAATTTTTGACGGTATAGCAATGAACATTTAGTGCTGATTATATACAAACTCAGCTCGGTTACCGCTAAAACTATTTTCAATATTGTTTCTTTGTGTTATGTTTATCCTGAAACTTGAAAATATACTACATCTTGTCAACCACTTGTCAGCTAATGGACTAAGTATCCGAGAAACCAACCACATGTCAGTGGATGTTATTGATGTATAAAAAATATAAGTCTCAATTATTTTGAAGCTAGTTTGTTGATCAAACATAGTAATTAAGAACTATCGTTCAAAAGTCAAACACGAAAGACGTTTGGAGAAGCATATTTAGGAGGTTAAACAGCGCACCCGAACAGCTGCATAAGGAGAGGAATGTATGGTAAATACGAAGTCAGAAATAATCAACTTGTATTACTTTACAAAAGATTAAAATTGTGTCTAAGACTTTAATTTATTAACCTAAAATGGTTTGCGATTGTAAATATTGCTTTCTTTCGATCACGTCCGATATTTTCGTCATTTGGAGTACTTGATTGTGATTCGGTTACAATTCGACTTTTATCTTCACAATAACTTTTGGCATTTAGGGTGACATGCTCTGCAGAATACCATAATATTGCAGATTTGTAATGATCATTGAACTATATTCTGGGAGACAAAATTCTTTTGATAGCGTACAGTTCACGTAAATCAGTTTTACTAGGATGTGAAACCCGCAAATTGTTCAACTTGTTGGATTTCGGACGGTGAAATTGTCAAAATGTCAAATTGTTCCTCAGACGAGTAGAAAGAAAAATTCGTGTATATTAGGATGCTTGCTTTTAACCGCTAACTGTACAGGTAATTACGATATGTAGCATCATTTATTAGATTTTTAGGCTACAGAACACATCAAATGACCAAAGACTTTAATTTTAGGCCACTGGAATTAATTAAACTTCGGAATACAGAAAGTCGTGGCATCCATTTTTGTTTCTCACAGTGATCGTTTTATTTGATAAGTAAGAATAAACTACCTTTATTGTCGCTGTATTTTTAGCTGTGAAAAGATCAGGACAGTGTATAGTAAGAAGGTTAACACTTGGTTTACACATGCATTCTCATTAACTCCATGTCGATTTAGGACTCGTAGTAAGCTTTCGTTAAAGAGCAATGAATTTTTGCATCACTACTGAGGAAATTTTTAAAAGACCATCAGAAAATGTAGATATTCAATGAAAATTCACTTACTCTTCCAATTAAACATGAAAGACATAAGAAGAAAGAGCACTAATGCTGATCGGGTGAATGTTTTACTGAAAAAATTGTGTACAATAAATATAACAGTAAGTACGGTTTTGAGCGGAAATGAGGGCATGTTGAATGATTGGTCTTTTCGATAAATGATGAATGACTCTAAAAACTTTGAAGCGTTAAAATCGAATAAATTACATTTTCATATAGGGAATGCATAATTTAAAAGAGGTAGCTATCAGAGAATAAACCTGATAACTACGCGACGCAAAACTTAGATATCTTGAGCAAACCGAATTTCCAACGTCTGGCGGCTGTATAAATATGGGTTTTTCAGCGGATGAATAAATAAAGTAACTGATTTAACACATAGATTAAGAAAGTCTAATATCAAGTTCAAAAAAAAGTCAGTTAACTTTGCTTCTTTCTGGTGAATGTCCTAGTGTTGCGAATGTGGCGAATGGCCACCCTGAACCTTATCATTGCAATCCCGTCACTTAATGTAATATTGACTTTATTCAATGATAGAAAGGAAGGTATAATCCATGAAGGCAAATATATTTTTTGGCGATTGGTTATACACCAAAATGGTGACAGAGAAAAAAAGATGAACCTACAAATAATAAACAAAGATTGGTGTTATACATTGACAAGCTCAATTAGTTATATTGATGAACAAATCGCATTCTCTCCATACATGTGCGACGACTACAAATAATTCAAACAAAATGAATTTCAACGTTTTTCTCATTTAAGTGATTATTATCCGTTAAGTGTACAACAATAGGGCTGCAATTAACTCTCAACCATTGTTATTATTATTATTATCAGAGTTATCACTAGTTATCTTGTCTTATATAATTGTGATCTACAATGTTGTCAAATCATTAATACAGTAAGGAAGATCGTTAATTGCTTTTTGTTTAATAAAACTCCTTCGTTATCCGTTTTCCGACAACCGTAATAGTTGAAGATATGTAGTGTTCTTTTCAGTAAACTGTCATCGTGTTCAACTGGAAAATAATATCAGATTGGATTGTGAGTAATAATATCAACATTGATGAAGAAGAGTAAAAAGAAATATTTCGACATCATACAGTGTGATTATATGTTTACAGGTACTGACCTCACACTGGCACAGATCAGAAATTTATTCATAATATGTTGATAGTGAAGTCACCAACACTGAGGCGAGATGACTTGGAATTCAATCAGATATCATGCGAGAATTTGTCACGCAACACTAACAAGGACATTACATTTAAACCATTCTGATCGGTGTCTAGTGATTGGATCTATGATAAATGCATTTCATTATCACTCTGCACAAATATGTACAAGCTTATGTTCATGATGAAAAGAAGCTGTTCATAAGAACCATTCAAATAATTAAATAATCAAAGCAATGAGAAAACGATGAACAGTCTTCATTTTTCTATGATGTTTTATCTGATATCCATAGACTTCACCTAATATTTGAGTTAAAATAAATGAGAAGGTAGTTCATCCTTTACATTTCCAATTATCGTTACATGTTCTTGGAATACGTAAACTGAAATACTGACTTAAATTTAGACTGCGTTGTTTTTCTCGCAGTTTATTCATTGCGATTTGGTACAAAGTTCAACAATACAGTAACCATTAGCCAATCAATATATGCTGGTGTATGCCAATATAAATCTAGGTGACTGTATTGAATTGTGATTAGTGAACGCGTCAGAAGATAGTTTTGAGTTTGTAAATTTTAGCAACAAAATTTAACTTGGGATTTAATTTTGATGATTGGATTCAGTATATTATTGCCTTGACTGTGGCAGTACAAAGAATGAGCCACATCGATTCCGTTAATAATGGTAGATAAATAGATAGGCTGATTGATAAATATGTAGATAGATAGATAGATAGATAGATAGATAGATAGATAGATAGATAGATAGATAGATAGATAGATAGATTGATAGATTGATAGATAGATAGATAGATAGATAGATATGCAGATATGTTCGCGGACAGGAAGATTAGCTCACAAAATTCATGTCAAACTAGTTTTCTGACTTGGAAGAAAAGTTCACGAATACATATCTCTTCATATGCCAACGATAGTGGAGGTTATAAGAGTTGATGTTAGTACTGATGTTTTTTTGTATTCACCCATATTTATCGATCATGATCATTTGTATCCTAAATTTCTGCCCATTTATTAGAAGATAGAGTTGAGGATTTTCTCCGACGCAAATATTTCAACTGTTATAACTTGGGCATTCGTTGTAATTTCATGTGAAAATGGCACTCATTTCACTAGCTATACAAATCGTTGCATGTAACTAATTGACGTTGATTGAGAATTTACTAATCCACTTGACAGATTCAACTCAACTGTGCTGACTGAGGCAAAATACGTATCTGGTATCGTTCTAATGTAAGTTATGAAAGATAAAACAATTGACTACGTCATTTTGTACATAGATTTTTAGGATTATCTCTTGATCTGATCGATCAATTGTGATTGTAGCTTCAATAAACAATCCCGAAACCAAATCACAATGAGCGGATCTCAGTAAAAAAATTTTGCACTTTTAGAAGTGACTGATAACCAGTCATCATAACAATCATTTCTAAATTATTCTCATTGCCGAATTGTTTGATTATCTTTTGAACACATCAATATAAATATGTCACTCATCTGAACTGCTGATCGTTTGTTGCATATAGAGGTAACTCTTAATGACTCATACTGTGGTCAGTGTACAAGTCAGTTTATTTTGTTTCGAAATTTATTTTCACATTTCAGATGTATTGCTCTAATGTTGGCAAGCATCATCATACTCATCAAAGCGTTGCACACCGAATCTAAAACGAATACCGCATTTATGATCATAACCGTTAGTCAAATATGATTTCCAATGATGTTTATAATTTTGTATGAATTTTAGTTCATTATTCATATGTTATTTTCTGATTGACTGTTCGCCAGGAATTACTCCGATATACAATATTGATGCTGTGCGTATCTGACAATATGAGATGAATCGGAACTGTTGAGTATTTTAGGAATAACTGTTGAAATTTATGATGTAAGAAGAAAAGTGAGAGTTGAGATTGATTGTGCATTATGAAAGACTGTATGAACAAATAAACTAAAAGTTTGTTGGAATCACACTTTGCATAGCAGCTGCGATAACGTCAACTCACAGAAACAATAGAAAAAACCAGTTTAACCTTTTCCCATTTGAATTTGTTTCTTCTTACTCGACAAATATTCAGGCTTGCAATTCCACAATGTTGAAGTCATCATCGTATGTTCCAAGAAGTTTGCTTTGTGAGATCAATTTGTTTCAATTTTCATGTGCAATATTTGGTAAATGAATGTGGTGATGTTATATTCACATATGCAATGAATATGAATATTCCTTGAATGAACATCACTGAATTTCAATACGGTACACCTGGATGAGCAACAGCCTACACACCTTTCCTTGGATGACAAGTTATCTTCCAGGCATCATAATTGAGAAACACTCTTGAACAGGTGTTATTTAGTAATGCGTCTCATTGAAAACGGCTTTGAAAGTGCAGTTACTATTAAATAACATTTTTCTTGTTTTTTTTCAGTTGATTATGATGACAATACGTGTTTTATTAATAATAACTTTATGTGGTGAATCGTATGAACAGATCATTGCGGTAATTGTGCCACTTGTAGTATTGATCTTGGCTATCATATCGGGTCAAAGATCGCAACATTCAATAGCTAAATGGAGGATCATATTGTTTTCAGTTGGCTGTGAATCAGTGACATTTGGAATAGTCTTCAGCATTTTAGGCATAATTTACAAGATTATTAATACGCGTAAAGTGAGTTGTGCTGAAGTATCAACTTCAACGTATTGAAAGTGATTACCGTTTTTACGTTATAGAACAATATACATATTTGTCACCTAATACCTAAACGTCATGAAGTATGCACACCAAATAAAATGGATATATGTTTCCATCATATCTCATGTTGAATCATCTGAACGAACCATTTTTCAGTGGTTTGTGCGCAAAACTGTATTTGCATATTTATGGTACAGGAATTTACGGACAGAAGCCAGGGTTTCTTTAAATGAACAAAAACTAGCAGTTAAGTTAAATGTGCTCTGCTGCTGTCATCATTTTATCGATTCATGCAAGCACACACATCATGATTACAGCAAAAAACAGAAAAGCACTGTTGAATGAAAAGAAGTTAACTAATTGATTGTTGACCTAATATCAGCCATAACAAATGCAGTTACATAGTTTCCACATTGAAGTTTGACTTGACATACGTAATTATTGCCGTATTCACAGCAGTCAGTATATTTGTGAATGAATCAAATACAAAATATATGATTTGAAATGTAATATTTTCTTATCATTCATTCCAAAAGGCACTTCTGACGGCCAATATTTGGTGTAATAAAAATTCAACAGTAAGTTTTTGGGGAACGAATAAAATTCGATAAATATCTGTTTTGACATACAATTAGGTCGCTCTCTCTGTACTTTGTGGATTGTAAGATACCATAGTAATGGTGACTGGTCTAGTATATATATGACCATAATCCCATACCAGAGGTTGAGTGACTGTAACTGAATGAGTGTCTTAAAGACCGGTCTTGAACCTATCTAGAGTGATTACTGATTAGACGTCGTAGAATAATTATAAATGTTACGTAATGACTAACCACTAAGCAAAATGCAAAACTATTGAAATTAATACATGATTTATTTATCTTTTGAATTTGAAAACGCAAACTGAATGCATGTTTATTCAATAATGTAAATTTGACTGTGCGGAAGCTTCAGTCAAACCACTTTGCACTTTAGTGTGCACATAGCACTAGTTTTAGATTCATGAAACACAGACGATCAACACAGAAGCGCCGTTTACTTTTATTGAAAAAATACAGGCGACTATGATCAAATATCCTCTGTTGCTGTGGTCGATTCATCCAGGTACACAGATCGAAGTCAGCATATCTGTGAATGAATGATGTTTTGTAAATGCAATTCAAATAGTTACAACATGATTAGCAATGAAAAAATTCCTTCCGTTTTATTCTAGATTGGATTTTCCGTTTTCTCGGCCATTTGTTGGATTGAGGTAATGTTTATCGTAAGTTGCTGACGAACGAATAAACTTCGATATACATGTACAAATTAATATATATATGTCACTCTATCTGTACATTGTGAATTGTTTTAAATCATACTAAACATTGAAACTGCAACTTTGAAACAATAACAAGAACATCAAAAGTTTCGATGCGACTTCTTTATGCTGGTAAGCGACATGTTGATGTGTGAAGAAATGAGAATATCTTTGCTCCTTTTCTCAACAAACTGGATTTCGTCTCTCATATTATTTGACTGATCAAATGATCTAAAATATCACTGACTGCTCATTTGCAGGATTTAAATCATGCCAACGTGTTAGACATTGCACACTAGCTTCATCACTGAACATCATTCATTATATCACATAAATATGAACTGTTTATCGTGTTTATTTAAATTCAAACTAAGAATTATTGTTTTCACTCTTACAGATGATTACATTGACAACATACTATTTGATCAAAATGAGGAAACGGGAAGATTATTCTGCTCCTCATCTGACTTTTATATGCGCATTTGAATATCTGATATTTGTGATTATTTCGATATTACATGTTAATTATTTCTTTCGTTGTATTCGTTAAATTGTTGCTTTCTAGTTGAAGGAATTATGAACAATGATTATTGAGTTATATTTTGTATTCATAAAATACCGTGCTAAATATAAACGTGTTCTTGTTTGTTTATAGAGAATATTTACAAGCAGTTATGTGACTGATTTGTAATCGGTGTCTTCTCAGCAATCCATTGCAAATAAGTCTTCAGATTACAAAAATTGATGCATCTTTTGTGTACTTTAGTGTTATGGTTAATTGATCGAAAATTCCATTTTCCAGTCATCAGTTGATTCAACTATCACAATAATACTAACAGAAAAACTAGTTAATTAAAACATTTATCTTGCTCTCTCTCTTGTCGATCAATAATATATTTCGTATAGAACGAGTAAATGTAATAGGAAAGTATAGTAAAGTCATGTCTGAGGCCCCTGGATATTATTGCTGTGCTGACAGTGGAAATCGGATTTATTCAGTATTAAATATAGAATACACTCCAGGTCAATCAGATCATGGGGAATAACCTTCGTCTGTTCATAAACATATACAAACAAATGTTGTATATCTATATGTGACTTGCATGAGTCTGTCTCTATGAGCCTAGTTGATATTTATGCAGGCATTCTTCAATTTACCATGTCTGTCACGAAAAATGTTTCAAACAACAGCATGACAAAGCTAACAGTTATGAGGAAACATGTATGACGGCACTGAGAAGACTTTCGTTTCATTTATTCTATGAACCATTCTTTATTAAAGAGTCATGTGAAAAGCACTTATTAGAATTGGCTGCTTCAATTAGAGATTGGGTCGCCTACAATCATTCCACAAGCTATTCTGTCTTCAGCCTGTTTTTGTAGTTCTGTTCAATTCTTATTCATTTTCTCATACCTGTTATCTGTTCCACTCTTTTTATGGTCTTGAGAGTTTTAAGTGACTGCGTCTGTTTTGGTGTAGTGGAATCGTTCCCTCAATATGAGTCTCATACATCACTGGTGGTACGTCTTGATTTCTAATGTAGGCTTTCAATTTAAACTCATTGACTTCTTACATTGCCGATTATACATACAGTTGGACAATTGCTTTGTATGTAACAGAAACAGATTTTCAATTCTACAAGAATGTAAAAAGTATTTGAAACTTGTAAACCGTCGAAAGAAAATACTCATTTCCGTCGTGGTTTTCCGTTCAAAGAAAATATTAATGAATCATTATGATATAGTTCTTCATTGAAAGGCAGTTTAGTCTCTTTCTTTTAAACGCTGTAGCTCAATTACTGAATTGAAATTGAAAGCCTACATTAGAAATCAAGACGTTCCACCAGTGATGTATGAAACGATTCGACTAAACCAAGAAGACAAAAGCAGTCAATTGAAACCCTCAAGACCGGAAAAAGAGATGAAGACATAACATGTATGAGAAAATGATGAACAATTGAACAGAACTACAAAAACAGGAGGAAGACAGAGTAGATTGTGGAATAATTGAAGGCGACCTATTCCATAATTGAATCAACTAATGCTAATAAGTGCTTTTCACATGACTTCTTGATAAGTAACAGTTCATAGAATAAATGAAATGAAGTTCTTCACAGTGGCGTCATACATGTTCCCTCACACCTGTTATCTTTTTCATGATGTAGAGTTTTTTGAATCACTCTTCGTGACCAACATGTACGACTGAATTATTCCTGCATAAATATCAGCTAGACAAATAGAGACAGACTCATGCTAGTTACATATACATTTACAACATTGGTGTAAATATTTTTATGCACAGACGAGGACGATTGCTCGTGATCTTACTTACTTGAAGTGTATTCTATATTTAATAGTGAATTCGTCCGATTTCCACTGACAGCTCAGCAATAATATCAATTCACTGTACTTTCATATTACAGCATCAACTTTTGGCCGTCTCCAGCGTTTCGTTACTACTTTTTTATGTAGTCACCTAAATTTTTAGCAACATACATCAATATATATTGATTGATAAGTGTTTGCTGTACTAATGAACTTTGGAACAAATAATAATGAAAAGATATGTGACACAAAATGAGTTGTATAATTTAGTGTTTATTTAAGTAAATCCAATCAAACTTTACATGGAAATACCTGGCAAATGAATGGATGCACATTTTCTCATTTCGATAGACTCATGTATTATGTTACAGACTGTAGACCCCAGATTGAAAATCATGAAAACATGAAGAATGTACATCGCTTTTCGACTAATTTGATTCTTTTGTTATCTGAATGGTGCTTATCATCAGTTTTAGTATATCATGAACATAAACTTGTGTATATTTGTGAGATTTATCGAAGATCTAATCGCTGGACTATTATCAGTAGGGCTTGGTTGTAATGTTTTGTCTAGCGATCTATAACTAATTGATTCACAGGATTCTGTGTCATGCTGCCTCAATATGGGCGACTTTATAATAGATGTTTTCAAATAAGAAGGAATGTATAAATATAAATCCTGTACTAATTTCAGGTGGGTGTTTGTACCCATAAAAGTGCACAATATTTGCTATGAAATCTACTTCCTCAATGTTCATTCAGTTCATTATCATTTGATTCCGTTAAATCAAATCATTTTCCAGTTGATCATCATGACCGTGCACTATGAACGCCCAACATATCTTCAAAAACGTTAGGTTTTGAGAATACGTAGAATAGAAGGAGTTTTATTGAAGAATAACAAGTTGCAGTTTTTACTATCGTATATCGTCAATTGAGAACATTGTGGATCACAATTAGCGGAGATAAGATAACTAGTGACAACATTGATAATTACAATAATAGTAATAATAATAATATTGGTTGAGAGTTAATTGCAGCCCTAGTGTTGTAAACTCAAGGGATACAAATCATTTCAATGAGAATAACTTTGAAATTAAGTTTGTTTGAAATTTTTGTAGTCGTTGCACATGTGTGAAGAAAATGCGATTCGTTGATCATTATAACTAATTGAACTTGTAATTGTGTAAATCTACTGTTTGTTCATCCGCTGAAAGTTCATCGTTTTTCTCTGTAACGATTTCAATGTATAATCAATCGGCAGAAAATATATTTCTTTTCATGAATTTAACAGAAAAATTCTGACGGATCATGGAGAATGTGAGAAGCAAGAGAGTAGCTTATAGAGATTCAGATCACCAACTACTAATCGCCAAGATGAAATTGAGCCTCAAGGAACATAAGAAAATTTTACCGCACAACACAGAGGCTTGCTGAAAACCATCGTAAACCAGAACGACTAGTGATAAGCAATGAATGTAAAGTAATAAGCAACACAGAAAAACGGCAAACTAGATGTGTGCAGCACTAGAAAGAACTCCTGAACAAAACAGCCTCACTGAAGCAACCCAACATCAAAGCAGCATCCACAGACCTCCCACGTTAACCGTAAACTTATGCCCAAATAACTGCTGACAGACTCATTTGAGTTGAACACGGGTGTCAGTCAAGGTTGCTTACTCTCACCTTTTGATAGACTGTATTATGAAGACATCAACATCAGGTGGAAAGCACAGTATACAGTTGACTACCAGGATGCAGCTGGACAATCTGAACTTCAGAAATTATATGGATCTTCTTTCTAACACGCAACAATATATGCAAGAGAAGATGACCAGTGTAGCATCAGCCTATACAGCAGTAAGTCTCAACATACATAACGGACAAAGCTAGGTTCTGCGATGCACCACTACACGCATCAACCTAATCATTCTTGGTGTAGATGTCTTGGAAGACGTTGGGCAGCATGAGTGACGAGAACGGTTGATCTGACTCAGATGTGGGGGCGTGGATTGGCAAACAAGGGATGCATTTCCACAATCGAAAAATATATGTAACTGAAAACAGCTATGAACCAACGTAATGATCAGAATTTTCAGTGCAAATGTCAAGACAAGTCTGTTTGGGGCAGAAACTTGGATAACTACGAGAGCCATCATCCGGAAAATATGTGCTTATTTACAGTTTTTTATGCAAGATAAATTGAATTCGTCGGTCAGACACAATCAGTAACAAACTGTCGTGAGATAGAACAAATAGGATCTTAGCGGAGAAAGAAATCAGGACGAAGTCAAATAGTCACATGTCGCATATTGCACCAAACTGTGTCACATGACAAGCTCTTACTCAGTTTCTCAGGAAGGAAGGAAGAGGAAGGTCAAGAAACAGATTATACCGGGAACTGGAGACAGATATGAGGAGAATGAACAAAAATTGGACGGAAGAGAAGAAGAAGAAGAAGAAGAAGAAGTGATCAGAAGAAAGGAAGATCAGACCTGAGCTAGTTGTAGAATAATAATCTGTGGCCTGTACTTCATTCGGGTTAACTAATTAAGTAAGTAAGTAGTAATTGTCAACCTACATATACATTACTCAGCAGATGAAATGAATTCCATATAAATTACTCAGAATCATTCCATGTGAATTCTAATGTGAATTAGCTGACAGATTGAGGCAACCTCATCCGACTACAGACATTAGATGAATGAACAAAAATTGTACTGATCTGGAAAGAGAATAGGCCTGAGCTGGTTGGAGAATACTAATCGGTGGCCTGTGCTCCTTTAGGGTTAATAGGCGTCAGTAAGTCAGTAGGTTATTAGTAATTATCAACTCACATATACATTGTTCAGCAGATGAAATGAGTTCAAAAAAAATTACGCGTAATCATTCCATGTGAATTATAATAAGAATAAGCTGACAGATTAAGGCAGCTCACTTCACCTACAGAAATCTTCATTAGAACAAATCACTGGTGTGAACACGAATATGATGAGAGTTGAACGCTAGTATCACTGTTCTTAAACGTCATGATCAAATGTAGAATGATTTTGATAATCCAAGTAAGTCTGCAGAGATCAGTGTAGTTTATGAACATTTTGCAATGAAATATTTCAAGCAAGTTATTTTATTTACATTATTACAATGAACAGTTAGTTTAATTCATCATCTTTTCCGTGTACTGATCTACGTAAACTGAATGAATTTCAAGGAACATCTCTTCAAATAACTGCTGAAGGCATTACTTTTGATATGTCAACCATTGATTTACATTCGATCTCTTCACTGTTTATTTGAAAATCTGTTGAAGTGTCCGCATAATAGTGTGAGAGAATCTATTTAATTCTATGTAAAACTGAACACGTTTGCTAGTCGCTATTTATGGTTACCAACACAATTATTTATCGTGATTCGTTTGATAGCAGCACTCGAACTAATTTCAAAATTTTGTTTACTCACCTCCTGTTATTATTGCTCTGACTTTTATTAATGTTACTATTATTATTCAATAAACAATCATTACGTTCAACCTCAGAACTGTTTTTAAGACATTTACTGAAATTTTATACTTTGTCATACCAATTTGATTTGCTGGGTTTAAATAATCAACTTTCACCATAAATACTTGTCATGTTAGTGTTCCTGTGCAGTTGAAGATTCGAGCAAAATACAGGTGTACAGTATTCGACCTTCAATATGTCATCTAACAGCAATGAGAATAGTTTTTTAATTCTTGTTTGCTTAAAAGGTATTCAGCCAGCTGAAAGACGACGCTCAGTTCCTATGACCTAATTATTTCAAAGTTTATACAACCATTCATCCATATATGTGAATAGGATTGACTTGGGTTCAATCCTTATGGTACACAAGGAAAAATTGAAGAGAACCATATTTTATTGCAAATTCATCGAGAGAATTTTGTTTGATTTTGCTGTTTGTACTATATGCAACCTTTCATATACTTTGAGTTGATCGTAAATAACACCATTATCCCGACAAGGTAATGGATTACGTTTGAGAGTTGCACATCAGTAATCAAGTTTGAGCCCGTGTTCAGTGGAACTTGTGGATTAAAAGATTCTCAAAATCTCATAAATCGAAATCAGCATAATCTGCTTTTCATTATAGTTTAAATGACAATATTGTTGAACTCAGTTATCTAAGACATGAATAACAATAAAAACACTGATAATAACCATCAAAATAGTGACCGCTGAGCGGATTCCCGGAACTATTCTTGAACAAATAACCAATGCTAAACACTCCAGTGACCCGTATGGTGAAATTACTTTTGTGTAACTTGATTGTTGTGACTTTCCTTTGATGAACATAACGCGATTAGTTTGAAAGTAACATTTATTTTCTTGATAGCTGCGATTTAGAAGACGTAAATTTCTTTACATATCTGCTCAGCATGATCGACAGTCAAGGTGGAACCAATGCAGACGTAAATGCACAGTCCAAAAAATTAAGGGCTGCTTTTCTTCAATTAAATAACATCTGGAACACCAAACAAATGTCAAAGGAGAAATATTAGGCAAGTTTAAATGCAAGGAGCGGAACCTTATGGAACTACAATCACCATCATGCAAAACATTCAGATATCCATTAACAGTTTTCTACGGTAATCACATGGTTCGTTGGCTAAAAAACTATCAGTAGCAACTTACAGTGAGAGAGGATGTTCGAAATTCAAGTGATGGAATTGAAAATGACACACACGGCATAAATCCTTTGACTGAGTCGCACGATAAGCCCTCACTTGGAACCTTCAAGGTGAAAAGTAAAGAGGAATGTCAAAGAAAGGATCCGCTCCAATGGAGGAGACTTTACCACCGATTTATGCAAGTCACATATTTATAAATATTTGTTTGATGGCATGTGTTGTAGTAGAAATTTGAGGCGTGACAAAATGTTCACATTCAAGTTAGTCATGAAATAAGTGGATAAGCATCTACGCGCACACAATCAAATTTACTTTGATCGTTAAAGTTATCTGATAATTTACAAATATGTATAGTTGATATGACCATAGAATCATTTGAAAATGAAATAAAGGAGCTAATCGAATGACTATGTAATAGAGTGCAATGTAATCCTCACGCATACACGCGCATAAAAGATCAACAATTATGATAGTTCAAAATTTATTCGTGGTTGTAAAACTGAGAGTGTATATTGTGCTTCTTGAGGAATGGGATAAGATGTGTGGACTGACACTACTGCATCGTAAGTGAACATTTCCAATTAAATTTCATGAGAGATATAATAAAGTCATCGAATTTCACTAACAAACATTGCTTCATTTTTGATAGTATTTAGATAAGTTGATTCTTGATCACTCAATAAATGCACGGGTTCGTGATTCCAGTTTGTCAAATCGTTATCGGAAATTAGTTTTTTGGATGGCGTTTACCTCCATTGGTGGTGAATTCAGGATTTTTCCAAATTTATAATCTGTGTCACTGTGAGTTAAGTATCTGCATTCAAATGACTCAACAGTATGATGTTGAAATATTCACACTTTATTGTAATTTTCTCATTTTCATATTGTTGATCTATCTTGTTATTTTATTTAATTTTCCAGCAGAACATGTCTGGAATTCCTGAAAATTACTTACATGTATTCAACTGGTATCGACTGTCGGAAACCGGACAATGGAAGACGTTTCATAGAAAGGTAACCAAATGCAATTTCCATCACTGCACAGGTCAATTTGCAACATTTAACGCAAGATCACTAGTAGTAATATTGTTGAGAAGAATAATGATAGTCGAGAGTCCTTCGCAGAATACTAAACTAGTACTAATCACTCTGGTTATCCATATGATGAAATAAGCTTCATCTGAAGCATTTATGGTGACTTCACATTTTTTGAGAGAACGCTATAGGTTCTCCAATATGACCAATCGTACCAGTAAATTTATAACTGTAGTTTTTATTTATGTGTACTCTGTGGGCGTAAAGTAGGCTACCATTCCGTTCCTACTAATCATTGTAAGTTCGTTTCTTTTCTCTGACATGATTTCGTTATTCGCTTGATGCCAGCAAATATATTCCTTTTTCATGGATTAGACCTTTTACTTCATACTAGATTAACAGAAATATGACGCTTAGTGACGGAAATGTAATTCATCTGTGCTGGTGTTCATTGTCAGTAGCTGCTGGCCTCACGACAGCCGTTTCGAAGATAAGACATTATTACATGCCTTTTGTTTGAACTAAATACTAGGCTTTGTTAACTCATGAGTTATATCAGTTCGGTTATTTATTCATCCGTTGAAAAGCCGCTGGACGTCGGAATTTCCGAATCGTTTCTTGTCAATTCGCTTAAGAATGAAAATTTCAAGTTTATTCTCTGAATATAGTCTCCTTAAAATCCTTCATTACCTCTAAGAACGAGTTAATTATTCAGTCCTAACACTTCAAAGACTCAAAGAATCACCCATTTCTTATTGAAACGATACTTCATTCAAAACACTATCGGTTCTGCTCAAAAGTTTGCTCACTTTTTCATCCATTTCATATAATTCTTTCAATATATCACTCAAGACTTACTCTGCTAAAGTGATAGATATTCCATGCTAATACTACCGACATCTTGTTGTTTGCATTGCATATCGCCACATCTCCCAATACGTATATTCTTCAGCCAGTCTTTCAGTTATTTTCTCAGAAGTAACTGATTTATAAATTCATTGCTCTTCGGACCAAGGTGACTGCAAAGTGCTTACACAAGTTCTTTATCTAATAAAGCCTAAAAAAATATATCTGTTATTCATGTGTGAACTTTCTTATTATGCACTGTCCTCATCTTCTGACAGCTGAAGTCGCAGAGATGCTCAAAGTTGGTTTAACTTCATTTAACCCTCAAAATTCGTTTGGGGGTTAAATGCTGCTTTCTTCCTGTACCTCTAATAAACCCTACACGATCATTTGTGGCCTAATTATGTGAGACTAGTGATCCAGAAACCAGAAGATCGCCATGTGAGATGGGGGATAGCAATAACCTGATGGATGAACAGACGGCTTTAAGGTGACGTCCTCTCTAACTACCTCCTCCGCATTCAACGTATGCAGACCTCGATTACGAGTCTAAAATCTGAATATTTTGGTTTTGTTTGTTGTAATCAGAAGTCGAATCGGTAGATGGAATTCGAGTTGTAAAAGCGGAAAATTGTCTTCTGTTATACTGATAAATAATACCGAATAAATAAAGTGTTTATGACTTGTCTTGCTGTAAGTGAAGGTTCATTATCTTTCAGAGGCTAAAAATTGAAGTCTGTGAAGTAATGAATAACCCTCATCGTCTTCTGTTTAAAATCTTCAATATGCTTTTCTGTAACCCTTTCGCGTTTGACTCTGTAATGGTAGTTCTACATCACTGAAATCGATCAATGGAATACATACGAGGTTAATCAGACGTATATTTCTTTAACTTCAATAACATCCAATCACATGGATTTCGATCTCAGGCTACTATTCCAATCAACTGACAAGCAGGTAACAAGCTGGTGTAATTATTCATCTTTCAGAACTAAATATTCAAATAGATTCAGGTCGTTCCTTCTTACCGTACAAAGTAACGTCCTTACAATTTTTATTGTATTTATCACATTTAACTGATATATTTCAATATACATTTATTGGTTCTGAATAACTTTGTCGTTATTTTAGAATAATATATTGATTGGTCCACCACAATACTGCCGCACCATATGTGACTTATTCACTGTTCAATACTGTGAGTTTTGGAATGACCTGATATTTGTAGTCAACAAAAATGTCGAGGATAAATTGGTCTGATTGCTTATTCAGAATAACTGCATTTTTTGCTTTTGATTTTTTTGCTCCTGTTTCTCGAAATTCCATCACATATGTTCACCTGGTCTACAAATTTTCTCCACTGTCTACATTTTAGGAAATATTCATCTGACTTTACCAGTTCAGGAAAAGTTCAAAGTTCTTTCTCAACAAGAGCTTTTATCGAATAAAAATAAAGCTTATGTGTGTGGTAAAAGTATTCTGTAAGCACAAAGAGATAAACTCTGACGAAATTTGAACAAACCTAATACGTTCTAACATGAAATGAGGAACATCCTTGTAGACGCAAACACATCAGCACTATTATGACATGAAGCAGTATTAGTACAACATACACATGGTTCAGAAAGAGTTGATTCTTTTGCACACTGTTCGTACAACTTCGGTTTGGCACACAATTCTGCGAATATAAAAAGGAATACTTATAATTATTTTGAAGAAAACGCTACATGTCATTTTTTTAATCCATATAGTTTCTTTTTGATCAATTTATTATGACTGAATATTACAAATAACACTATATTCATTACCTTAGATGAGTTTCCTCTAGAAATAAGCCAATATGAATATGTTTGAATATATCACGAAAAAAATACAAACGTTATCTCAGATTATAAAACATAATGCAAGAATACACAGATTACGTCCACATCACCACAAACAAGGTTTGAGAATATGCTTCTCCACTGAAGTACAAAGAGGATGTACTACACATATATTTGTAACCGATGGTTAACTGATGCTTCCTTGCAGTCCATAGTATTTTGTGTTTACCATAATTTGCTGATGTCTTCATAATTCAGTCAATCCCTAGAAGGAAGAGAAAGGTTTGAAGGGAGCCATATATGTGATCTGAAGCACAATATGGATGATCAGTGATTCAGTGAATTTCTTTCTCTATTTTGATTATCCTGATGACCAAAAGTCATCTAGCTATCGCAAACAATTGAAGAAATCAGGAATAAATGCTGAAAAAGAATGTGACACACAGTGTGGAAAGAATCAAACCACATCAGAAGGCACCTTGTAATCATCAATGTCATGTTAAAAGAAAGAGTCCGAAAAACATATTTTTCCCGAGAATCGGAGACAGACATGAAAAGCAAGAACTATAATTAGATGAAATTGAGGAGAGACGCTGAGGTCAGAATAGGATAAAGGAAGCTGATTAGCTGGCCATTCTCCGTTGAGGATAACAGATCTAAGTAGGTGAGTATCTACTTGTTGAAAAAAATTATGAGGTAAAAATAGGATTTTACTAACTCTACTTGCTTGACGTTAGTTCAAAATAAACTTACGTGTCAGATTTCACTATCAGAATAGGAAAATGTTTAGCCACGGACAGTAGTACGTTCTGCAGTAGTATGTTTTGCTCTTTGGAAAGTTGGAAAAAAGCACCTGAATATGAATAATTTCTTCTAGGTACGTAGTATGTTTAACTAAAATCAAACTATGTAGAAAATAGTCGGTGATGAGATACAGAATACTTATTTTATTCAATTCCAAACTCACCAGTCACTAATGACTTCATTCTACGTCTCTTTTGTTAGTTTTAAACAGTGACTTCAGCCAAGATATTGAGTTCAGTTAGGGACTGGCTACTACAACAATGAATGCAAATATATCTAACTGATGAAATAAAAAGCACACCGTGGTTTTTATGGTTGTAGTTAGTTTCGCAGTAATTTGACCAAGACGTATGTTCAAAATAAAAGACTAAATGATTCATTTCGTTAAATCAGCAATCACACCGTTGCAAACGAATTGAAATGAGAACTTTTCTCAATATATAATTGCTGTCTATTGTTGATTATATTGAGAGATTCATATATCAACAGAAGGTTAGGAATCATAAAATACTGTTTAAAAAGCACGTTTATGTGAATAAGGCAAATGCCCTTCTAGGGCTGTTACTGTAATTAGAAGTCAATTTTAAGTTCTATTGGATGAGTATATGCAATCGTTTATGCAATAATCAATGCCAACAGACAGGCGAAGGAAAAGCAAACAAGCAGAGCGAAGCAAAGTAGTGGCGGTGGTCTGACAGACTCAAAGTGATGAGATATGAATTTTTATATTAAATACAACGAAAATTAGTCAAATATGCAATGAATGACGCATATTTGAATAGAAATATGAAAGATAAAAGCGAATAGATGTCAAGGTGAAAAGATAAGCTATTAACAACTTCGAAAGAGAATACCAGTTAACTAGTCCTAAGGCTTAGGACAACGCTTGTGTGCTCCACATAAAATTACACTAATTACATCCACATTTATTCGCAATGGTCACAATGTCACAATTAAACCATGGAAACTCATCATAGGCGAAATTGAAATAATGTTATCGACATGATGGCGAAAATTTGTAGCTCAGGTGATTGAATATGTTCGAGAAATTCTCTTTCCTCTGAAGAACTATAAAAACTGAATAATTAAAAATCCCCCTGACAGTCGAAACTTCATCATATAAACATTACTGAAGTGTTATAACTGATTAGGCTAGGACAAATTATTACTTTGATAAATATCAGTTTAAATATTTAAAATTTCTCTGTAGAAGCAAAGTACTTTGGCGGAAGTATAACGGAAATTTATAGGTTTATATATATATATATATATACAGTTTTACGATCTTGTTCAAACTGAGCATCCAATCTAAAGAATTGTAAATCGGACTTCAATATTTTATTCGGTAACTTAATGAATAAATCACAAACAAAATTTCATTGAAAATGTCAATATTCAATATAGAGAAACATACATTTCATATTATATTTCTCTCGAAATGAATAATATTTGTTTGAATGGGATTCAATATATCGAGAATGCATTTATCATAATTTCAAACAGCATGTGGTTTCTGTCCACTTCGTAAATAATTTTTAGCCGAGTTATCTATAGTTAGTTTTATATACAAATATATATATATATATATATATATATATTTATATTTATATATAGTTTTATATAAAAAACCATAGAGAATTCACAAAAAGCTTTGAATTTTCGACTAATCTATCCCAAACATTATAATGTTCAAACTTATGATGATTAAAACTGCTCTAAAATTTTGAACTGGGCTATCTTTCTACAATTTCAACTTATGTAAATGTACTTCGGTTGATTATCCATTTGCACTGAAGAAGTGAGTGTATTCATTCACTGGAATATGTCGAAAATACAAATTTGATATCGTTTTGATGCCATGAAAAATTAATTTAAATATCAGCTGACTCACATTTTAAACGAAAAAAAAAAATTCTAATAAATACTTCATATTTCAAAGATCTCATCAGAAAACATTAGGTGAATATGGAAATCTAATTACATTTTTGCTTGAGTTCAAAAAGATCGATAATCTGTATGGATATAAGTCAGTGTTAAAGATTGTAGTGCCTCATTGAAATGAAACATTGTTAGACCGCATGATTAGTCACAAGTTGTCTAGCAGGTAGTCGTCTGAAGGTCATGTGTTCGAATCCTACTCATTGCTGGAGTCTTGGATGCACACTGCTAATAAGTTCAATGCTGAGATCAAACAGTAAATCAGTTATTCGAGGTTTTCGAAGGTACACTAACAATAATTTCTTCAAAAATACATGGCATATCTTATTTCTCAATAACGCTTCAAAGGAAGATCTGCATGGAATCTAAGCGTTGTTCCTGAAAACTTAATCGACATGTAGATACAACCATTTAGTAAACAATGATGCGATACTGCAATACTGCAATACATCATCAAATCACACGTTTGCCAAAATTTCATTTACAATTTGTAACGACTGAAAAGCCATTGTATATGACCGTGCTCTGAACGGGATGATTGGTGATCCTGCCTTTTACTCAAATCTCTGCTCACTGACACGCTTCTTGCTGACTGATCTCTTCTGATGTTTGTGTGAATCGTACCAATATTTAACTCAATCAAAATTATATGTATCATAATAAATCAGCTTCACAAATATTTTGGAAACCTAGGCAATCGATAATTAGTAAATAAGTGATTCAAAAACAAGTTGATGAGCGAAACACCGTGTAATTATGTCATGATTTGCAATCACGACACCTATTTCGTGATGCGTAACTGGCAAAATGCTGCATGCTCGCAGTTGTTTGTCCACATTGTAACAGCTGTTCACTTCAATCATAGACTAATGAAAGCAGAAGCAAGCAGAGTGTTACGACACAAACAGCTTGAAGACACAGTTCACTTTACAATCAGTGTATTCCGCATCATGAAACATGCATTTGTAAAACGAGCGAGTCCTCCACCGTCTCCCACTTGTCTCATTCCTTTCACAATACCGACATCAATGCCGTTGGTGAATTTTCTCGTACTTGATATTTTATTAGGTACACTAAGACACAATAAAGTGAACTGATGTTATGATACCATGTTTATTGTTCTAACATCAGTAGCCTTACTAAGGTGAGAGTTCTTTCCATTGCAAACATCACAGTATTTTATTCAGTCCCTTTATTAAGTTGCTGAAGCTTAAATGATAGAGAGTGATGCAGCCTCCTTCGTGATCTGAATTTCAAGAATTCACACATTCTTAAGCGTTCCTTCTGTTCCCTTTAAAACGTATTTCTACATTGTCTCAATCAAATGTATTTACATTATTTTCCATATTCATTGACATAAGCGATTAAATGTGTTGGCGATCGAACACCAGTCATTTTATAAGTGAATAAATCTGAAGAGGCCTTTCGCAATGTAATATGTGGTTTTTTGTCGCAGTCTGAGCATTTATTTCTGCAGTTGATATTGAATTTTCCATCTTCATTCATTTTGTATAATGGTGTAGATATTATAAAGTAATAATATACATTTGCGTTTTGCTCCGAAAATTAAAGGTGTAGGTTCAAACGCGTCCCACCCACTTCAAGTCCGAAAAACGATAATTCTGGGAGTGAACGTTTCTATATTGAATCAAAAAGTTAAATTCAGACAATTACCAAAACAATATTACACCTTCGAGTTTCCGATTATCACAATAGGCTCCTTTACTGGAGGAATAAGTGCTTCCAGTAGATAACTGCTAGAGCATCAAATCCAAATATGGCTGTAGCCATATTGAATGTCACTTTTAAGCAACACATTTATGGTTCAGAAGGAAACATTGTAACTTAAGTATTAGTACAATATATAGAAATAATACCGATATTCAATGATAAAACCTCAAAATGGAATCAAACAGAGTACCAAAATATCGACAGAATGAGTCATTCAGATCATAACGCAAATATATATACATGGAGGTATTTTCCATAAACAAAACCTTCAAAATAGATTCTTCTAATATATTGATTGAATTGATTCCATTAGTGTGTGCCATTCAAAATAAAGCAACAGATTTACATGTTAAGTAGCTTTCTCAAAATAATTGGATAATTTTCGAATAAGCATTTACATATACATAAAAGTAGCCTCCAATTATTTAATTATTTGCATGTTATTCAGATCTTGTACACCATTTTAAGCTAAAAAACGTTCTGCTTCATGGAATCGATCGGATTTTTTAAGCGGTACCTGACCTTGATCACAGTAAATGACTGACAGGATCAGCTAGCGTGATCTACCGATGTAAAGGCCACCTTATGGTGAAATTCAGTCAGATGGGGAAACTTTCATATTGATGAAAAAAGGGATTTGATCGAGAAACTAATATACAGATTTACAAAAAAGAGCAGTATTTCTGTAGTAAAGGAACATTGTGAACGCATGAGAACTGTCAACCAACGTCAAAGTAATACTTTTCATACAAACGTCAACTGAGTTCTGCGTTTTAAAGTAAAACATTGCAAAGCGCATGAGTCAACAGTCAAAATACACAAGTGTTTATTCATAAACAAATGATTTAGCAAGATAAATCGTATTTTCCAATCAGACACCATCAGTATAGCTAAATACACTGAGCAGAATAAGGAGGCAGTTCCTCCTTTCCATTCCTGTTTGTTTTCACGTGTCTTTTAATTAGGTTTAGTGAAATATAAACTGGACTTCAAACTGTGTTGTTTGGTTCACAGATTTTGCTTATTTATATAGTCCAAAGTTCAGTAGTAAAGTGATCATTCGTCAATCGATACAGTGTGATTTACGTGGTTTGAAATTTCAGTTGTTGTAATAAACTGGGTTAACTGAAGTCGGGAGAAAAGTGTTGTGAGTATTCCAGTTTTTGAACCACAAAATAACTTCAGATTTATTTTATTGAATACATTTAGTACAATGAACTGAATTGATTTCCTTAACATAGGTAGACAACTAGATAAAGGACAACTGTAACAATACCACATCGTGCATGTAAGTAATGGATGTTGAATAAAAATTCGTTTTCGCAATCAACAGATTTAACTCGACCGAATGGAGTGATCCACTTGTCATATCTAGTTTTGTTTTATTGTAAGTTTTTAAAGTTAAAAAGATTGGTTTTTTTACTTTTCATACACTTATTGTGGATCATCTGAAAAGACCGATTACTTGTGATTATCAATTTAATACAAAATCCAACAACAAATTCAGGAATAAGAGTAGGAAATGTTTTTATTGGTGACTAATATCATGAAAATTGTTTATCAAGCATTCCTTTTACTGAGTTGTTTCATTATCTTTTATATATATCCATATAAAGATGTCGCCAGTTTGAACTCCCGACCAGTTGTTACATATAGAGGGAACAGGTAACGACTCGTAAAATGCACAATGTACACGTCAATTTATTTCATTGTACATTGTATTTTCTCATTACAGAGGTATCGCTTTTTTATTCGCCTTCATCATAATACTCATCAAAGCATTACATACTGCGTCTACAAGGAACACAATCATAATGATTATAACGGTACGTTGAATATGACTTCAAATGATGTTGATGATTTTCATATTTCGAATGAGGTTTCATAAATATCATTCACATAGGAATTTTGCCAGCATGCATTTTTATAAGCCAACCCTTACACTGATAAACGTAAATCATCAAGTTAAATGAATCAAAGCGATTTGAAAGTGAGGGATAACTGTGAATTTGAAGATAGTCAAATTGAGCTGCCAGTGAAGAATAAAGATTCAGCATGCCATATGGAATAGTGTATGAACAGTTAAACATCTTTGTTGCAATTACTACAATGACTGCAATTCTGAAAATTTCAATGAACAGAATGAACTGAAAAGTGTTTCAAATCTTTATTATTTTTGTTTGCTTTTGCTTGTTTCTGTTATTTTTACACGTTATTTTCCTAATTTTTTAAGTTGTTATTAGATGCTCCAAGTAGAAGATATGTTCAGTTGCTGAGATCACGTCATGATCTTGTTGCTATCTTAAATGTTCATACGACATTCGTCACAAGAGTTCGGTGATATTGCATTCATATGTGTAATCAACATACAGATTCAGGGAAAAAATCTCTGAATATCAAAACGGTACACCTGTGGGTGTAACAGCTAGCATACAATGAACATTCAGCTTTTGATTACGAACGATTTTCTATCGATTTTTCCCTAAGTAGTATTTCTCATCGAAAATGGCCACACTGATGCATTTTCTATTATATTACATATTTTTTGTTCGATTTTCAGTTGATTATGATGATTATCGGTGTTTCATTATTTACTTTATGTGGGGAGTGGTATGAACCGATCATTGCGGCAATTGTGCCTTTCGTGGTACTGATCTTAGGTTTTCTATTGGGTGAAAGAATTAAAGATTCAGCAGGAAAATGGAGGATATTATTATTTTCATGTTGCTGTCTATTAGTCTTACTTGGAATCATCTGCATCATGTTGACCATCATTTGCAAAACTGAAAATAAGTTTATAGTAAGTTATCATGAAGTGGTAACTTCAACGTTTCAAAATTGGTTACTTATTTGTTATTATGGCATAATTTATGCATTTCAGCTTATAACGAAACATTAGGAAATATACACGACAATTAAGATGGACAAGTGGTTCGATGACCTCTCAAGTTCATTCATTATAAAAAATTCATAGCAGTAGGAATATAGGTGAATGAATCCGGTTTTTCTACTGGAAGTGAAATACTCACAATGAGATTTATATAAAACATATTCTTACTGTTTATTCTAGAATCCATTTCCTCTGTCGTCGGTTTCTATCTTTTGCGGCAAAGCGTTAAAAGTAAGTCTATGATGAACGATTGAATTTTGATATATATATATATATATATATATATATATATATATATATATATATATATATATATATATATATATATATATATATATATATATATATATATATATATATATAAGCATATATATATATAGAAATATAAATATAGATATACATAAATTGGCCAATATGAAATATAAATACCAAATAAAATAAACATGTTTCATTATTCTTTATGCGTGAATATTGAAAATGAATCCATGTTCTTTTCCTTTTTATTTAACTGCATGTACGAAATCTTTGCAAGAAATATTTTGCAGTTGTATTGTAGGGTGCATATAACTGCGTGTTCTTAAGCTCAATTTATAAATCAAAAGATGATCTCCAAGTATCGTATACGTTTATTCGAGGCACACCACATAGCGAATTGAAGAAGCGGATAGGAGAAGGCTAGTGAGCCAACTCTTTGGATTACAATGCGAGCGAATGAGCGGAGCGAATTAGAGAAGGCTAGTGAGCCAACTCTTTGGATTACAATGCGAGCGAATGAGTGAAGCGAATAGGAGAATGCTGTTGAGCCAACTCAAAGAGATAGAGTATGACTAAGAATATATAGTCAGATAAGAATAAGACAGACATATGACAAGCGAAATAGATATGCACACACATGAATAAAAGCGACGAATGATTGACAAGATCAAAAGCAAGCGATACAAATCATGTGAGTTCATGGGAATTTTAAGAGATTAACGTTAAAGCGAAAAGGATGAGTAAGCGCGTAGGCGTAAGCGATGCTCTGTCATATAAGCTCATACAAGGCAGACAATAAAAAATAATAATGAAACATATGAGTTGTTGCTATACAAATAGCTTGGTTACATAAATTAATCGAAACGGCTTAACCAAGTCAGATGTAAGAGAACTGAAATATATGTGGAGGCAGTACAATATCCCCATAACAGCAAACAAGGATACGAAAGTGTCTGCGTTTGCGAAAAAAATAGTCAAAATAGTGGGAAAACTTCGGAATTAACGAAAATTAAAGTTACCTTGTCCGGGTACGTTCGTAAGTTCGCATAGTAACAGCATATCAAAAATATGTGGTGAGCGGTTATTAGCAAAAATAATCGATTTCGAATAGAATACAATAGGAGCAGTTTTACGATAAGAAAATGTAATACAAATGCTGCAAAATATTTAATATCGTTTAGGCATGACAGTTAGGACGGAATGCGATATTCGCATAGACATTACGGTAAGGCTCATCGTTAAATTGAGTGGCTGCATATAGGTGAAGAAATTGCGGTCGAGATTATCGTGAAAAAATTTGGAGAATAAAGCTGCGTACCAATGCGATGCATAAACATTAGATGCATATCGAGAACATAAGTTACTACCATTGAGTAAATGACTCCAAACTTATGTGTATGATAGCGTTGCAAACCGTTGCCAGCGTTGGGATAGTCAAAAAACATGCGAATATCAGCGTACAGGAGGTTCGCTCGACTGCTTGAACTGCTGCTTCGTGTGCATGTGCGTTTGATCATACCACCAATTCACTTAGCAGGCTGCAAGATTTTCGAGTACGAGCAGCTGATGAGTACATCGAAGATATCTCCAATTTGATAATCATATAGCCACGAAAATAATAATAGACGATAATTGTTGTTGAGCCAATGCTTTGATAAGCGATTCGAAACATGATAATGCGATACGCAAAATAAATGGAACGAACTCACCTTAATCATGAACGTCGTTCGTGGTATCGAAAGAAGTAAAATAATTCCGTGAGTTACAAATGTCGTGCCGTGAATACAATATTCAAAATGCTTTTCGATTAGCGATTAAGATAATTCCATTATTGTCATAATATCATGATTATTCATAATAATGGTTCTTTCACATTAATACGATAATGATAGCGATAATTCGAGAAATAGATTAATGCAACGAGTTGGTACATAATCAAAATGACGATAAGATAATGCTTGATTCGTTCAGCTAATGCATAAAGTATGGGAACTGCTTTGTCGCTGTATGGCGTCGGGATTTCAAGTTAGTGGTTCTTTTCGATTTGTTCTCGAGATTATTAACTGGTTGGTTGTATTCGATTTGTCATCGGAATCGTCGAATTATGTAGTGAGAATTTACTGATCTTCTGTGAAGACGTATGGACGAATGAATCGAGCGAAGCAAATAGGGAGTGATATGAATGAACTACGGCTTCAACATTTTGTATGGTGGACGATTTCGCTGACGTCGGGATAACCATTTTGTAGTGCACTGGCGAGCGAATGCACGGAAGAATGATTGCATTCGATTCTACGTCGAAATTACCAATTAGTTGGAAGCGTTCGATTTTTCGTCAGCATCAGGAAACATCCTGAGAACGTCGGGATCACCATTTTGTAGTGTGCCGGCTAAATGCGTGTTAGTACGTTTCGTAATACGCTCGTTCATATTGTCTTATCCGAATGACGTCTGACGGTTAATGAATCAGAAGATGAACTCCAAGTATCGTATACGTTTATTCGAGGCACACCACATAGCGAATTGAAGAAGCGGATAGGAGAAGGCTAGTGAGCCAACTCTTTGGATTACAATGCGAGCGAATGAGTGAAGCGAATAGGAGAAGGCTGTTGAGCCAACTCAAAGAGATAGAGTATGACTAAGAATATATAGTCAGATAAGAATAAGACAGACATATGACAAGCGAAATAGATATGCACACACATGAATAAAAGCGACGAATGATTGACAAGATCAAAAGCAAGCGATACAAATCATGTGAGTTCATGGGAATTTTAAGAGATTAACGTTAAAGCGAAAAGGATGAGTAAGCGCGTAGGCGTAAGCGATGCTCAGTCGTATAAGCTCATACAAAGCAGACAATAAAAAATAATAATGAAACATATGAGTTGTTGCTATACAAATAGCTTGGTTACATAAATTAATCGAAACGGCTTAACCAAGTCAGATGTAAGAGAACTGAAATATATGTGGAGGCACTACAGTATATGCGCGCAATAATATTTTTAGATTTGTGATCTTCAACCGTCGCGACAGAAGCAACAGTTTCCTTAACTAATCGAAGACAGGCGATGATGTTCTATCCCTTCTGTTGCTTTTGTATGATCAGTTCAATCAGGCTCAAACATATTTGTCAGCATATCTTTGCCTAGTTATCTAATAGTTGACGTTCGCTTACAATGACGAAATTCCTAGGTTCGAATCCTGCGAAATGCAGGAGTCGTGCAGGCGCACTGCTGAGTAGTCGCATACCAGGACGGAATGGCCGTTCAGCGCTTTCAGGTTTTAATGGTGGTCTGAAAATAACTACATAATGATTTCAAATGACTAAAAGCACCAATCTCCATAGCTCAAATTGAAAATAATGAATCGTTTGTTTTGGATGAAGATCAAGTATTCACAAAGTGATTTGTTATAAAATATTTTTGTGTTTTGTATTCAAGATTTTATTTGGAGTTTTGTCTTATCTATGTTGGTGCGAGGCAATGATAATCGTAAGTTTCTGACAAACGAATAAATTTCGAAATATATGTGAAAATTATTCTATATGGCACTTCCATTATATATCATCAATTCTTATAACATACGCCACTGTCTAGTTTTTAAGTTATTATTGGCGATAGATTGTTGAGTGGAACAATGGTAGTTCAAGCACTTCATTTGCGCGAGATGTTCATTGGTAATTATTCGAGGATGTCTTTGTTCGATGTATCATAAAGCTGGATTTTGTCAGAGATTCATTGATTTGAAAAGATGATTCACTCGTTATTTGTACCGTTTGAATCATGCCAAAGTGCAAAACATTTAACACCAGCTTCATTAGTGAACGTCAGTCGTTGTAGCATGTAAATATGAACTGATTTGTGTAATTTTCCAATCCGAAACTATAAAGCACTGTTTTTACAATTACAGGTGGTTGCATTGACAACATTCTATTTGATGAAATACATTATACTGGAAGATTACTCTAAATTTTATATGACTTTTATTTATGCGCTTGAATATATAATATTTGTGATTTTTTCGAAATTACATGTCAATTATTTATTTCATTGCTGTGGTTAAGTTGTACTTAAAAGTTTAAGCAATACAAACTATGATTAAATAATTGTGTGCTATTCATAAATAACTTTTACAGATGTAAACATTTTCTTGATTGTTCATGGAGCATAATTCAAACGTCATCATAAACTGTATTGTGATTGATATGTAACTTAAATTATCTCGAAATTCCATTGCAAATGTTTTTATCAGATTACAATATTTGTAGAATCTGTGTTCTACATCATTCGGCTGTTTACTGAATTATATGTTATATTCCCAACATTTGTCAACTGAACTATCAAAATTATATTTCTTAAACAAAAATTTTCTTAAAACGTTGGGGTCACTTCTTCTTTTGTTGACCATTTAAATACTTCGTGCATGGCGAAAAGCAGTAAAATCGAAATGAAGTAATAATAGATCCTAAACTCACTGGATGAAGCTGATGAAAGAGATTGAAACAGTTCACCGCATTGCATTAGTAATATTCGTAGGCTACTATTCCAGTAAACGGAATCACTATAACTTAGCCTTAACGCACCTCGGCACTTCAAGTACACTTCCAGTTACGTTTTTATTTCCTGTGTTTTGAGGATATTTTAATTTACAAATTCCGCTGGCCATTCAGGCACAAGGTGATATTTGTTCCTTAGGCTTAAATAAAAAACTCACTATCAAATTGTTAATGATGTGATGAATGATGAGTAAACGAAAATTAGGCGGTACAGAACCTCCAAAGGTTAATAATTTGAAGATAGTAAAATTTCTGTGAAGAATGAATCAATCATTTTCGATAAAAGTTTGGAACTTGTAATACGATGAGGCGATTACGCCAGAGAAAGGGAGTACCCAAAAGTGAAGTTGAACTCAAAATCATTTTGTTTCCCATACCTTTGTTCAGCCTGTAAACAGTAAATTAAAAGAAATAACGTTATCGTCTAACTACGATAATTCCAAATAATTTCGCGGCTACCGACTGTTGCCCAAGATTTGATAGGTGGCAGTTTTTCTTTTCTGTCTTTCCTAGCAGATTTCTGAAAATTTTACTACCATCCTAGTTATCCGTGTGCACTTGATAACAGTTGGGCTTTTATTGGTCTCCCTGAAATCATCAACCAAACTGGTCGGCTTTTACGACCTCTAATCATTCTTATCTTAACCATAAATTCTCCTTCTAGATTTTCCACAGATTACTGTCACTTGAATCATGGTGGATTCATGTTCATTTACTTATTCTGCAGAAGAAATTCTCTACCTGACAGTACATCATTTATAGTACGTTAAATAAACTCTTTTGTATAGTGTCCCTCTGTATATATATGTATATGTATTTATATATATATATATACATATATATATATATATATGTATATATATATACATATATATATATATATAGTACTGTAATACATATTGCAGCGGCTCAAATGTTTTCAAAATGAAAAGAATAATCTTTATTATTTGTAATTTGAGACAATCAATTTGAAAAAAAATACATACGGCAGCATATAAAATATAATGTCAGGTTGATAGCATTTGACATGACAAGCACTCCTTCGAAATGCTTATTGAATCAAAACGTGAGAGCCGGAAGATATCATTTAGTGGATAATAGAACATAGAAATGAGAAGATGGAACGAAAGCAATTGTTTTGTTTAGGCTAGTCCGATGGAAGACAGAGTTGTCGGCAGCCTATTATTGTTTACCACTAACAGAGGTAAATATGCTCTTGTTCACCATCAAATGCATCAAGGTAAGAGCGATTCATGAACGAAATCCTTATTTGGCTGGCATCCATCGTAACCGCACACACAAATAAATGCAAACATTTAAGAAGCAATATGTACAACTGCATAAAATATTTGTTCATTTCATCTCTCATATGGGCCATGCTGTATGAAACCGTCGTGTGAATACAACCAAATTTCTAGATTGCTCTCACTGTAGCTTCAGCCTTCTTCGATCATTCTACAATTCACCATATCGTATGCCTGCTTTTCTAGTTTGGTTCAGTTTTCAGCAATTTTTCTCATTTCCATCTCCATTTATTGGCATAAGGCGCGTTTGATTTTCCTCTCTTTCTACGGTCGTTGGGAACCCAATAAAGATTCTTCAATGTGGCATAGTTGCTTTTTTTCCTGAATGTATGCCTTATGCAGCTTTGCGAATTATCTACTAAGCTTTCATTTTAAACAAATTACTAGTTCTTTGTTAAATATTTTGATGAATCCTAGCATATTCTTTATTGTTCGAGGGAAATCTTTTACATTTTGTTCGAAACAGTAATGTGATAAATTTGTGGCTGATTCATTTAGCATAATTGAAATTATACGGCTCAAAATCTCACAACGTCAATATGAATATTTGGAGAAATAAAAACTGATGTAGGATGATTATTTAATTTTATGTGACAAAATGCGAAAACAGATTTGATGAGTAAATTCATGATACTTTCTGAAACGTAGTTATAATAATAATAATTATAATAATAATAGTTTTGACAATTCTGGTTTGGTTTTGTTATAATTCTGTAAGTTTACAATTACTGAAAAGAATTTTTATTCAGTTCCTCTTCAGAACCACTTATCATTATAAATTATTAGTGCTAACTTCTCATTTGAATTTTTCAGTTTTGCCTATTCATAAGACGGTTACAATTTTATTGTAATAGCTAACATGATGCTCTACCTGACGACTGAAATATAAGTGTATTAAGGTGAATTGTATAATCGAAACTCAGATTCTTCGTTCCTAATAATTTCGGGAATTCATTGAGCATTCTTGTTTTCGAAAAATTAACCGAACACATCAACAAATAATAAACAACACCGATTGAGGGGAATTAGTGTCATGCGTGAGCACCTAACCTCAGGACAACTCATTTAACCATTTGTGACCGATGAAGTGTTGCGCAATATCACGAACGTATTTATTCTAAGCACTTGTAACGTCAAGTGTACGTTTATTTGCACACAGTTCGGAGCGCACGTGTGAGTTCAAAATCAAATGAGCGTGAAGCGCTTCCCCTTTTTTCGAGACTGAAAGTCGAAAAATCTTATTCCACGTAGAAAGTCGTAGATTAGCGGTGATGTTCAGTTACTCATGAATAAGAAATGACTATCTAGAGATTTCAGTGTAACAGATTGATTTCCAATGTGCCAATACATTTGTTTCAGCTGACGAATATGGCGAAAGATTTAATTATCATAAAACCAGTCGTATCCTCTTCAGATGACATAATTCAGTGTTTCACTGTGTAGCATTCGAGTTGCTTCAGTAACATTCAGAAGAAGGTTGAGTGAAGAATAACAATAGCAATTATCAAACGGAAGATGACATGATCTACTTATATGTTTTAAATGACAGAGAATATCACTTGTATGCCGAAATTAACCTGTAATAGGTAAAAAGTCAATTGTTTCGAACTTATTTGTTCCCTCAACTACCACCCTCCTTTTTTATTAGTGTTCAGCATCAAAGTAAAATAAAAAATGTGGAATATGAGAGATGCGATAAATCTGACCGATGAATTTATACAAGATTATGATGAAACTATGTTCCATATTTATGTAACAGCAAATAGTTATTCAGTTGAAACTACAAATGTAATTCGAAAGATTCATTTTTTGTAATAGAAACGAAAGAACAGCTACATTCTCTGATAAGTTGTCAATAATGTAGAAGCTATTATTGCTATGATTATTGACGTTATCACATATCATGTTAGCTTAGTGTGGTAGTAAGAAATAGCGACATAGGTAACATGTGAATTACCATCATCCGCAGATATCTCATAATTACAATTATCTCGTGCTAACCGATACTTTCTTCGATTAAACATAAGTTCTATATTTTATGGCGAATCGCCGTTACTACCTTGTGCTAATGTTAGTTCACGTGATTTCGATTTGAATAGGTAATCAGACACACTGGAATCAATGGAATTTGATCCGTTCAAAAACAAGACAAGTATATATTTTGTTACATCTAATTAATCAGTATAAATACCCTAATTCTAAAATAATATAATATTACAGTGTTTGCGTTTATCTAATACAAATCAATATTTTGCACCATGATATACTAAGACTTATTAAATACCATAGCAATTGCGTATAAGGTTTAAGCCTTCCCGTTCAAAAAGATTAAAATGGATACCACCTCCTCGATAGCTCTTATAATTACAGTTCTTTTTATGAATATAACGATCACATCAGCATCACTGAAATAATACGAACAACGTATTTTATTTTTCAGACTATATACCTCTTTCGGTGACCATGTTAAAAAATAAGATTGAGATTTGGGTTTTTTTAGATCAACATTTGTTGGACCTTAACTATTTTTAAAAATATCGCCTTGATGTATATGCACAGATGTCCTTCAATCCTGTTCACTGCCGTATTTATTGTACTGAGTGATCCGGAGGTCAATTTACTCCGAAATGTCAAAAACACTCACACATCAGTATTGTTTATCATTTTACAGTCTCTGAAGTGAGTTTAATGGAATTTTCAAGTAGTACATTTCTTTTATGAATGTAATAGAAACTTACTTACGGAAAGTAGCCTTGAAAATTCTGAGATATGCCTCCCGCCCATTCTGTTAGTCCAACATAACTGTCTCGTGAAATTATTTTCAGACTGACTTAATTATTAGGGTCATAATAGTTCAAGGAAGTCACGCCAAACCTAGATCCGACAATTCACAGATTATATGATTGAGATCGATTTAATTGTCCGTACGGAACCTTTCTTTTTACCTTGTCACCTTAACTTATATTGAACATCAATATTTATAAAAAAGATTTTAGACGTAATTAATCTCGATCTAAACAAACTATGCGATAAATGAATATGAATATTTAAAATGCTAAAAAATGATTTTTAGAATGCCAATCTGCGAGCAGTTATAACATTTAGAATTTCTTGGTGGTTCGAAGTACATTTTGAATACATTTTCGGAATATTCTCTGACCTCTTCCTAATGTAATTAATGTATTCACGAACTGAAAAATAACTAGATGGTTGATCTGCATTGATTCCTTTATATCTTGAGAAGTGAGAAGTGAGTAACTACGAACATCACTACAAATAATGTAATAGTCAGAAACAAGGCAGATTAAGTACTCCAGGTGAAAAACTATATTTGCTGATGTATGCGCGATTTCAAAAAAAATATCAAAATCTTGCGGGGTGAAATTGACACAGTTAAGGAGACTCGTATTCAAGGTTAAATAAGGAAAACAGAATACTTCCGTACACGAATACGAACAAAAAAGCAGTTCAGTAAAACAATCAATGTTGAAATTTGTTTCCATGATGAATGTTTGTACACAGATAGTCATTCCGAAAAGCTGACTTTTATTTCCGAGTTTTTAGTGAAAAAATGTTAATGTTTAATACAATGATAACAACCATACACTTGTCCATTTTTACATTCTGTGCATTCTTTGAGAGCAGGATTCACAACAATACTCAAAGAACAATTATATTTTGAATGATCATTTTTGTTTTCAAAAACTGTCTTCTTGTTCTTATCCTGTAACTGAAATCTTCGAAACCTCTCATATAAATATCTGGTGCCTAAAGTGCTTCTTTTAACAAGATTAAAATTTCAGCAAATCATAATTTTATTAACAGTGTATTGGTTTCTATCATTTCAAAAGTGATGATGCTCGCGAACAGATGACTACAATGTTCTTTACCTTCGCATGAGACAAAACATAATCCGATTTGAGAGAAATGGCGTCTATTTTACCGCCGTTCATAGTTTGACTGACATTCTATCAGTGTAGCGTCACATTTCGATATGATATATGGTTTTCATGATACACGCTTAGATTGAGCTCAACAAAATGGAAAAAACAGTTCATCCTTTTCAGTTTCTAGTATTAACACGTGTTTGATAATTAGGTTTATTTTATATACAACTGAATTACAGTATTACTTATTTTTTTTGGAGTTTATTCATAGTTTTGTCCGAAGTTCAGTACCATCGTAGTCACTTATAAATACATGAAACGGTTAGGTATTGCGTTTATGAAGTTATAGATTTCGATGATTGTATTGAATTGTGTTATTTAAACTTTGGAAACGAGTGATGTGAGTTTGTTATTATTTAAAATATGATACAAGTTGCGCTATAATTATCACAGTTTCATTGAGCGTATTATTGCATTGACTGTGGCAGTATAATAAAATGCGTCTGTTCTTTGGATATGAATTTATAGATAGATATATTGTTAGATAGATTAATATGGAAATAGCAAGTTATATGTTCAAGCAGATAGATTTTCTGAACAAACATACAGACAGTGAATCACGACGAATTCATTGTAGACTGTTATCTGCTAACAACAGTGTATGATTTAATGCTATCTAACTACATTGATTATGTATAAGTGATGTTGATAATTGTATATCTGTCAACAAAGGTCAGAAATGTGAGTGATTGAGTTAACATCAAATAATTTTTGTTTTCATGATCAATTTAGTCGAAGATGCAAGAGGTGGTTTTACTTAATCAAAATATTTCAACCATGATAACATGGTAGCATCTGTAACAAACCAAATTCGTGCATGTAAGTATAAAACGTTGATTGATATGATAAGTTATCATTTTATTTGACAGATTCAACACAATTTTATGGAATAAGCCGCGTGGCATATCTGGTCTGCTTATAATGTAAGTTATGAAAGTCAAATAAAATTGAATAGCTTTATTTTGTGCATAATTATTCTGGATAATCTCCTTAGGTGATCATAGATTCGAAAGACATTTTTCAAAAACATATGTTCGCATTTGAAAAGTGAGTAATATCCGATCATTATGACGATTACTAGCCGAATATTCTCACAATCAAAATTTTACAATATCTTGGTAACTTATCTACAAAACATATTCGCTCACATGAATTGCTGACAATTTCTTGCAAATCCATAACAGAATTGCTTAATTTCGTAATACCCTAATTCCACACTTCAATGTATTTGATTCTACATTTTATTTTTACATTCCAGAGGTACTGCTGTAATAATGACAGTCATCAAAATACTCATCAGAGCATTGCACACCGCATCTGTGAGGAATACTATCATCATGATTATAACCGTAAGTCGAACATGATTTTGAATAATGTGATCCATTTTACATATGTTGAAGCAGATGGAGGTCGCAGAAATAAAGACTTTTCGAACTAATTGATTGTCAGAATCACTCTCTGTATTACAGTTGCGATAATGTCAACGCACAGGAAAATGGAATTGAACTATTGCTTTCTTCTCATTTTGTACGTGCTTTTATATACTCGGTTAACCTTTACATTTGTGTTTCCACAATCTCAAAGTCATTGTTTATGCTCTAAGTGAAAGATTGGTTCAGGTGATAAGTTTTATGCTGTTTTCTGTTGTATTTTTAAATTTTCAAGGTTCATTTTCGTCACATGAATTCGGTAGTGGTGAATTCACAGGTTTATCAAAATGCAGATTCGTTAGAAAAGATCTCTCAATATGAATAAGATAATGCTGAATAAACAACATAGATTTATTTAAGAACAAAGCTTGATCAGTTAATGTTTCTCTTTGTTAACTGCCTCGATAGTGCAACAATCACAAACGTTCCTTTTGTTGGTTTCTTCTCAGTTATTTATTATGTTCATCGGGGTCGGACTCTAGACTTTTGGTGTTGCGTGGTATGAACATTTTATCTGTCTGTCTGTCTGAACAACCGTCAAAGTGCCAAAAAATACGCTTTCAAAAGGAATTGAGTTACCAGATAGGAACATAGCTGTCACTTTGACGCGGTGGTCAACGTTGCTAATTCTGTTGACTAGATCGAACCAAACACACATTCATTTGTTGTTGTGTGTGCTAGAGAATAGTCAGTCTGTATCCAATGTTCAGAACACCCGCTGGATGATACACACGGAAAAATATCATCAAACTTAGTGTTTAATTAGTGAACTGATGGTTTATTGCAATAGCTGAATAATAACATTAGTTGAGGTTATTCAGTTAAATAATAAAAAAAATTAATTCGAAAGATTTGATGCAAATACTATTGCGTACCAACTTCAAATCTTTGGATTTCCATGAGAAAAGGCAAAGGAGGGACGCATATGTGCCTTTACAAAAGATTTCCAGCCGTGTCATTCAAAGTATCCGACCATTGGTTACTGTGGTCTTGCCGACTCCAGTCAGGATCTCCACATCTGCTATCATGTCTGATTCCACTTTTTGATGACTTCAGGAATCTCTGTCATGCTTCGGTTTGGCTGCCCCTTGGTATATTTCAAACTAACCCGTACACCAAAAGGTAATTGATGGTTAGGTTTGTAAAACACATGTCTTATTCACCTGAACTGAAGAAGAATCACTTGTTTGTCACTGATGAGCGAACTTTACCTGGTAAGCATTTCTTAACAACACCATTGCTTACTCAATTATTCCAAGGCATTAGAATAATGTTTCGAAAGCATAAAGGATCCAACACTACAAACAAATTACGTTCCAGTCAATAACAGTATTATCTCCGTTATTCAAGCAAAGAATAGAAGATTCAATCTCTTCAAGTTTGCTCACGATTGTTTAGTATCAAAGGAATATCGATATCGTGTCGGAAGAGAGGGTTGAACGGAAATGATGGCTGCACAAACGGGAAATTCGAACCTGCAGAGAACGAATAATCGAACGGTAGTGTTAAACAATCACTACTAAGATTCGTTATTGGGCTGAATGTTTTCAATAAACATATCGCAATTTACCTAACCATAAATACTTCAAACAAACATAAATTAAACACAAGGGTCAATGGAGTGATGAACATCAGTTAGGTGTTTAAGTAAACATCTTCAAACTTCTTTCCACTATTATTAGTGTTGATTTAAATTTTTATCACAAGTAATCTTGTTCTGGATTATTGTAATCGACAATGTTTTCGAATAGCCTATATAATAATAGGAATCGCAACTGTTTTATATTGTCCCTTTTCCCGATAATCATTATTAGTTTAAAACCTTTAGGGGATTTGCAGTAAACGGTCATTGTTTTCAACTAGAAGTGATAGGAAAAAACACGTCTGACTGATATTGAGCAGAATTAGCGCTGATGAAATAGAATACAGAACGAATAGTTCCACATTTTTCTGCCTATTTAAATGATAAAAGATGTCTAACTCACAGTTGCAGAGATTACAAATATATAATATTCCCCCAGTTAACTATATATGAAGGTAAACGTCGTCTAAAAAACTGCATGCTGATAATGATTTCATAACGATTTCAAAGTGTGCATGTATGCATGCCTACTGGCCTAAAGCATGTTTATACCAATATATACAGACAAAACGAACTTAGTTATAATTAGGTGAAGAAATAAGTAATCAAGCGTTGCTTGCAATACCATAATAAATAAATCATACACATCAGTTTCCAGTGATCGAAAACCAAGCATCAAAATTCATTGTTACCAGCCTGTCATCACAAATGTTTATATTTAAGGTGTATAGGAAATGACAATAAGGACCATTTGAATAACTAAATAATCGATGTTATAATTAAATTATATTCCATCTAGTGCCTTTTTATCGAATTCATTTTATGAACTTTACGTAATCAGAAATCATTTCATGCTTTCCATTTTCTAATATTATAAAGTGTTCATTGATTACGTTTACTGTATTTTCTAATGAAATACAGAATCTTTTTTTAACACGAAGTGTTTCGTTCATTATTTGGTTCAAAGTTTAGTAATCATCCAACAAATTGACAATCAATATATGTTGTCAAGTAATTGGTGTATGCGGTTATAAATTTCAAATGTTGTATTGTATTGTATTATTTAAACGCGGGAGAAGTGTGTTGTGAGTTTGTATATTTTCAAAACATGATTTCACTAGAGCTTTGATTTTTATGATTTGATCGTGGCAGTATACTGAACTGCATTGATTCAACGCAAGTGCATGGAGCGATAAACATCGCATATCGGGTATCGTTTTAATGTAAGTCATGAATAATGGAAAACTTCGAAAATATTATTCTATACATTATTATTAGGGATAATCCCTCGACCAAAAAAATCAGTTATGAATATCTGTTAAATGTTCAATTCCTAAAGCAAATCTTGTTGAAGCCATCTCTGTAGAAAGTTTATGCATGTTTGATGAGCGACTAATATCCGATCATCAAGATAATCATTGTCGAGTCCTTTCCATTATCTATCAAACATATACATAGAAAAATGTTGCCGATCTTCATTATTGACTACATGTTCCTCATATATTTCACAGGAAACTTACTAGTACTATGCTCAACGTACACTTCAATTTTATTATATTGTTCATTCTATTTTCATACTACAGAGGTATGGCTTTAATATTGGCACTCATCATTATACTCATCAATGCGTTACACACCGCATCTATATGGAATAACATCATTATGTTTATAACGGTTAGTTGAATATTATTTCAAATGATATTTATGATTTTGAGTTTTCAGTGATCCAGTTCCGATGGGATCGTCTTCAGGATCCACTCAAATATACAGAATTATGGATATACTTTTGTCAGAATATCAAACGAATCAGAGCAATTTAGTAGTCAGGTGTAAATGTGATTTTGCTGATAGTTATATGACGATGATGAGTGGAGTGTGTCTCATTGGAATCAGTATAAACAGATGAAGGATATGTTGATAGAGTTACCGTCTGCATTGCACATAAGCACCCGACTATATAAATTCCATGCTTTTGAATTTGTATCTCTTCCGTTTACGTGGATAATCTTCAAACCGGTTTTCTTCGCAAAGTTTTTGTCAGCATTTTATGCTTCATGTTAGTAACCAACAGCTGATCAGAATTTTTATTGTGCTCTCGTTGCTTTTAAAATTTTCATGAATACAACAATATGATACAATTTATATGCAGATTTGTACGGGAAACGCCCTTTCAATTATCGATACGGTAAAACTTTATTTGGAACGCCTAACAGTGAGCTTAAGAACAGAGCTTGACCAGATATTTCTTAGTAATATTTATCATTGTTAACGCGTTCACTAATGCAAATACTGTAAGTAGACACGTCTTTTGTTTACTTTTCAGTTGATCGATATGACAGTCGGCGTTGGATTATTGACTGCCTTTTGCGATTGGTATGACCAGCTCATTGTGGCAATTGTGCCAATCTTAACACTGATCTTTGCAATTCTATCGGGTCTACGAATGAAAGGGTCTGCAAGCAAATGGAGGATACTACTATTTTTATTTTTCTTAGTATTGGTGACAGCTGGAATTGTCTTCAGCATTTTAAGTAAAACCTGCATGGATCAGAGTAATCGTTGGGTAAGTTGTCCTTGAATTATCAAATTCAATGTATCACGGATATGATTTCGTATGTTAATTATGAATCTCACGATGAAAGTAACAACTGTGAAATACACATAACAATAAACACTTGCTAAATTTTTCTGTTGTGTAATAAATGTTCCTATATCCAGTTTTCTACAGAAAAGGATTTTTTGATGATGATTATATACGAACGTTTAGATTTAAGTTACAGGTTCTTTTTTGATACGGAGACAGCGCGATTAAGATAGGTCCGTAATCGTTCATTCATCACTAAGTCGAATCATTCAAGTTCAGGTATGTTGTTAACACTAAACATAAGGAAAAGGCCAATGGAATGAAAAGTACACTCATCTGTTGTAAAACCAATGAATACAAACAATAAGAATAACTGCCTTATTGTGAAGACGAAGCTTACTAAACTGTGACTTGAAACAATGCATGCTCACATCAATCATTACATTTAATATTGAATAAAATTTTACCAATTTAAATCAAATATTCACAGAATGATTTGAAATGGAACTTTGTTCTAGATTGTGTTTGCGATTTTGTCGGCAATTTGTTGGTTTGGTGGAATGTTTATCGTAAGTTTCTGATGATCGACTGAATTGTTTTATATATTAACTTATATTCATCACTCTGCCTGTTCATTTTGAATTGCAAAATATCGTACTGCACACTGAAACTATAAATTTGAAAGAACTACAATAATTATTCCTAATAGATTTTTGAGTGGAACCTCGGTATTTCAGTCACAATCAGAAGAAAGCATGTTAATGAGAAAAATCTAATTGCGAATGATCTGATGAGTCATTCATAGGCTTTAAATGATATTAACGTGTAAGTCATTGTACACTCACTCCGTCAGTGAATACTCTTCACATAAAATGGGTTTAATTTCAACATTTATTGTCGGACTAAAAATGACTGTTTTTACAATTACAGATGATTTCATTGACTACGTACTATTTGACAAAACACGTCATATTGAAAGACTACTCAGTAGCTTATATGACTTTTATACTTTCGGTGGAATATTTGATAATGTTGATTATTGCACATCTTCATATGAACTATTTTTATTATTGTTGTTGTCTGAAAACGTTGTCTGAAATTTGACGTAATTATGGACAATAATCACAAAAATATATTTTTATTCATAAAATACTTCGAGGAATATAAACGTGTTCTTCATAATTTATGGAGAAAATTTTACGTTTCATGAGAAATTGTAATATGATTGAATTGTCCTCAGTGTTTTTTTCAGAATTCCACTGCTAATATTTCCTCATTTTACAATAATCTGTGAGTTTGATTTCCACTTCAATTTCATTTATTTTGGATCTAAAGTGATGTCATCCAGTAATAATATGATCAGACTAGCGAAATAATGCAAACAGCCGATTGGATTACTTGAAACGTTTAATCGACTGCTTCTACTATCAAACATGAGGTTATTTCACTGAGACCGAGTAGGTGGACCAATATCACATGGTAAAATTTTAATCTGAAGACTCCAGATAAAACTACAGGGCTGTCGATTGAGATCGTACTCATTCACCACTTTCGGAAACCTCGATCTTTGGGAGACTGGAGTTTGAGTAAATGAAGTCCTAGGGAAGGGCCTTGGTTTGTGCATATACATAAACACGCAAGTGTTGTACGTGTATGTTAGTCATACTGAGTCCAGGTGATACTTAAGGAATATATGATCTGTTCATGTAGGTCCCGAACAAATGATGCAAGCAACACTGAGTTAAAAAAGTCAAACTTGAGAAAATTAAACAGGTCATTCACTTTAAGAGAACAAATAGGAACCACTTATAAGTGTATCAGTGGCTGTCAATGATAGTTGAAAATATTTAGATGTCGATGGTTGAACTGCTTGAATATAATTATCAAATACAGTATATCACTATAGACTGTATTCATTTCCTAGTTCTCTAAATATATAGTGATTTGACTTCCTGTGATTCGAGGAACATTTCATCCGTGTGTCACTGTCATTTAGTCGAGGTTTCACTCATTCAGATAAGTAATCAGACTCACATTTTATAACAGATATATAAATGTGTGATTCGCAGACCTGATCGATTGCCTCGTTTTATTTAAAATATTATTCATGTTCAACTCGAAGTATATGGGAAGCTTGTGCACTGTGTACTCTTCAGTATCAGACAAAACAAATCAGAACACAATTTTGCATCAGTAACGGAATTCTGAGGCGTTTACATCAGCAAGTGTTTGAATAAAAGTTGAAACTGACAGATTCTTACGTGAACGCTTAGCCTGTAGGTCACTAAACTGGCAAAGAATGATATTTCTGTCTAACTTCAGTCAAACAAGAAACCTGCTTGGCTGTTATGGTTGTGTTTTGTGAGCAACAGCCTCAGATTCAATTTTGCTTAACTCTTCCGCAATCACGAGAATTTCCTTAGGAAGTTAGTTGTTGGTGTGCACATGACAACAGTTAGTATTGAATTGTGGAGTTTGTTCACTTACACCGAGATCTTGTATTCTTCAAAGAAGGTTTTTTGACAGCCAATTACTCTGAACTGATCTGATGCGACTTTTAATATCAAGAGAATTATCCTAGAAGATTGAAATGGGAGAAACAGAGTCAGTTTAGGTAACGTGGTTGATAAAGATAATGATAATAGCTTCTGCAAGATGCATAGTATGTGTATATAAATGAATTTCACTGTCACAGATAACAGAATAAAACTGCTTCAAGAATTATTTCAATTGCAGTTCTGAGCTATCACTTGAGCACTACAGATTGATATATTTTTACCTTAAAAAACTAAATAAATTATGTGTCCTAATGCTCGCGCAGTTAAAAAATGCATACGATTTTCAGGGATCACATTTCGAAATCGATGGTCTCTCACTGAGAGCAAGGAAATGTGTTTCTACCTGTTTGAGTAAATGGCATAATGCTGAATAATATAAGATAACAATGCATTGTAACGTCGACTTGTATGAAAAGAAACATCACAATATGCTGAGCTATTATTCTCCATAAGCTTGATGGATAAACTTTGTACGTTGGATGGTTGAAAATTCAGCAAATCATTGAACACTTAAGTGTGTTTAGGAATGACTCTAGTGTGGTTAGGATTGATAAATGTCGAAATCGTGTGAAAAGCTCTTCCTGATAACGTGTCTCATATGAAATCGATAAGTTCAGAATGTCTGAGGTCACTCTGGCTGAAGTAGAACCAATCGTCAATCGTAGTTCAGAATGAAGTTGATGGTAATAAAACAACAAATTGAAGTAGATTGGTCTAAACTTGCTGTGACTTAAAAAACTGCGCTGTTGTTTGGATTGAGTGATAACTGTCTAGAAGGAAACAAAGACGCGTCTTGAACTAGTTTGAAACCAAAAAAAAGATTTGAGTTACCGATGGTTTTATTATTCATCACAATCATAAATGTTCATCACTACCTACACAAATATTACCACTCATTGATTACACCAACACTTGTCAAATGCACAGCAGATAAATGCTATTTTGTCCATTCTGGAGATATCGCGTTCGTTCGACATATAATATTTGCTTACTATAAACACAGATCGTTTCTTATTTTGAGAGACCGCTCCAATTCACAATCGACATGTTCAGTTCTATTCAGTGCAAGCGACACATCAAAAAGAAGAACAAATCAATCTAGCTGTCGACATGACTAAATATCAGCTTAAACAACATACATGCAGTTCATGGAGAAACATGGAAATTCAGTGAATGCAGAAGAAACGATAACTTTAAAAAATATAAATATAATCATGGAATCGAACAGAATAACAAAATGTACCACTGAATGAATCAACAGGGGCAAATTACTAATGTATACATGTAGGGATTTTCACAAACAAAGCTTTCAGAAATGGATGTCACACCCCTAATTATAATGTTTGCTTAGGTCTTCAAATTTGATGAACATAAAATGAAAATTAGTGACTTTTCTTTGACATACACTGACAACAACAGTTATCCTTGAAAACAGCCTTTTATGTGTTTGTTTCATATTCATTTGAACAACACGTCTCATTGTTGAAATTTTCATAACTGTGAAAGTTCGAAATTATAAAATGTAAATTTATTGTTAAGCAACATTTGTAATTCTCTGAATACTAAAGTTTTACTGTTTTTCTGTATGTGAATACATTTAATCATGTGTATTCTACCAAGTGATTAGGTTTGTGAAATTTATAAGTTTCGTATAAAAAATATCAATCATAGATTGAACAAACTTCTCTACAAAACATGTCAATATTAGTTGATTTTAACGTTCAAAAAGGACAAACTGCAACTATAGGCATCCATTTTATTTATGACGTAAAATAACAAGGTTGATTATTAGTGAAATCTTTGAACGTTCTTCATGTAGAATACATAACAAATATTTCATTAGCATACTGTGTAATTATATGAGTGCAAATAATTAAATCACAGTGACAGAGATCGTAATCTCACATCATTCTCAAAGTTCTCAACAAGTGCAGGTTACAATCGTCCAGTAACTGCCACTAACGTACAGAGTGACGTTGTTAGCTCCACTGAATTTATGTTCAAATAATTTGATAACAGTATCAACTGTATATGTTTGTAAATTATCCTATAATAGGATCCGTTAATGATGATATTTTTCAATAATTCGATACTCATATCCGCCATTGTAAGTATGCACGCATGCTTACTCGCTTATTACATGTCCAGCCTACTGTTTTTGACTATGCACACCTAATCATGCTTTAGGTAAGGCCACAGGGCTCATTCGTCTTCTCGGATTCGCTTTACTCTGTTTGTGCGCCTTTTGTTCACTTCTCCGTCTGCCTAAATAAACGATAATCTCTGACAAACGTCCATAGTATTTCTACTGCGAGTAAACTACGTCTCCAAAAACTTTTGAAACAGCAAAATATTTTTATAAATGTGTGACTTTACTATCGCATCTATTAAGGCATGGCGATAGGGAATCCAATCCATTATACAGCATTGGGTAGTCAGGATATTATATTTAAACCTACTGAAAAGCGTCCAGTTATTGAAAACTTGGTATCACGTTTCCCTGCTGGACAATATCATACTTATGGTGTTATAAGATCTGACTATAAGGACCATTTCAATAACTAAATTCATAAAGTAATAAGGAAGCGACAAGCATTCCACATGTTTGCTTCATATTTGATCTGATGTCCACGCTATCTCATTTGATATATAAGCCTGATAAAATGAGAAGGTAGATCATTGCTTTTTCATGTGTTCATCGATTAGGTTCACTGTATTTGCAAGTGAATTACAGAATCAGTTGCCTTTCGCAGATTTTTTCTTCGTTACTCAATTTAAAGTTCAGGATTACAATGATCACTTGTCGATCAATATCTGTTGTGAAGTAATCAGTGTATAAGTTTAAAATTTTGATGATTTTTGGGTGTGGTAGTAATTGAACGTTGAGCAAGTGTGATGTGAGTTAATAAACTTTCACAAAATGGATTTGCTAGTACTTTCGTTTGTTCTGATTTGACTGAGTGCATCATCGCCCTAGTTTTGTAAGAACGATAAACTGCATCCATTCCTTGAGTATATGTGGGTGGATGAACAGATAGAGTGGCAGATATGCAGATATATAAACATTGACAGATAGATTTGTGAGTAGATCTGTAGATAACGACTCCCAATGGTTACTGTTCGTTGATTGTGATGTGCTCACAACATAACATGATGTGCAGATGTCAAACTACTTAGTTAACATCTGAAACACTTTCATGTGAGCATATCAGTTCAAATATGTATAAAAATGAGATAATTAGTGCTCACATTAGGTATTTAATTTTTTTCGTTTCTATCAATATACTAGTTTTTCGTATTTATTCACATCTATTATTTCCGCCAACTCACAGGAAAATGGATGTAATAATATCATACAATCGAAATATTTCAACCATGATAACATGGGCTTTCAGCGAAATTTCTAAAGTGAATCACATTAGCTTCTGTAATAACACAAACTCCTGCATGTAAGTAGTTGACGTCGATTGAAAATTCACCATGTTTATTGATAGATTAAACTCAACTAATTGAACACGGCCAACGTGCCATATCTAGTTTCGTTTTAATGTAAGTTATGAAATTTGAAAAAAATTGGTTGAATTATTTCGTACATAATTATTCTGGATCATCCGCTAAAATGATCAGTCAATAAGGATTATCAGTTTATTACACAATTCAAAAACGAAATCACGATGTAGTCACTGCTGGGAAAGATGTTTGAATTTCTCATCGGTGAATAATACACTTTCATTATCATTTTAAGTATATTCTACAAGAGTTGTGATCCGTTTTGTGTAAGTTGGCTTGACACATCGCTTTCAAAAAATCAAAAAGATTACTGATTTGATGTTTTACATTGGTTGCGAATGTTACCTGATAAGCAAGTGCAAAGAAATAAACATGACTATAAATATTATTATTGGCTTCATTTATGTCTTGCACGTGAACACTCAAAATGGATTCGTGTTTAATAATTTAGGTATGAATTGAAACATTACGCGAACCATTATACGGTGTACTTTGCACATCACAATATGTCTAGATTTCTGACATAAAAATTTCAGACAAAAAATCACAATACTTACACTGAACGGAGACTAGCAATGACATTTCAGTATGTTTTGTTGCTAAAGTCGTTTCGTCAATTCAACTAAGTACTTCCATTACATTTGATGTATATTTGAATGAATGGTGTGGAATGAAGGCATATTATTTTGATATTACCCGATCATAACGATACTATAATCATTCCTTACCACATTTTAATGTTCAGTGATTTGGTGAATTTTCAACCATCCAACGTACAAAGTTTATCCATCAAGCTTATGCCTGGTGAATTACGCGCAGCAGAGTGTGATGTTTCTTCTCATACATGTAGACGTTACAGTGCTTATTAGCTTACATTCATTTGCATTATGACATTTACCCAAACAGATAAAGCATATACCTTTGCTCTCAGTGAGAGACCATCGATTTCGAAATGTGATCCTTTAAAATCGTTTACATTTGCAAACAGCGTGAGTATCGGAACACATACAGAATTAACTTTCTACGTTGTACAGTTTCGCTGCCCTGATTGCAAGTGAAAGATCGTCTCTACGTTACGGTCAGGTTTTGAGCTTTTTGCCAACCCTAAAAATCTGCTACAACTATTCTTGCATGAGATGATATAAACGTAGTGGGTTTAGCAGACCCCGGCCCTCGTTCTTGTCTAGTGAATCTCTCCGCCAGTTCCGATAACTGAGCTTGCATAAGCTGAGTCAGATGACTCGCTATTATCTCTATAATAATTTCGAAGTTTCTGTTCAAGTCCATTGCATATTTACCCATTACTATTTCCAGGTTAACTGTTGCTACGTGTCAATAAAATTGGAATTCACAGGATTGAAAATATCTTCCAAAATAACAGTCTACTGTCTGTTCAAACGGCTTCGAATTTCCCTGAACCTCTTATAAAAAAGAGAAGATTACATCACGAAAAAAACTGCAATCGTTTTTTCTGCCTGTCTGTTAAAATTGCGTATGAGGTGGAGCAAAATTGGGCTACAATCAGTGACTAATAAAGCCTCGAATGTCTGAAATTGCCCTTAAAACGTTCACTGCACTATTGAGTTACCTGTCAAAATGACTCAACTGAAATTTTGTTAGTTCTAGAACTATAACAGGCAGTACATGCATTACACTCTTTCAAAATACTTCAAGCTAAGTTTCTTTATGCAACACAACATCGACTCATCACTAGAATCACAACTATAATTAACCTTATTTGTGTCTGAACCATGGCACACCTAGCATCAATAAGCATTTGAGTTGCAGAAAGTGATCTTTCATTCAGTTTGGCCCTCAATATGCACAGTTTGCCTAGAACTTGAAATCATTTGACAAATGTTTGGCATCACGAGCGAAGCGCCAAATTATCCTCAGAAAAGAAATCCGCTCAAAGTAAGACATACAACTTCGATCAATCGATATTCGTTTAGAAGTCTAACATATAAACTTAGGTTTGAACTGAAGAATAACTTTCCGGATAGTTTAATTACGCTCCACTGCCCAGTTTAAACCAAATCAGAGTGTATAGGTAAATGAAGGTTTGACTGTTCTTCATAAATATAAATGTACACCATGACTTAAGAATTGTAATCAGTGAATTATTTTATCAACAATTGCTCGATTGATCAACTGAATAGCAACGTCATGAATAAGTTTTATTCGCAAGGCACTTTGACACAGTATGGTTCATAAAATGCATCTGCATATTTTACCCTTAAATAATACGTTTGCCTGGATATGTATCTCCTTCTATCGATGCCGTTACAATGGATGAAAGTGAAATCAGAATTTCATACATGATATTCACTTTCCTTCATAAGAATAATGGCACAAATGAACACATTTGTTTATGTTACTACTTAGCAAGTATAGGCTGCCGATCACCCGGTCTACTATATTTCTTTCCAAAGTAAAGAATCCGTATAATTTTTTTATGCCTCCGTCCGTTTCTTGGCTTCATGTTTTCGTTCGTCTTCCATTTTTCTTATGCTTTTGATGATTACAAATGTGGTCTTGCCCTGTCAAATTCTTTACTTTTAGAAATGAAGTTAATGTGTAGCCATCAGTTTTTTTGTAAAGTAATTATTTATTGACTAACTGCAGTTATTTTTTTCATTCTCAAATATACGAATAGTTGCAGTCTGTTCTTCTATGCAGACGATAATATTATATATATATATACATACATATATATATATATATATATATCTTCGTACTACTGGTACTACACAAGTCATAATGAATCTGGTGAGCCTGTAATATTTTTAAAAATAGGGACACACCGTACATCATTTAGAAACCATCATCAACATCAATTATTACGTTGACTAAACTGACTTTTTATCCATTAAAATCTTTCATAAGTAATCTTTAGTCATGGATATCATAATAATAACAATCTTTTGTTCCATTGAGATATCTGTGAATTAAAACATGTTATCTCAAAAACACCTATTTTACAGTTGTTGGAAACATTTTGGTTGATAATAATTTTATTGGAATTTCTTTCCCGATATTCCAGTGTGAAGTGCATAAAAGATTTTGATATACTTTTTAATTGAACAAGACTAACACGATTATCTGGATGAAAAATCATATCGCGTTTGTCAGTCACACATAATTTTACATCACTAATGAACTGTGACTCTGAATGCTAAGCGGACCTTGCGGATGAAAGGATTCTCAAACCACATAAATTGAAATGAACATATGTAGTTGAAGGTAAACTATAGAAATGTAATATGAGGAAGTTGTTGCTTTTCAGAACAGTAGCAGATATTTCAGATAAGTTTCAGTAAATATACGATCCATTTTCATGCACACATTAGTAGCAGTAGGATAAATGTACTTCGTTAGGGTTTTTCTACCCCACACTTTTACAATCAGTGAAGTTATCTTGAGGCTTGGGAAATGAAAAAAGAAATTGGACACTACCACAAATTCTCAAACGTGTCCGCACTGCGTTTTATCGTTTGACCGATAGTGACGATATATTTATAAACCGTTTATTGATTCTAAAAAATTGTATTGTGAATCATTGAACCAGGCTTGTCAAATAGTGAATCGGCTGCAATTTAGACAAACGTGTATTTACAATATCCGAATCGATGTTTAGTGATGGATAATAAGTTGTCTGCAGTCCGACTACAAGCATATGATTGACGTCGCCTTTTTGTTTGTAGCTACTGCTACCATTGTTACTAACACCTGCTTGACCTATTCAGTGTGGAGAACTGTATTCTTTTAAAATTTGGCTTTTGTATGCAGTGTAGATCGAATCCATTTTTCCTGACCTACATGTAGAATTCGAATTTACCACCATGTATGAACAAGACACACACGGACGCATTCAAGTCCTAAACACAAATACAACTTGCGTGTAAACGCGTGTACACACAGACGAGGACTGTTCTTCATGATTTTGTTTATTTAAAGAGTAGCCTTCAAATAATCTAGAAATGCATGGAAGTAAGTTTGTTTAATCTTCATTACCAACCCAGCGTTATAAACAAGAGGCTTCAGATCTGAAACAACTGGACTTAGAAATTAAGCTACTGAGTTCTGAGAGAACATTGATTACAAATAACTCTACTAGATTTTTCAATGATATGTGAAATATTCACCATAGACAATGAAAAACACGTTAACATTATTCAAAGAATTTTGTGATTAACAGTAAATTGCTGATCATTTTCCATAATAAGAACAATGAAAGAAATAATTGACATGTAATTTCACAATAATTGCTAATATCAAATATTCAAACGCATATATAAAAGTCATATAAAAGGAAGAGAAATCCTTATTGTTTTACATCAAATAGTATGTTGTCAATGCCATCACCTGTAATTGTAAAAACAGTCATGTTAATTGTGACAATAAATAAAGAAATTAAACATTTCATATGTATGTGATATTTATGTGAGCATTGACAACCACGTTCATATCAAGTAAACTAGTCAGTGATATTTTTTGATTATCTGAGACGAGATCCAGTTTTTTGGTGAAAGAAATGAAGAATAACTCAAAATCTCCACTAAACAATATCTCTTTTATATGCATTCATCATATACTGAAAGAACTATTATTGTTTCATCGAAAAATCTTTAATTTTCATAAGTGTTTGTATGTTATAATTTGCGTGTGGAGTACTATATTAACAAGTAACACTGATCAGAAAGAGTGACATATATAATAATTTATATATGTACTTATACATATTGGTATCAAAATTTATTTTCTCAATACCAACTTACGATAAACAATGCTTCGCTACAACAAATAGCCGACAAAACTGCGAATACAAACTTAAATGCAGAGTAAGGAAAATTTCACCATAAATCATTTTGTAATTATTTGATCTGCATTCAGAAAACATTAGTTATTCACAGATATGCTGACTTCTATGTGTGTGCTTGAATGAAGTCTGGAAATCATCACCTGACTTTGTTCAGCAAAAGAAATAGTCGGTTCTATCTTGACGGTTGAATATCATGAAACTACAAATATTGTTGTGTGCAGAAAAAATAAAAAATGTTTCGAATAAAGCTTCCTCAAAGTCATCTATGCATAAGTGTCTAAACAAAAATTTCTTTTAGGTATTCAAACATAACAGATAAATTAAGCATGCATTATTTTATTCGTTGCGTGTATTTAATACCGTTGATTGATTAAGTGTCACTCATGAGCATTCCGCACCTTTTAATGAGTAAACACCATCGATATGTAGATGTTGATGCTTTAAACCAACTATCGTTTACATCAAGTCAAACTCAAACCAGTGACTGCCTAACGGATGATGAAATGCAAGCTAGAAGAAAACGGAAGAAAATATTTCATTTCTTATCATATTTTATTTACTTCCCTTAAACAGTGTTCATTCAAAAATATTCCAACTGCTCTGAATATGATAATAAAAGTGTTTCAAGCTCAATTCATTCAATGTTCACAATGTAGGTACTATGGTAGCCCACTTCTTGTAGCTGACAGTTATTGCAAAAACGAATTCATTTACGTCATATCGCTCGACAGTAATTTTCCGTGTGTTTGCTGTAGGCATGATTTGCGCGTTTAAATGAATTGATAAAATGATGACAGAAACATAGCACAGAACATAATTCAAGGTTTTTCTTCATTCAAAGAAACAGTCGCTCGTGTCTATAAGTTCGGATATCATAAATCTTCAAATGCAGTTGAGTGCACAAAATACTAAACAATAGTTCGTTCATATGTTTAAGTGTGGGCAATTATTGTGGCATATATCCACGTTAACTGTTGTGTTTAAGTGATAAGGGTTAGTTAGTAAGTGAAATCCATATTTTATTCTAAAACATCAAATCAGTGAGCACTTTTGATACGTTGAAGTTGATACTCAAAGATAACTAACCCTACATGAATCTTTGCAGATTATATTTAAAAAGCTGCAGACAATTCCAGCTTTAATCAATGCACAGCAAATTGAAAATAATAGTTTCTTCATTTTCCTGCTGACCCTAACATTCTTTCACCCAATACAGTGGCGAAGATCAATACTTCAAATGACACAATTGCCGCAATGACATGTTCATACCACTCACCACGTACAGTCAATAATCCAACACCGATAACCATCAAAATCAACTGAAAAGCAAACAAGAAATGTATCAGTTGCTAGTATGCACTTTTCTGAATCCGTTTACAACGATAAAAAGTAATAAACAATAATTAGTAGAGGATCGATTTCATTTATAATCTCCGGAAGTTATTTGATCATGCAATGATATGTATGTAAGCTGTTGTTCATTCAAGTTTACCATAATGTGATGGAATGAGAATCTGTACGATCGTTGTAAATATGAGTATTGCATCTCCGAATTCATGTGAGTAATTTACTACTTCGAACTTTTAAAAACCAAAAATGTGCAACGTTATCTTATCAGGTGTATACGAATTCTGCCTGGAGAATCGAATGATGAAATACACATTCCGAGAACTCACGTTTTAAGATTATTCAATCAGGTAGAAGAAAATATAGATTAAAAACGTTTTCGTGTTTCGCATTATAAACATTATCAAAACTGGAAAGCAAACAATAATTCAAACAAAAATGTCCTTCAGTACACACAGTTATGCATAGTTCATGAACAATCTATTCTGTTCACTGGTCATCTTTGTTTGTCCATCATCATTTACACAGTTATTCCCGGCCCGCTTTTATTCATTTTATATTCTAACATACGCATATCAATATTACAGCATATGGAAGTAAATCCTTAAGAAAATCGAATCGTCACGAAATTGCTGAAAACTTAATCGAAATAATAACAAAGCTATAAACATTATGTGAAATCATGTTTGGCTTACTGTTATAATCATGATGATGGTATTACTTGTAGATGCGGTATGTAATGCTGTGATGAGTATTATGATCAGTGCAATATTAGACTGATTCCTCTGAAATGTGAGAATGAAATGTTCAGTAAATAAAATGAAAGAGCACAATGAGCTTCGTATAAGTCATTAGCAGTTCTCTCTAAAATGCATGTGCAAATGTGGTAAGCTTTTCAGATGAGCGATATTTTTATGCGAAAATGGGAAGCTTCACTGAATGACGATCAGATATTCGTTACCTGGAAAAAGCAGTAGTTTGCCACAGAAATGCCCTTATTGTGATTTCGTCATAGGATAGTTCATTATATAGATAAAAAAACATGATTCATTAGTTCATAAAATGATTACCAATTGTTATTTAAAAAATATTGAAATCGATTCTTACAACTTCCATTACTTACATAAGAACTAGATTAGATATGCAATGTGACGGTTTTCAATCAGTTAGGTTGAATCTGTCAAGTGAAATGGTGAATTATTATTCAGTATCTTTTAATTACACGCAAACATTTGTTTTGGTACAGGTGATGTTGTTATTTTGTGCTGACATTGTACCGAATGCCCAAGATAACTTTTTTGAAATACTTAGATTGTATAGAATAAACGATTCCATCTATGAGTAAAATTGCTGAAGTTTTAGTTCGAACAAAAATGGCCAGTAAATGTGTAGATTACGTGAAAATAATAATATTTATATCCATAATTAGTTTCTCAATCGTCCCCGACCTTTTGATAGTTGTGTATCCTTCGACAATTAGTTTGACACCGTACAATAATGCACAGCTGTCAGCAGTTGTCAACCAACTTGTGTTCACCAGTATGACTCACAGTCTACAAACTACTCATCAATCTTTCTGTCTAAAAACATCTCTAATTATATTCCCATCTATCTACCTGACAGTATATCAATATATCTATTTATCTACCCATTGAAAATGAATTGATGCAGATCATTGTACTGCAATATTCGAGGTTGAAAAACAATAATCGAAATCGTCAAAATTGAATACCAAGTTATATCACGTTGCGAAAATGAGAAATTCACAGCACTCTTCCACAAACTTCCGCTAACGTAATTAGATACGTTCGACAAAATTTATAACCTCATAAACCAACAGGTATTGATTTAAAAATAATTATTGTATTACTGAACTTTGGACCAAATAAGAGTAGCAAAGCTGAAAATAAAAACGCCGTCTCAAACTCAGTGGTAAATACATTTGTCGAAGTCAAGTAACACGTGTAATCACTTGTAAAAGTAAAAATAGATGAACTATTCTATTATTTCTATGAGTTCATATACCAAATGAGAGAATGTAGAAGTCAGATAAAACATCAATAAAAATGTAAAGCATGTTCATCATTTTCTCGATTATTTGGTTAATTAGTTATCTGAATGGTCCTTATCGTCAGTTCCTATAGAACATGAACATAATTTTATACACGTACGTGTGAAGTGATGATGAGAAGTAGTTTTCAAGTTACCGTGAAAATTATTTTCCAATTACTGGACAGTTATCAGTAACGTTTATTTGTCATGGTGTGCGTAGTAATAAATATGGACCTGCTGCTCAAAGATGGATTGATTCCATGTCGGTTCGCCTAAATAAATAAGATTTCAGCATCGATATATTCTAGCCACACATTGAGAAATATTTGTGCAATTTTAAACGTTGTTGCAGATATATTGCAGTGGTAGTAAAACTCTGAAGGACGTTTTTTATAGATTATCGTTCATTTCGGCGAAATTGCAGCAGAAAGGAGCAAATCCTAGGAAAACCTGATCTCAATAAAATTCCATGAACACTACTTGCATCTGCTGCTTGTGATTATCTGTTTATTGACTGTGAACTTAAAGACATGCTGAAATATTGCTTTTTCACCACTCCTAATATGTTTCTAATGATATTCTCAAACCGTGAAGTAAAAATTTTGTCACACAGAGAAATATATATATATATATATATATTCCTATTTTGTATTTATTTGTTCCATATATCATATCAATATTGTTTTGCATCAGTCATAGTTGCAATAAATTTTTGAAATGCTGCTGGTGCATTATGTCACATTTCGACCTGTCTCCTTCCAGTCATCTCAGATTGATCGTTTATTTCACGTTCACGATTGCGCAACAAAACACTGATAATGGTCGCTAAAGCGATCAGTTTATGCTAAGGATTAGTTTGAAAAACTAATATACTTGTGACTGTGATAAAGTATATTTCAATCTCCGTAAAGGTACTCTAATTACTTAGAACATCGTTTCTTTATTAGGGAGGTCTGTATGATATGAGGTAAAGTTAACGACTGAATGAAGGCGACTTAGGCTAATATGTAATGCCTCCACATTTATTTGCATCCGCTTACATTTAATTTCCTTAAGCTCTTTCGAATAATTTATTTATTTATTTATTTAACCAAGCCATTTGTATAGCAACAACTCATATGTACCATTGTTATTTTTTATTATCTGCGACAGAGCATTGTTTACGCCTACGCTTACTCATCCTTTTCGCTTTAATGTTAAGCTCTTCATTTCCACATGAACTCCTATGACTTGTATCGCTTGGTTTTGACCTTGTCAATCATACGTCGCTTTTATTCATGTGTGTGCATGCCCATTTCGCTTGTCATGTCTGTCTTATTTTTATCTGACTATATATTCTTAGTCATGTTCTATCTCTTTGAGTTGGCTCTTAGCCTTCTCCGATTCGCTTCGTCCACTCGCTGGTATTGTAATCGAAAGAGTTGGCTCGTTAGCCATTCTCCACATCGCTCGCATTGTAATCCAAAGAGTTGGCTCTTAGCCTTCTCCAATTCGCTTCTCCGCTTCGCTTTGTGGTGTGCCTTGAATAAACGTATTCATCAATACGATTTAGTCTTCTGATTTATAAACCGAGCTTAAGAACGCGCAGTAAATAGGCGCACTACAAGTTGTTCAAATGGAGTCTCAAGCAATTACGTTTGGCCACAATGTGATCATAAGGGATCAGATGACATAGTTGGTAAAGAACGAGAAAATTAATCTCAACAGTTTGATATGGATTTGCGTGCTGATCTTAGCCTGTATCAAAGCTCTATGAGATGAACTCCATATTTATAACTGAAAAATGGAAGATTGATTAGGTTTCATATGAAGAGAATCGTGGACTCATTTACGGAAGTTATGTAAACACGTTATCTAATTGTTCATTACTGTACCACTTCCATGGTGTGAAGGCATAGTCATCACAGGATAAACTGGAAGATCCGAAGTTTTCTCTAATGGAATAAAATATGTTCGAACGTCTGCACAAGGTTTTGCACATCAAGTCTTAATAATAAGTAAAAATTACTTGGAGTCATGTATTCTGCATCAGATAAGTCGGAGATAAGGAGGTTCACTTGAGCCAAAAACGTTTTTACTTTAGCATGTTATTGTTTTTACATTTATACTTGGTTGTTATCGATTATTATCATTCAATTCTCTATAGTATAACTGTTGAATATTGTGTTCATAGACGGATTTGTTATATAAGCAAATTTGTTTGCGGCTCGAATTTAGTAGTTATACGTGATACAGATTAGGTCAGAAATTCTTCTCCATTGTTTGTTTCATATTCTTTATTCTGTTGTGTAGTATTTTTCATCATTCGCCTATGTTATGGGTTTTTTCAGAGGAAGTGAAATGCAGAATGGAATTGTGAACACGTGTCTCAAGAGTAAAAATAAGTTGAGAGGAAATTTTTTTATCATTGATTAGCCGCCCTATTTTTCATTAAATGAAAGGTTGAAATAAACAAATAGTTCCTACGAATTCTTCATTAATCTGACGCATTATAGAAATCCCCTGTTAATGTGTTCTCTGCTTTCAAAAGTTTTTTTTTAGGATTTGTAAACATCATGAGAAACATACCAGCAGTGGTGAATAAAGCAACGTTCCAGCAAATCTCCAGGTTCACGGTCAGTAAATTGATAATCACAAGGAGTGGATGCAAGTCATGTTGTTAAAAAATTTTTTCGAGATCAGAGTTTATCGTTGAAGTTGAAGAGCATGCTTTTAGTTCTGTGCGACGATTCACATTATATAATCAGTGGACTTGGAGTGGTTCTGCTGCGAACGTTTAATGCACTGAAACCGCAAAACATCAGAATAGTTAGCCATTTCGATGGCTAATATTTGTTTCTCCATCTTTGCTTCGTCTGATAATCCAATCAAACAGGCTGAAAGTCGGCACGGATATTTATTCAAGATGCAGTCATATTCAGTGGATTTCCAATGATTTGTTTCTTCGCGGAGCAGAATCAAAACTTACTTGCTGATATGATTCTGAGATTCGATTGCCATTTCTTCTACGAGGCTTTAGAAAACTGAAACCTGTAGGTAGTTTCGGAATACCTTGCTTATTAGGGTTATTTTAGGGCATCAATCGTCTCTTTTTTGAAAACACTCTTAACTTCGATGCATCGTCAAACACATCTTAAGGTACTCTTTGCTTTGCTCATTCTTTCTACGATTTCGCTAAAATTAACGATAATCTCTAAAAAACGTTCATCATATTTCTACTGCTAAACTAATATGTGTACACTGGCGTATAAAATTGCACAAATAATTTTCAATATGTGGCTTGCGTTTATCGATAGTGAAGTTTTCGTTATTAAGGCAAATTGACATGGAATCAATCCATCTTAAAGCAGCGCGTTGTCATGTATTACTACGTGTATCATGACAATTAGGCCTTACTGATAACTGTACAGTGATTGTAAAAGAATTTCCTCGTTAACGTGATATTTACTCCTCCTCATCACTTCACACGAACATGTACAAATTTGTGTTCATGGATTATAGGAACTGATGATTAGGAACTTTCAAATGACTACTTAAACAAAGAACTAGGAAAACGATGAACATTCTTTATGTTTTCATTGATGTTTTATCTGACGTCTACATTTTCTCATTTATCATATGAACTCAACGAAATAATAAGGCAGTTCATCTCTTTCTAATTTCAAGTAGTTTCACGTGTTACTTGACTTAGTCTATTGTATTTAGAACTGAATTTCAGACACAGTTTTCATTCTGAGCTTTTCCACTAATATTTGGTCCAAAGTTCAGTAATACAATAATCGCTTGTTCAATAATACATATTGATTTATGAAGTTATAAATTTCGTTGATTGTAATGAATTGTTTTAGCTGGGGTTTGTAGAAGACTGATGTGAGTTTCTCATTTTCGGAACATAATGTAACTTGGTATATAATTTTGATGGTTCCACTGAGTGTCTTCTAGCCTTGACTGTTTCAGTAAAATAAGCTGCATCAATTCCTTTTTAATGAGTGGATAAATTGATAGATAGATTGATAGGTAGTGAGAAAGATAGATAGAGAAATAATTAGAGAAGATTATAGACAGAAAGATTTATGAGTACTATTTGGCCTATGAATCATATTGGTGAGCACAAGTTGTTTGATGATTGCTGATAGCAGTGCATGTCCACGAATACATAACTATCAAAATGTCGTGTAAGGTGAAGAAAATTAGTGTGGAACTAACAATTAATATTCTCACGTAATTCAAAGATTTACTAAGCATGATATTTTCTGTCTAAAATTTCTGCCATTCCAGTCATAGATGCAGTCGATTGTTTTATACAATCCAAGTATTTAAACCATGATAACTTTGGCATTCAGCTCAATTTAGGCTGTAAATAACAGTAACACCTGTATGAAAACATGATGCTTCATTTAAGTAACTGATACCAATTGAAAATTCAACATTCCGCATAACAGATTCAACCTATCTGAATGGCAACTACCACATAGCATATCTAGTCTAGTTCTAATGTGGGTAATAAAAGTTGTGAATCGTAGTTTTATTATTTTGTAAATAACAGTTTTTGATCATTTCCTGAACTGACCGATCGATTATGATTATCGATTTATGAAACCATCCTATAACGAAGTCATATTCGAGGCATCTCAGTGGCAAACCTTCGCTTCTTACACGCAACTAATATGTGGGCATCATTTATTGATGCTTCTTATTATCGAAGTATATGATTAGCTTTGAAACAAATCCACATAAAATCGTTTTTTTTCTGAATATATGACCACTATTGCACATGCATTTTAGAGAGAACTGCTTATGACTTTTACTGAGCTCAATGTACTATTTGATTTCTTTTGTTGAACATTTCATTCTCACATTTCAGAGGAATCAGTCTAATATTGGCACTCATCATAATGTTCATCAAAGCATTACATACCTCATCTACAAGGAATACCATCATCATACCTTCAACCGTTGGTCGAATGTCTACGGTTTTGTTATGATTTACACTGAGTTTTCAGCAGTTTTATTACGATCCGATTTTCATAAGGATTGACTTTCATATACAGTAATATTGATATGCGTCTGTGAGAATATTAAATGCATAATTGCGCCTTTCTGGTCAGAATTAACTGTGTAAATGATGATGGAATAAATTGTTTGTGAACTATTGATGACTGTACGTTCTGATCATGCGGATTCGCTGACAAACTATATCTCCATTTGTATACGGTAAACATGAATGAACAACAGCTAATACACATATCATTGCATGATCAAATAACTTCCAGAGATTGAAAGTGAAATCGATCATGGACCAATTACGTTTTAAAAGTTTTTCTCGTTGTAAACGGATTCAGCAAAGCACATACTAGAAACTAATACAATTCTTTGTTTTTTTCAGTTGGTTTTGACGACTATCGGTGTTGGATTATTGACTAAACATGGTGATTGGTATGAACAGGTCATTACGGCAATTGTGCCACTGGTAGTATTGAACTTGTCCTCTATATCGGGTGACAAAATGAAAGGGTCAGCAGGAAAATGGAGGAAACTTTTATTTACAGTTTGCTGTGCATTAGTTTCATTTGGAATAGTCTGCAGCATTTTAAGTATCATATGCAAGATAACATGTAATGTAAGTTTTCTTGAAGTAAAAATACCGACATAACGGAAGTGATTAATGATCTGATATTGTATGATTATCATGTATGTCACCTTATAACTAACTATGATAAAATATTCACAACCATTAAAATGGATATATGATTCACCGATCTCTTACTTTTAAACCTCCTAACAAACTAACTTTCTGCTTGTGCATATCAAGCCAATCATATTTTGCCTTGACTCACTTCATTATTTACATATTGAAAGCAGTTAGCATACATGTGCAAATCAAATACAGACGTTATGAAATAAAATTGAATACTTTTTTCTTCTTCATCCTAGATTCGATTTCCTCCACAGTCAAGCAAAAATTGGTGCGACCATCTATATACTATAAGTTTCGGATGAAAGATGGAATGTCGATATCCATGTGTTTATATATACATATATATGTATATATATGTATATATATATATAAATAGATGAATAAATATATATATATATATATATATTATATCGCTCTCTCTAAAAAATAATAACTCTAATATATCGTAGTTAAAATTGCTGTACAGTGTCGACCCGTGAATTCACCTGCCCCAGTTGCGAGAGTTTATTCTCACATATGAAACGGATTGCGCGTACCAATGGTTGACCTCAAACCTCTACGTATAGAAGGTGTTGAATGATTCAACGTTGGAAAATAACTATGAATGTCACTTGATAACAAAACATGAAATATACGGAACCAATAATAAAAACACATGCCCTATTTATTTTTTATGCGTGAAAACTTAAAAAGACATGTATGTTTAGTCACTTGTGCATAGTTGAGTGTACTGGAGCTTTATTTGGATTTTTGTATGGATTTTCTTCAAAAAAAATATTTGTAGAATCGCGATGTATAACCGTCGAGATAAAACTGACCATTAGTTTTAGAGAACAGAGACAGACAATGATCTTCAAGCTGCCTTGTTGCTGTTTTCATTCGTTTATTCATTCGAGAACACACACAGCAGTCAGCATATCTTTGAATAATTATTGTTTTTTGATTGCAGACCAAATATTCGCAAGATGATTTATGATGAATTTTTTTCTAACTCTGTGATTTATTTTGGATGAGCAGTATTGTAAGCTGTTTGTTGGTGCGAAGCAATGTTTGTCGTAAAATGTTGATAAACGAATAAATTTCGCCTTTTTTGTGTTGGAAATGTGAGATCTCCAGAACTCGCATGGTAAATATCTTCATTCCGGATTTATTTCATGCACCGATCAGTTTTCCTTGAAGTTACATTTTACACCAGAAAACTCGCTCGCTGTGGTTTGTTGCTGAGTCATTTTAGTGTCCTATTTTTGTGACTGTCTCAAGGACGTATAAATAAACGGGATTCAAGTGCTTGGATTCATTGTGTGCTGGATGGATATGTGTTTAATGCACTTTCTCCGCTGTATCAAGACTTCTCGCTGGTACAGATTAGTCAACGGATCACAGTAGCCTACCTGGATGCTGGTTGATCGTTTTGTTTTCTTTATTCGACTGAGGTGAACTCGCAAAAATTAGGCATACCTAGAGACGAGCGTAACAGTTTTTGCGCAAACAAATATTCAAATCATTTTATCTGTCACCCTCTCCGCATTCTATGACTTGTCAATATATTACTTCTTATCGAAACTATAGCATTCAACCTTTTACAAAAAGTATTCATGAAAGATGAGGTGAACTCGCAAAAATTAGGCATACCTAGAGACGAGCGTAACAGTTTTTGCGCAAACAAATATTCAAATCATTTTATCTGTCACCCTCTCCGCATTCTATGACTTGTCAATATATTACTTCTTATCGAAACTATAGCATTCAACCTTTTACAAAAAGTATTCATGAAAGATTTTGAAGGGTAGCATTAGTAGATCTTACGCCATATTATGAATGCATAAAAGCGAGATGTTTCTTACATCAACAAATGGGTTCTCGTCTTTGATGATCAAAAAAGAATCCCCGACTAGTTGTTTTGATGTCAAGGTGTTAGTCATTGTGCACACAAATTGCAAATAAATATGGAATCTTTAATTTTTTTATTTACTGTCGAAATTGACAAACCTTTTTTACAATTACATGTGATTGCTTGGACAACATACTATTTGCTGAAAAACACCTATATAAATCGTATGATCAGTCACTCTCTTCACAAAGTGTGACATGTTAATATATTACTTCACATTGAAAATATAACATTCAGGCATTTACAAAAATTACTCATGATAGATTTTCAAGTGTAGCATTAGTAGTTCTTACAACATACAATGAACGCATAAAAGCGAGATGTTATTTAGTGATTTTGAGTATTTCTTCGTTCCTTTCATAAACGAACGAGATCTTGTCTCAGATAATCAAAGAAGAATCACTAGCTGGTTTATTTGTTGCCAGTGTGTTAGTCATTGTACACACGAATCGCAAATAAATATGACATTTTCAATTCCTTTATTGATTGTCGAACTTAACATGACTTTTTTCACAATTACAAGTGATGGCATTGACAACATACTATTTGATGAAGAACATTGAAGATTTCTCTGCCTTTTATATAACTTTTACATATTCGTTTGAATATATGATATTTACGATCACTGTGAAATAACATGTTAATTATTTCTTTCATTGTTCTCGTTATAAAGAGGTGAAAATGGACAATAGTTAATAATTTTTTGCATTAGATAAAATACTTTGGGTCAACATCAACGTCTGACGAGTTATCACACTGATTTTCAAAAGATTTGGTCATGTTAAGTAAGAAGAAGAGGTAGGAGGAGAAAGATGGTCAAGCCATACAACTGTAAGTCCCAGATCGCCTATCTTCAGGAGTTACATTTGTCAAATATTGTCAATATTTCACTTTATTAAGTCTGTCAGTAAAACTGGTCCTTTAAACCCATTATTGGAATACTTATGTTTGTCCGTGATTGTTTGGATTGATGCTTGTTGTAAATGTTGTTGGAAGTTCGCAACTCACCATCACGTAGATATTTAATCAATTATATCGACTGAATCGACTTTTGAACTTACGGCTGTAACTAGAAGTTATTGAGTAATCATGCAGCTTAGACTACAACTGTAAGGATCTGAAATATATAGTATGTATATATGTCAACGATTGGAGTTGTTTTCAGATATTGACAGACTATTCAATAACAATAATATGAATCATGGTAATTTATTCAATAATAACAAAATGTTACATGCGGCAATTCGATTTACAGTGGAGATGAAAATTTTAAAATAGATAACTTTTATTCAATAATTGTTTAGTTACGCAAATATATTAAAAAGTACATCTGTAGTGTGCCTATAACTGCGTGTTCTTATAGCTCCGTTTATAAATCAGAAGGTGAACTCATATTGATGAATACGTTTATTCGAGGTACACCACAAATCGAATTGGAGAAGCGAATAGGAGAAGGCTAGTGAGCCAACTCAAAGAGATAGAGTATGACTAAGAATATATAGTCAGATAAGAATAAGACAGACATATGACAAGCGAAATAGATATGCACACACATGAATAAAAGCGACGAATGATTGACAAGGTCAAATGACAAGCGATACAAATCATGTGAGTTCATGGGAAAATTACGAGATTAACATTAAAGCGAAAAGGATGAGTAAGTGCCTAAGCGTAAGCGATGCTCAGTCGAATAAGCTCATACAAAGCAGATAATAAAAAATAACAATGGTACATACAAGTTGTTGCTAAGCGAATGGCTTGGTTAAATAAATTAATCGAAAGGGATTAACCAAGTTAGATGTGAGAGAACTGAAATATATGTGGTGGCAAAACACATTGCGAGAAAAAAAATCAAAATCGTCGGAAAACATACAAAGGTACGAAAATTAAAGTTACCTTGTCCGAGTACGTTCGTAAGTTCGCATAGTAACAGCATATCAAAAATATGTAGTAAGCGGTTATTAGCAAAAATAATCGATTTCGAATAAAACACATTAGGAGCAGTTGTACGATACGAAAATGTAATACAAATGCTGCAAAATATTTAATATCGTTTAGGCATGACAGTTAAGACGAAATTCGATAGTCGCATAGACATTACGGTAAGGCTCATCGATAAATCGAGTGGCTGCACATAGGTGAAGAAATTGCGGTCGAGATTATCGTGAAAAAATTTGGAGAATAAAGCTGCGTACAGATGCGATGCATGGAAATTAAATGCATATAGAGAACATAAGTTATTACCATTGAGTATATGACTCCAAACTTATGTGTATGATAGCGTTGCAAACCGTTGCCAGCGTTGGGGTAGTCGAAAAACATGCGAATATCAGCGTGCAGGAGGTTCGCTCGACTGCTTGAACTGCTGCTTCGTGTGCATGTGCGTAATATCATACCACCAATTTACTTAGCAGGCTGCAAGATTTTCGAGTACGAGCAGCTGATGAGTACATCGAAGATATATCCAATTCGATAATCGTATAGCCACGGAAATAATAATAGACGATAATTGTTGTTGAGCCATTGCTTTGATAAGCGATTCGAAACATAATAATGCTATACGGAAAAATAAATGGAACGAACTCACCTTAATCATGAACGCCGTTCGTGTTGTCGAAAGAAGTAAAATAATTCCGTGAGTTACAAATGTCGTACCGTGAATACAATATTCGTAATGCGATTTGATTAGCGATTAAGATAATTCCATCATTGTCATAATATCATGATTAATCATAATAATGGTTCTTTCACATTAATAGGATAATGATAGCGATAATTCGAGAAATAGATTAATGCGACGAGTTGGTACGTAATCAAAATGACGATAAGATAATGCTTGATTCGTTCAGCTAATGCATTAAGTACGAGAGCTGCTTTGTCGCTGAATGGCGTCGGGATTTCCAGTTAGCGGTTCTGTTCGATTTGTCCTCGAAATTACCAACTGGTTGGTTATATTCGATTTGTCATCGGAATCGTCGAATTATGTAGTGAGAGTTTACTGACCTTCTGTGAAGACGTATGGACGAATGAATCGAGCGAAGCAAATAGGGAGTGATATGAATGAACGACGGGTTCAACATTTTGTATGGTGGCCGATTTCGCTGACGTCGGGATAACCATTTCGTAGTGAACTGGCGAGCAAATGCACGGAAGAATGATCGCATTCGATTCTACGTTGAAATTACCAATTAATTGGAAGCGTTCGATTTTTCGTCAGTATCAGGAAACATCCTGAGAACGGCGGGATCACCATTATGTAGTGTGCCTATAACTGCGTGTTCTTATAGCTCCGTTTATAAATCAGAAGGTGAACTCATATTGATGAATACGTTTATTCGAGGCACACCACAAATCGAATTGGAGAAGCGAATAGGAGAAGGCTAGTGAGCCAACTCAAAGAGATAGAGTATGACTAAGAATATATAGTCAGATAAGAATAAGACAGACATATGACAAGCGAAATAGATATGCACACACATGAATAAAAGCGACGAATGATTGACAAGGTCAAATGACAAGCGATACAAATCATGTGAGTTCATGGGAAAATTACGAGATTAACATTAAAGCGAAAAGGATGAGTAAGTGCGTAAGCGTAAGCGATGCTCAGTCGTATAAGCTCATACAAAGCAGATAATAAAAAATAACAATGGTACATACAAGTTGTTGCTAAGCGAATGGCTTGGTTAAATAAATTAATCGAAAGGGATTAACCAAGTCAGATGTGAGAGAACTGAAATATATGTGGAGGCACTACACATCCACTACTTATATATGGCTTAATTTATTCACATGTATTTATTGATAATTTTTTCATAATCTGCACCGAACATTTCGGTAGCTGGTGTGGGTTGAAATGGTTGCAAAGAGACGAACTACTACTGAATGAGAACTGGGGCACCATTATTCTGGGTTCGTACATAATATTAATTGATGAGGTAAACGTTCCTTCCATAATGAAATTTAATTTCTTCAATTTTTCGGCTTATTGTTTTCTTCAGTCTTTCACGTTTGTTCTAAATTCTAAGATCACAAGTATCAGTTCACCACGGTAAATGCTTTTCTTTGAGGAAATTTAGTTGATGCGTTGTGGTCAGTTTTTTTGAAAGTGGTTAGAAGTGAATTTCAACTCAGTATGATTCAACTTGTAGTACTGATTCGAAAACTTCGGACTATACTCAAAAGATTGCATCTAGTAATGCTTTCGGTTACCTGTGACAGTTATTTCTGTACATTTGCACACAAAGTATTCGTTGCTGAAACTATCACCAACCTTGTTTACTAAACTGAATTTTTTCCCATCAAATATTCTAGGACTAATTGTTTGGTTACAGAAATCAAATTTGTTGTGTTTTTGTCGGAAAAAACTCACTCAGTAGAGCCCTCGGGGCTGAGGCCGTTCCAAAGTCCTGATAAAGGAGAAGTGTTGGGTGTCAGCTACTCTAACTCACCAAAAATATAACTTGCCTAAAAACGCTGACTAGCAAAAATAAATCAAACCATTGTTACTCTGGGAGTTAGAAGAATAGAATGACGTCTCGTTATGTAAGCCGAGAACCATCGTGAGTCATGATCCCATTGCTCTTACTGACAACCGTTCCTTTAGGTACCTGGAACGCTAGAAAATTGTCTGAGACTCTTAGACTATTTCAAATTGATTCAGAAATGAGAAAGTTCAACCTCGAGGAGCTTTTCATCAGTGAATTTCAACGGACCCAGGTAGGATAACTGAGACTTACTTTAGGTGAACAGCTGTTATACTCTAAACATGTAGAGGAAAATGCTTCACATAAATAAGTAGTTGCACTGATGCTGTACAATTATGCATAAAAGGCAGTAAAATGAACCTCATGGAACAGAAATCAATAAAGCATCGTTACAAACAAAGAGAGAGGACAATAAAATGAACGTCATTTAATGTTATGCACCTACCAATGACTACATTGACGACGGTAGAGATCAATTCTACGAAAGGCTGCAGTCAATCGTCAACAATTGCTCACCAAAGGATACGATCATTCTGATGGTAGACGTGAATGCAAATGTTGGGATGGACAACACTGGATACGAAGACATCATGTGACGAAACGGACTGGGAAAAAAGAACGATGATGGTGAGAAATTTGCAGACCATTTTGCTCAGAACAAACTAGTCATCGGTGGCAAAATATCCCTGCACAAACGCATTCAAAACGCCACATGGATTTCACTTCATCGACTTTGAGGAAGCATTCGATAGCGTTCACAGTAAAACACTGAGTTTACTACTTCAACAACACGGTGTGCCTGAAAAAATATCTAACATTGTACGTAATTCAAATGATGTATTCAACTGCAAAATCGTACGCCAAGGGCAGCGAACAGACTCTTTCGAGGTGAAGATCGAGGTCAGTAAAACGTAATTTACTCTCATCATTTTTTTCTCCTGGTGATCGACTGGATTATGAAGAAGTCCACATCTGAAGGGGAGCACGGTAGACATTGGTCGGCTGGGATGCCGCTGGACGCTCTGTACGTTACAGATGACCCGGCATTTCTGTCACACACGCAATAAACAATGCAACAGACGACCAGTTTAGCAGCAGCTTCTGCAGCAGTAAATCTGAACTTGCGTAGAAGGGAAAATAAGATTCGATTATACAACACAACATGCGTCAACCAAATCACTCCCGGATGGAGATGTCTTGGAGGACGTAAAAACCTCCAGATATCTTGGCAGCATCATCGACAACCAAGGTGGATCCGATGCAGATATGAGGGCGCGGATCGGCAAAGCATGCGCTGCATTTCTATAATTGAAAAATATCTAGCACTCCAAAAAAATATCAATCTTCATCAAAATCAGGATTTTAAATACAAATGTGTAGACAAATCTATTGTATGGAGTGTAAACTTGGAGGACTACGAAAGCCATCATTAACAAGTTACAAGTATTTATGAACAGCGGGAAATACTTCGGATTCTTTGACCAGACAATTTCAGCAACAACGTACTGCGGGGAAAAACAAATCAGATTCCAGTGGAGGAGGAAATCAGGAATAAGCTGTTAAAATGGATAAGACACGCACTAGGAAAAGCACCTGACTGCATCAAAAAACAAGTCCTCACTTGCAACCCCCAAAGCAAAGGAAGAAGAAGGCCAAGGAACACATAACGCAGAGAAATAGAGAAAGATATGAAAAGAATGAACAAAAATTTGACAGAACTTGAAAGAGAGGCGCAAGACAGAGTTGGTTGGAGATAACTGGTGGGCGGCCTATGCTCCATTGGGGGTAACAGACGTAATTAAGTGGGGTTTATTTGTAAATTAAGCTAAGGCGGTTCATTTAATTTATGGCGAAGATCAGAAGGTTCTGAGACGCTGGATTATATTTCCTTAGGTCAACAATTTTACCCTTAGTAATATTATTTCGACAGTAGTACTGAGAAGACTGAGGCAGGCTCAATAGATTGTATTTGGCAAATTTACACTCTTAGTCAACTAAAAACGTTAACTTTACATTGAACACCATCTTTGAGTCCTGACTTCCAACGCTCCAGCCTTCCTCCATTCCTGCTGTTACTTCCTTTACTTCCCGTCGGTACTCGATTTACTTCTTGCTTTCGCTCCATTTGCTTACCGTTTTCCTCTTCTGACCGTTAGATTTCTTTCACATCCCTTCTTATACTACTTATATCGTTCGTATAAGTAGCAAACAGCACACTCGTCCCCCCTTTACCAAGTCGCTCTCTCATCCTTTCTGATCGCCGTACAGCCGTCTTCTATATCAGTGTATGTGGCTTGCCCTCTTGGCGCAATTGGAACCACATTTGGAGTTAACTGGCATTCCCGCGTTTCTGTTTGTTTCCTTTCTGGATCGTATAAACTGCGCCGCACCTCTCGTTGAAGACGTACGGTCCCTCCTACTTCGAGATCAGCTTACCTGACCCTTGCCCTCTTCCAGTGGTATATTTCCGTTCTCAACACTTCACTAAGTCTCCCACTTCAAACGATCTCAAGTTCTTTCTCTACTGTTCTGACTTCTCCATGTCTGATGTTTGTTTCTCTCTCACATTCCTGATCGCTTGTCTTCGCTCTGTTCTCAACTTTGCTGTATTCCATCTCTGTTGTTGCGGCTAGGTTTTATCATGCCTTGGTAGTCTCGACCGTCTGCCATACATCAAGTGAAACGGTGACTTCTTGATTGTTCCATGTGCCGATGCACGATATGCCAGAAAGAATAATGGTAATTTTTTCACACAGTCACCCCCTTTATATGCTAGCTATTACTTTGGCCGCTTGATGGAGATTCGTTTTTTGAGGACGATGACATTTTTACATATCTGGGCAGCATCACTGACAACAAAGGTGGATCCGAAGCAGATATGACGGCGTTGATCGGCAAAGCACGGCTGCATATAGACTATCGAAAAATATCGCGAACTGCAACATCCGTAATTAGAATTCTCAATAAACTCGCAAGACGGTCACAATGTATGGGGCTGAATATCGTGGAACTACGAAAGCCATCAACCAGAATATGCAAGTATTTATGAACAGTTTTCTAAGCAAAATACTTTTGATTCGTTGACTAGACGCTATCAGCACTAGCGTACTGTGAGATAGAACAAACCAGAATCTAGTGGAGGAGGAAATCAAGAGGATGCTTGAAAGTGGATGGGACACAGCCTGAGTAAATTAGCAGGCTGCGTTACAAAACAAGCCCTCACAAGAACCGTAAATTCAAGGGAAAATAGGAAGATCAAGGCAGAAATTACACCGAGAAATTAGGTAGAATGAACAAAACTCGATCGAACTATAAAAAGTAGCCTCAAACAGGAGATCGATAATTAAACGCATGCAGTTTGACAATAGATATATGAATAACGTCGAATAATATAAAAGCTACTGCGTAATTTGTAATTGATACCTAGTTGATCAGTTTAATGTACACACCTGTTTTTTATAGGTTTGGCTTGAATCATTTTCCGGGTTCAACATGTTTAATTTAGGTATGCCTGCGCATATTAACCAGATTCACAGAGACCCATGAAGATCACATATAAAAATATAACATTTGTAGGAATATTCTTATGCACTGATTACGACTGTTTCGCTTGATTTCGTTCACCACAGAATCAGTCTTCGAATAATTTATAAATACGGAGTAGTGAATTAGTATGATAACCTTCGAAAAGCAGCAGGATAAACCAGAAACATTAGATTTAAATTTACTGCACTTTGATTTTACAGGTACTCGTCGAAGACGAAATAATTTACCGCACAACAAGAGAGGTAGAAGGCTTAAATGTTATTCAACCAGTTTCTGTGTTAATATGATTTTCAGAGTTCGAATAATTACTGTCGGTATGATCGCACTGAAGATCAAAAACACAACACTCAAGTAAACAATGATGATATATTTATTGTGATTTAGGTACATATTTGCAATCCAGTTCTGAGTATACATCAATTACAGTTAAAAACATCACGGTTTTAGAAGACGTGTAAAATATTGTCAATCAGCAATCTAGAAAATGTTAGGTTAATTCAAAGTTTTTTCATGAAAAACATTCATTTATCAATCACTGTCCGTAACTGTTTCAAGTGGAGAGTGCATTTTAACGTAGACAATAAAAGAAAAAAATTGACATGTAGTTTGGAAATAATCACAAATAATAAATATTCAAACGAAAAAATAAAAGTCAGACATAATCTAGAATGAACTTTTACTTTGATGTTTCTCATCAAATAATTTGTTGTCAATGCAACCATCTGTAATTGCAAAAAACAGTTTCATAAGTTTTACCAAAAAATGAAGAAATTGAACACTTATTATCAATGTGATATTTATGTGTGCAATCACTGATACGCTGAAATGATTTAAACCTTACAAATGATCAGTCAGTGATTTGGTTTATTATTTGATCGTTCAAAAAATGATGGACGACATCCAGTTTGTTGATGGAAGAAACAAAGAAATACTAAATATCTTTGTCTACCCACGTCACAATTTCATGGATATTTCTTATGATATAGGAACTAATAATTGTGCGTTTGAAAAACTATTATGTATCATTTTTTAAACGTTAAAATGTTATACTTTCAGTGTGGAGAACAACTCACAATCCAAAAAGCGAGACATGGGTTTAAAATTATACGTAAGTATATAGATATAAATAGCAATTTTTGCATTTACTAAAGACTCACGAGAAACATTGCTCCGCACCAACAAATGGGTGACAAAATTGCCCATACGACCTAGAATAGAGGGAAGAAAATATTTCATAACAGCTCAATTTGTGAATATTTGACCTGCAAACAGACAACAATATTTTAACATATATGTAATATCTTCTGTGTGTGTACATGAATAATCTGAGGAAGCGACGACAGCACGAGAAAAAGATAAACATCAGTGGCTGACTTCGTTGTGTACACGTATGGTCAATTGTATATAAGCGATATGATAACAATTTATTTTGAGTGTAAACACAATAGATAAATAAAGCATCTTTTAATTTTCATTGCTGCGTATATTTATTAATGGATAGATATTGAGTGACAAACGTTAGAAGCTTACAGCATGAACTCAACAATACCTTTCGGGATGTTGAAATCCATGATTAAAGACAATATACGGTACACGCATTCGACCTCAATATGAGATTACACTTTTGAGTGAGTGTCATCAATGTGCAGCAGTTTGAACACCGAAATTTTTTTTCACAGGGAGAGCGATTTAAATAAATGTTATTATACATATTTATGTTTGTATCATCAAAACTTACAATAAATATTCCACCGCACCATCTTTTGATCGACAGAACAGACGTTAGCTTCTAGAACAAAAAGATGGAAATATTTCATTTTGAATCAACATGCGAGTATTTGGTTTGCATTCCTAAAACAGCATTTATTCACGAATATGCTCACTGCTACAAATATCTTAAAAATTCAGTATCGTGTCATATTTGAAATAATTCAACGTTCTCAACTGGAATAGTATGCAACTTCAATTTTTATATGTTACAATTAGTTTAAACACGAATTTATTGACTGTTTATCGTCCCGTTGTACATTTCGGCGTGTTTACTGTGAACACACTGTGTTTATGCCAATGAATTGATGAAATTATAACAGCCGCAAGGAAAACGGAACATTATCGTCGGTCCTTCTCTAGTCAAGGAAACTGTATTGTGCGTCTATGATTTCATTTATCATAAAAATTCCAGCTTAGTTGTGTGCAGAAAATGAAAGAAAAATTCTCGTTACGATAAATAAACGTAAGAGATTACCATGCATATATCAGTTTTATTTGTTGTGTATATTTTATCATGTTTTGTCATTCGGCGATATTCATATATTATTCGTATCAGTTTTCTTTTCTTAAAAACTGAAGTTGATACTTATGGACTACTTACTTCACACGTATTAATTTTCCTGCAGATTATACTTAAAATGCTGCAAACAATTCCGACTAATACTAAGACACAGCCAACGAAAAATAAAAATATCCCCAATATGACTGCCGACCCTTTCATTCTTTTACCAAACAGAAAGGCCACGATCCATATTGTCAATGGAACGATTGCCGCAATGACCGGATCATACGACTCATCACTTGGAGCCAGTAAAGCAACATCGATAATCATTATAATCAACCTAAAAGTAAGGAAGAATTTTGATACATTCATGTAATTGCGTCATAGTAGTAGCTTACAAAGAGCAAAATTGCTAAACACTAACTGGTCAAGCGTTTTTCTAATTCACAATTCCTGTTATTTAACTGTATATTGCTCATTCAGATAATTTTTATTGATTTTTGTGATAGATATTCTTGCAACGAATCTGCATATTCATCAAAGATGATAATATAACATTACCAAATATGTGTATATAATATCACGCATGAAGAATAATACAACAGCAATAGCATAGGGTGTTCTTATCAGCTGAAAACAACGTCTACTTGGAGCATCAAATGATGGAATGGACATTGTAGAAACACACGTATTCAGATAACCTCGGAAGGCAGAAGCAAACACAAATAATAAATTGTGTCAATAATTGTGTTTCGTGTTTCGTGCATTAAAATTACCAGAAAATGCAATATAAACTGTATTGCTAACATACTTAAAAATTTCATATAATCTGCCAAAAATGCTTGCTGTGATTCTCACTTTACTTTCCGTCGTCATTAGTCTATCATCGATTAAACAGTTAGACATGAATCATTTGAGATTCTCACATATGCATATCAGTATATAAGACCCGATCGGAATATAAGTGCTGACAATCAAACTTGAAACATCATTTGAAAGCATTTTTGACTTACGGTAATAATCATGATAATGGTAATTGTTTTGGATGCGATGTGAATGATTTGATGAGTATAATGAGTATTGACAGTATCAGACCGATTCCTCTGAAATGTGAAAATTAATTGTACAACAAAATAAATTGAATTGTACATTGAACGTAGTGCGAGTCACTGCAGTTCTCTCTAATATATACTCTACAACTGTTCAGCGATTCCGATGCGGAACATTGTTTATGAAAATGTTCGGAATATAATCGAAGAGTTTGGTAAACGGTTGTCATGATGATCCTATCTTAGTCACCAATGTATTGCAGATATTTTCTTTTCAGGTGCCTTTGAAGTATTTTCGTCTAAGGATTCTGCATTGAATCCACCATCACAAAAATTCCCCAGTTTATTATATGACCAACAATCATTGTGAACCGAATAATAAAACGGATTTTTTCAACTTCCATAACTTACATTAGAACAAGACAGGACACGACAACTGGAACATTTCATGCAGTTGAGTCGAATCTGTCAAGTTGAATGGTGTACTTTCAATCAACGTAAATTAATTACATGCACGAACCCGCATTCTTACTGTTGCAGTTGAGAATATCTTCTGAGATTGAATGGAATGCTCTTTTTCTCATTGTTGAGATATTTAGATTGGATAAAAATTTGAACTCCATCTTCAGATGAATTTGCAGAAATATCAGAGTAAATTATTCATGATATAAATAAATACATGGATTCGAAAGAAGCCTAAATTTATTTATTCCACCTTCAAATCTTTCTGCTCACAAGCTATCTCTCTCTCTCTGTCTATCGATCTATTTATCCACTTATATTAAAAGAATCGAGATGGTTATTTGTGCTACATCAGTCATGGCAATACAATACTTATTAAAATAACCGAACTAATATTATTTTTCAAAAGTTAACAAACTCACATCACTCTTCTCCACAAGTCTCTACACATAACTCAATACAATCACTGAAATGTATATCCGCATACATGAACATGTATTGATTGATAAGTGACCGCTTTATTACCAAACTTTGGACCAAATAAAATCAAAAAAATCTTTCACAATACAAAGTGTCTTAAATTCAGTTGTTTATACTCTATACGTAATCCATGAATACTTAAAAATATTTAGAAATAAAACTGATCAATTTTCTCATGTCGTTGTGCTCATATAGTAAAAATGATAGAATGTAGATATCAGATGAAACATGAAGAGATCATGTGAAATGTTCATTGTTTTTGTAATACTTAGAATACTAGTTAGTTAAATGATCTATGTATTCAGTTATAAAACTCAATTACCATAAACTTGTACATATTTTTATGGAGTGGTAATGAGAGATTGTTATCGAGGTAACGTGATAATAAGTTTATAATAACTAGAAAGTAGTCAGTAAGGTTTAACTTTAATTGTGTGCATGACTTGCGCATACTCTCACGAACGTCATTTTCACACTCTGTGATTACTCCATTTCGGTGTAACGTGCTTAGTCATTCAGCGAACACGAATCATTACCCCCAAAAGTGGCTTGGTGCGAAGACCAAGTGTAGAAAGCCGAGTAAATTGCATCACTATCAGTTCGTCGATCCTACAGCCTGACTATTACACGTTTACCGATTAATTTCACGTATGAAGCCCTTACGTATAGAGAATTCTTGAACATTTTAAGCGTGAAGCCACTATAGTAACGCTACTTTAAGTAGTAGAACCTGATTAATTTGATATTAACATTCATCAATACGCAAAATTGTACTGAATTCGACTGTACACTGTAGGTCCAAACGTTTCGTTTGCAGACGTTTTCGTTTAACAACACGTTACGAATTCCACTTTATACTCCTGCCAGCGTAATAAATGTGTGGTGATGTTCATAATAAACAAAGACGTTTTTTAATTTGCTCAATATATATTCTGTGTGATATTTATTTTCATTAGTCCGCGAATCAGGAGACGACATTGTAACGGTTTGAAGAAGGATCTGTCAAGCATTATATTGATCAGTAATTAACGGTCAGTCAAGTGTTATTGACGCCAGTTGTGTTGGTAGGTACATTGAAAAACAACCATTGTTCTGACAAACAATCAATGTTTGACAGTTTTACTGCTCTACGTCAAGCGCATTCAAATACTTGATAGTTTCAAAACAAAGTAAAATAATAGTCGCTCTCGAAGGCACCCTACTAAATTACTATTCTCTACCAGAATACAGTAAAAAGTATATTATAAACCTTCGATACAAAAGTCCTATAGATTTAAAAATAAATATTTCGCTCAAACGGCAGAAAAATAAAATCAAATGCTGAATATCTATATTGGAAATAAACTATATCACAATATGACAATGCAAAACAGAAGTAGGAAAAACCACTCAAAAAGAGCAACATGTAAAATGATAATAATTTGAAAGGTAATTACTTCGTGATTTTTTACAACAACAAGTTTATAAAAAGTGATTCCAAATTTACATGTGCTTATTTTGGTGTTA